>OY755239.1:22851877-23289377 GCA_963576725.1 Azorinus chamasolen
AATTTAAATGTGACGTCATACATGACCGACTGCTATCCGCGAAAACCGGTGACAAACTACAATCTCCTAATATGCAAATGAGCTCCTCTCGTGTTACTATATATAGAAACAAAATGGCCGGGATTACGCCTGATTACGTCATCTTTGTTTGCCCCCAAACCGGCGCCCATACTACTTACTGTTACTCTGTGTGCAGCTAAATCACTGAGTACACTAACGATAGGTGGATACAGTTGTTTCATTTAATATGTTTTCGTTTTACATGCACTTTACATGTATTTGCCATCGCGGTTGTAGATTAATCGGAGAGGGGTTACGTTTATTTACACTGTTTGTCTTTTAGGGTAGGGATGGAATAAGTGTGAGGTTGGGCGCCCCTAAACCGGTTTAATCCCACGGTGACATTTGCAGACACGCCCGAATTAGACGGCTCCTGTATGGATCATCTCAGCATGGCCCGCTTTGCTGGCTCATGGAATATAGTAACTAGTCTATGACTTCTAGAGTTTCTGCCTTGTTCATGACGCCATTATAAAGTTTAGCCAATTAACATCATCATTATATTTTACATTTATCAGGTAAATTGAAAATAAGTGCAGAGCTGTTTTAAAACGGTGACTGGTCTGGGGGTTTAAATTTGATTTTTCAGTGTATATTTTACTGGTGATTCTATATGTAGCTGGTATAATTTTCACAACCTTGCGAAATTCAGCCAACATTGATAATTTGCGGTTCTCCTCCTTCCGGTCAATATAAAACTAAACTTTAAATTTGGACAGTTCCATAGTGGAAATGGGATCTTATTCCTTTTAAATCGTCACACAAAATCTTTAAATTATCTTAAACATTTGGTCCATAAATTTGCATGTTAATATATGTGCAAACTATGTACAGTAAAACCTCTCTATAACGACCACTAAATTGTGTTAATTAGTTGGTATTTAGGACAGGTGGCTACTTGAAGCAAGGTGAAAGTAAAACAGAACGCTCCTATAAGAGCGTTCTGTTTTACCTTTCATCTTGCTTTAAGCAGCCACCCGCCTGTAACACAAAATACTTGATGTAATTTAGTGGTCGTTATAGAGAGGTTTAACTGTACATACACACACCAGACAGCTTGTGTAAGAGGTATCCCCAGCTTTATTTAATAGAAATTAAATTGAAATTATTTTGCGGATCCCAAACCAACTGTTTATATTATACCATTGTAAAATCATGAACATTAATATCCATGGTCGTTATTTTTACATGAAATTTATTACTCAGGTGCCAGTTATCGTGTGAATAAGCGGGAAACAAGTAGATAGTATACATACCCTATAAATCGGATACTCCCACTGTTTAGTATACCCCAATCCTGCTATTCACGACCTGATTCGCGTTCTTAAACAGTTTGGTCCCAGACGAGGCACCGGTTAACACTTTCCTTTATATAAACGCATTTTCACGCACCCACAGAGTAGATTAATGGGAGCCGTATGATCAGTGCCTGATATGTTTGCTAATGCGAACTGACAGATCTGTTTCGTTAGTCTCTAACTATTTTGACCATCAAACTTAAGTATTGGGATGTGGAATAAATATAGAACAGAGGAAGGGTTAAGTAGGTACAAAGTATTGAGATGTGGAGTAAACATAAAACATGGGAAGGGTTAACACTATGTCTCATCCGGACTCAATCTGTTTGACACTCATTCAATATTTTCGCAAAGGATTACTCAAATCTAAAGTAGACCAGTAGTCAGATAAGTGTTTAACTCATTCTCTCCTATGCTATTTTAGATCCAACCTGTTTATATTAGTCTACCGAAAGGGAGCTTTAACTAGAGAAAAGGAATTGTTTAGAATTTTGAAGTTTGAAACCATTGTGATAAATAGAGCCTTTGCAAAAATGCTCTATTCATCACAATGGTTTCACAAAGTGAATTTCATAGAGGCGCAAAAATGCGTCACTAGGGGTTAATGTGTGAAAAACCTATTATAAGGTTACTTGAACATGCCATCAACTTGTTATACATATATATTCTATAAACCTATATATACATACATACTGTTAAGAGGGGGGAAAGTAAGAGAGTGAGACAGAAAGGAAGAATATGTAGATCGACATACAGATAGACAGATAGATATATTTACATATATACAGACAGAGAGGATCCTTACCGCATGGTAGAATCGGTTTGGCCGCACAGTAGGCGACAAAGGGCAGCAGCTGTCTTCATCTTGATTGCAGTAAACTGGCTTCAGAGTTATCTGGTTTTAATACTTCTGAGTAGGTAAAGTCTCACTAATACCACTACACAAAACAAGTCTAATTCTGGATATTTAAAAAAGTTGTGACCTAATCCTTTACTCCATGAATATTTGTGTAAGAAATAATGACGTCATGGATATCTTTTTTTTAAATTTATAATGCCACATGAACTCAGAAATTTGGCCATGTCAAACAGTTTAGAATCATATGTATATTATTTCATAAGCAAACAGAGAAGGCTCTGATCTGACGGCTCCTACAGAAACCATATGATCTTGGTCTTCTCTGTTTTCAAAGGTGTAGAAAGGAGTGGTTATGGGGTAAAGAGTTAACACATGGCAAAAATGATACCAAAGATACCGCACCAATTTTGCCCCGCGATAACTCCTTCAGTGCCACGAAGACGGGTTTGTAATATCATATGCAAATAGTTTGGATCCAGATGAGACGCCAACTAACTTGGGAATCTATATATCTGTTTTATTAGTTTCTATAATGGTTACGACGTTCAGTCTTCCATATTCCGTAATAACTATTTTATCCATGAATATTCAGTAGGTATTGAAATTTGAAATAAATACAGAACAGGGAACGTGTTAAGCAACCATGTGGTGTATTGCCTCAATTGTTAACCGTGTGGGAGCATTGGCGATACCTTATACGTTTCGATTATTAAATGCATGTAAACAACATTGGCATTATACAAGCATAGACATACGAGCACTTTCCTGTGCGATCTCTGAGGTCATCTTTACTACTGAAGACAGACAGTTCTGCATAATTATCTACATAATTGTAAACTGCTCTAACATTATTTATGTATGTTGTATGTGTCGCGTTATGGGCTTCATTTATAACACATATTCAGTCTCAGATATTTTAATACAACATATTTCATAAAGTCTAATACCGCAACACATAATTACAGTTCTATAACATGACTGCTCCTATTTGTTTCTGAGTCGATACTGGCCTATGCCTGCCAAGTACTTTGCGGTCCCTAACTTTACCCATAATGCATTTCTAGATCTAATCTGCCCAACTGATCTAATCTAGGCGGACTCTCCACTGAACTCCAACTCAGCTCGACTCGAACCCCCCGAATGTTCACTATTTGACAGTATATATCTCCCTAAGCCTGGTGACAGACATTTCCTGTTTGTACAGGAAAGTCTGATTCAATCTAACATATCAGGACAGTCGCCATAGCAATATACCCGGAAGCTATATAATTGTCAATCAAAGCAGGTAACCTAACTAAGTGACCTGACTCTATTTCCTGGTTTATGTTTAATTACTATACTGTGTCTATATTATATTTGGATCCAAACCAAGATATTGGATCCAAATCAAGAGGTTAAAAGTCACTACGTGACACTCGCCTCTTCCTTCATTTCAGATTTCATTGAGTCAACAATTAAATCTGATTAATACGTGTTTATCTGTATCGCCCATGAAAATATAATATTAATCTATAAATGTAAAATTTAAAACCCCATCACCACATATTAATTACGCAATACTGTATACAGTAACTCTCTCTATCGCTATGTTACGATTTACAGAATTCTCAGGATTGTATAAGGCATTCACTAGTGTCAGTATTTAGCTTAAGGCTTCAAATGTCAGGTTCATAACACACAATAATTAACACACAGTTCAATAGTTCTTCGTACACAGGTGTAATTCACTGTTTTGTCTCTGTAATCCGTTGTGTGTAGGTAAATGTTCAAGTTCACAATGTACTCCGCCTTTAAGCCACAATTTTGCCTTGTCCCTGAGGAGAGATCTGTATACAGTCTTTCTAACTTCTCATGTCTTCTGCAATGATAAAAATCAAACCACGAAACAGTAACGTACTTATATTTTACATGACTTAGTTACTTAACATTCCATTTTACTCACTAAACAGACAGCAAAACTCCGAATTGAGTAGATGCTCGTAACATCTCAATTAATTAACACCTTTCTTAATTAACTTGAGTATAGGAAATAATGGTGTTAAATGAGTACCAATTAATTTTGACACATTTGGCAGTTACCAATTGTCACCTTTACGCTGAGTAATGAGTTTTAATATCCGACCTAATTGATATTCTTTGCGTATAAATTCTCTAACTAACTAGTTATGTGGCATAAGCATTTTGACAGTTAACATATAAAGTCACATTGACTGGCTTTAAAACTGAAACTAAAAGAATTAAATGGATTCTATACATGTAACAAGTAAGTAGATCTCTTATGAAATTACTCCAATTACGTAACTTCTACCAATGTCTGCTTGTCGTTTTCGGCTGGTCCTGCTGTGGGTTGCTACTGTTGCCATAGTAACCGCTCATTCATCCCTGGCTGTTTCGACTGGTTTCCATTGGTGTTTGCTTGTTGTTGTCATGGTAACCACGGACTCGACTTTAGCTGTCTGGTTCAGGTCTCTCTGGTTCCCACATTCTGCACCGACTCAATGCTGTCCGACAAGTCTCTTGTATATACACGCATGTATATATGAATACAACAATAGACAATGTTCATATCTTGCTATTTACACAAAAGTTAATGACCACAAGTATTCCATAGTTCGTCTCCAACTCAAACAGAGAGATATTTCTCCGTTTAATTTCTCCTCTTCTATCTGGTGTCAAAGTCTATTTAACTCAACCCTTGAATGCTCGATGTAAGCACACCATAACATGGTCACCATTTGGAGAACTGTACCACCCGCTTGTGTATTTGATGGCATATCAATTATTAATAAAACATATTCCTATGTATTTACTCACTGTTAATAAAGATAGTTTCCGCCTTGAAATCTTTGCTTATGCAGAGGAGTACCTAGACCCAATTATTTCTCAATTCTTAACTTATAGCTATAACAGTCATTTCAAACAGCAACTTTATTACAGCATCTTATTGTTTTCCTCATAGAAAGTACACACTTTACCCGTACTACTGGTCACATGTCAGTCATTTACATATCAGTCCGGTCAATCTGTCATATACCGGCCCTACTAGGTATGATTCCTTTTACATAACATCTATTTACACTATGTTGAAGTCTTATTTGCAAACATACACTCATTAACCCTACTTAGATATCTTGTTCTATAGGGAATCTAATAGAACATTTAGACAGGAAGCTAAAGCATTTTTAACAGTCTGCTTGCCAGGTTTTGTTTTCCGCTTACGCCTACATTTGGGTACAGTTGAGATAGCATTTATCTCCATATCATCTGATTCTCTGTTGTCCGAAATAACCCTTTGAGTCTTTAACTTTTCTCCTACTGACCTATCCGATAGATTATCTGTTTCAGTGCCACCTACAGCCTGATTCTGAAAACTATTTGATTTTTTATTTCGCAAATGCTTCTTTAATTCATCTGACATAGGTGCTTTAATAGCAGTTAGATTGCGAGGCTGGCAATTAACACATTTGTTGACATATGCATATAGCTCTTTAAACATACCCGGCCAGTAATACTTCTTTTTAATTATATGAAATAATCTTTGACAACCCGGGTGGCCATTCTCGTCATGGTATTGGTTTATTACCATTCCAGTCATATGGAACGGAACATATAATCTTATACTGGGTTCGTCATCTACATTTGAAATATAGTGCAATATATTATCTACCTCAAGAAATCTATTTTCTTCTGTTTTGCTCGGCTTCCCATGTTTCAGTCTCATCCTTAACTCTAGTATTTTTGGATCTTTGTTTTGTTCAATTTTCATGTCACATTCTGACACTTCTTTGAGTGGCTCTATGAAAGAATCTGGCAACTCACATTCTTTATCAACAATCTGCTTTAGATTTAGGTGCGTTGAGTCAATTAGGTTAACGCTTTGGGCTTTTTCAAAATTGCTACCTTGCGGGGAGATCTCGTATGTTTTATCATTGATATCACACATTCTTGATCTAATTCACACCCTTCTTCATTACTCTGATTACTCTTTGTATTACAAGCAGGCGGTCTGCTTAGGAAATCAGCAACTATGTTCTGTTTGCCCGGAATGTATTCAATCTTACAATTGTAACTGGCGATTGTTAAGCTCCATAAAGCTACTTTCTTGTTCTGTATTTGTGTCTCTAACACATATTTCAACGGCCTATGATCGGATCTTATGGTAAACTCTGCGTTATGTAGATAGTGATCAAGTTTATTTAGGCTATAAAAGATACTATAGCATTCTTTTTCAATTGTACTCCATCTAGTCTGGGTTTCTGTTAACTTATGTGACAGGAAATAGATCGGTTTTTCCCCTACAAAATCCCCAGTTTCATCAGCATCACATTTCTGTGTAAGACATGCCCCGATATTCCGAAGCGATGCGTCTGTATACAAAGTATATGGCTTATTTGGGTCTGGATATGAAAGATACGGAATTTGTGTTAACACATCCTTCAGTTGTCTGAAGCTATTTTCACACTCTTCGGTCCATTTAAACTGTATTTTCTTTCTAGTTAAATTGATCAAAGGTTCTGCTAATTTTGAGTAGTTTGGACAAAAACGCCTATAAAAACCTGCCATACCTAAAAGTGAACGAACATCCCTCTGACACTTGGGTTGCGGCAAATTTCTGATTGCTTCTACTTTTAATGGGTCAGGCCTTACGCCGAATTTATCAATTATGAAACCTAAAAATTTTGTCTGCTCCTGGAGAAATTGACATTTTGTTATTTTCAACTTTAGATTATGATTGTGTAAGCGTTCCAATACGGTATTTATATGTATCAAGTGTTCCTCAAGGGTTTCAGAATGGATAAGAATGTCATCGATATAAGATGAGCTAAAGCTTTCGCAACCTCTAAGAACAGTATGAATCAATGATTGAAAATTCCCCGGGGCTGTTGAAATCCCAAATGGCATCGTCTGGAATTCAAATGCTCCTTTGAAAGTACTGAAAGATAACTTCTGTTTATCATTTTCCTCCACTGGAATCTGCCAATACCCAGAAATTAAGTCTAAACTTGTGAAGTATTTGCTTTTCCCTAAGTTAGCTATACAATCATCTATGTTTGGAATTGGGTATGCAATTGGTTTGATAATTTTATTGAGCTGCCTAAAATCAACACAAAAACGTTTGCTTCCATCTTTCTTATCAACAATTACAATGGGAAAGCTCCAGGCAGATTTAGAAGGTCTAATTATATTTGCCTCTAACATTTCGTCAATGGCTTTATCAATAGCAGCTCTGTTATTCAGTTGTGTACGATATGGCCTTAACTTAATTGGAGGATGATCTCCTGTTGGCGCAGTCATTTTTACTGTGTTGGTTTGAGTTAGTTCCAAATTATTCCTAGCAAACAAATGTCTGTGTTTTAGAAGCAGTGGTAAAATTACATCCTTACGATCTTCAGAGCAATTTAAACCCGCTAAAATCTCTTCTTTAGTTAAACCTGTATTTACTGAATTACTTTTAGTGGTTTATTCCACTGAGCTTATCTCTTGATCATTAATTGAATTAATCTTTCCTAGTGCACACCTTTTTCTAAGCTTAATTGTCTTGTGGCTATTGTTAATAACCAATACTGGAATCGTTCTGTCTGTTCTGAGTTCTACTACAGAACTGACAACTTCTAATTCTGGTTGATTATCAAAAAATGAATTACTAATGTGTTTGAAGTCATAAGTGGTTTTTGTCTTAAATCCTTCATGTTTCTTTAATTTTGCAAAGACAACATTGACAGTTTGTGGCTTTACTACTGCACTTTTGCTTAATCTTGTTATTGAAGCAATGTGGTGATCTTCTTCTAGTGAAACATAACAGTCGTCTATTCTCAAACAGCCTAAATCGAAATATAATCTAACCCCATTTTCTTGTAGAAAATCTCTCCCTAGAATCATATTTCTTACATTATCGACAACTACGAATTTGTGAACTTTTTCAATCTTCCCAATTTTGAAATTAAGCAATGTTCACCCATGTATTTTAAGAAAACCTCCATTAACTGATTTTAATTGTATATTTTCTGGCATTAATTTCGGTCTGTTCTTTAACATTTTATAAGCTTTGAGACTTATTAAACTCACACCAGCACCCGTGTCTACCAACGCCCTGAAGTTTTGTCTACCCGTTCGTATTAAGCACGAAGCAGGATTTCCGCATAAGTTAATTGTGTACGTTTCCTTGTTTGAACTTTCGTCAACGACTTCATTATGACGAAAGTTTTCCCGTTTAAAGAGTTTCTATTGCATCTCGGTCTAGAAACTCTAGGCTTTCTACAAACCCGAAGGATGTGACCTTTCTTCCCACAATTCCAACATTTAAAATTAGGCCGCCATTTATTTTGCGTTTGTCTCTCTCTAAATCTCTTATTTCTTTTCATTGAGAACATTTTATTGCTTTTAATCCTATGTCTACAGTCATCAACAACATGTCCAATGTTCCTACAGTGTGTACAATATTGTCTGGGTTTTAAGCTACATGTACCAGTTTTCTTTGTTCTTGTTTTAATTGTCGGTCCGAAATTCGAGTCCTGTTCTGAATTGTCTCTTAATTTAACTCTTTCTCTAACTTTCATCTCATTCGCAGCAAAAGTAACCGCTTTTTCAAAACTCTGAGGTTGTAATTTCATAACTTCAAATTTTATATCCTTTTCTGCCAGACCATCAATAAAAAACTCTGTTAACTGTGTTTCAATAATTTGCAATTCTCCATTAACATTTTTGTAAGCCTCTTTTGCCAAATTCCAAATTCTTTCTGCATAAATGTGAATATTTTCTCCTGCATTTTGTTTAATTTGACCGAGTAATTTTAAACAATAGTGTGCGTCATGAACCTCACCAAATCTTGCTTCCAAATCATTTTTCAAATCTTCCCACTTTGCTTGTGGATGTTTAGACAAATATCTCTGAATGTAGTCGCTAACGATATCTTTACTTGTTTGAAATGCTGTTAATTTGAGCTGATTTCCGTTTAATCCATACACAATCCCATATTTCTCAATTTGCTTCACCCAGTTTTTAAACAATTTTGAATCCCCGTGAAAATTAGGTACATTCTCTGCAATACTGCAAGCATTTAAAGACGTGGAAACATTTTGCAATACTTTTGAAATATTCTGATCTGCCATTTTAAAACATAAATGAGTTTAACAGTACTCACGATTCTCCAGTTTTCCTCCTTTCTCATCGTATATAGTGGTTTGTACTCGCTTCGAATCCTGGTCCAACGGCTCCATTTTTATACGTGTCGCGTTATGGGCTTCATTTATAACACATATTCAGTCTCAGATATTTTAATACAACATATTTCATAAAGTCTAATACCACAACACATAATTACAGTTCTATAACATGACTGCTCCTATTTGTTTCTGAGTTGATACTGGCCTATGCCTGCCAAGTACCTTGCGGTCCCTAACTTTACCCATAATGCATTTCTAGATCTAATCTGCCCAACTGATCTAATCTAGGCGGACTCTCCACTGGACTCCAACTCAGCTCGACTCGAACCCCCCGAATGTCCACTATTTGACAGTATATATCTCCCTAAGCCTGGTGACAGACATTTCCTGTTTGTACAGGAAAGTCTGATTCAATCTAACATATCAGGACAGTCGCCATAGCAATATACCCGGAAGCTATATAATTGTCAATCAAAGCAGGTAACCTAACTAAGTGACCTGACTCTATTTCCTGGTTTATGTTTAATTACTATACTGTGTCTATATTATATTTGGATCCAAACCAAGATATTGGATCCAAATCAAGAGGTTAAAAGTCACTACGTGACATATGCAGTAAGAAGTTGAACTGACTTGAATTCCTTGTCGCTTTATCATATACACCAATGTAGGATCTATCAGAAACTGCAGATAGAACAGAGCTAATTAAAATACTAGACTGTATCAAACGTGTTTCATGTAATTGTTTTTACTTCCAATAAGAGTGTTCAATTTATAGTGTATTAATTATGATTAAACCTTAAACCTAAATTATTCTTGATATGAAATGGCGCCTCTTCAGTTTTCAGTTTTGATTTATCTTACTCTTTTTTTTTTCAAAACAAACACATATAGATTGTCAACCATTTTGAATCCTCATGAGGGCGGAGTCAGTCGGCGTCTCATTTGGATCAAAACTGTTTGCAGAGTCAACCGTGGATTCGCACACAGCCAGTTATAGCTTAAATCTTTGTATGCCCAGTGATATAGAACTAAATGAATTACGTCATTAAATATCGATGAGAAAGATGAATCACTATCAATGCGTATCTGTAATATACGTGTAAGACGGTAGATACTAGACGTCTGCTTAGAATACAAACAGAATGACACTGAAATAATCGAGTATATAAACTCAGAAAATTTGAGTCATAGCAGAAATTGTGAAATCAGGCCTATATAATTCCATAAGCAAACAGAGTAGACTCCGATTTGGTCTTCTCTATTTGCAAATGCGTATAAAAGGGTATTTATCGAGTAAAGTCTTAACCCTTTCGCTGCCAATGCCGGATCTGTGATTACCTATGCAAACAGTTTGGATCCAAATGAGACGCCGCGTAACTCGGCGTCTAATCAGGATCCAAACTCTTTGTTACTGTTACTATGTTTTTGAAACAAAAAATGAAGAAAATCAAAAAAATGAAATTTTGTAGCAGACGACAAAGTTAGCAGACGACATAATTTGGCAGCGAAAGGGTTAAGTGACAATTCGGATTGCTTATAATTATACACAAGTAAATACAGATGTATTTACTTCGTGTTATATATAAGGAGTATAACGGACAAGTTTTGCAGGCTTCAAATTGTTTCAAACAGTTTTAGTGACAAACACACTTTTAAAACATGTTCTGTAAAATTCCATTAGCAAACAGAGCAGACCATGATCGGACGGCTCCTTTAAGAGCCGTCAGATCTGGGTCTACTATGTTTGCAAATGCGTGATACACGTTTGTATGAGAGTAAGGGTCAATGATTCGGAAATTTGGCATAAAACAGGTTAGATCCTGAAAAAGACGCAGAGTAACTCGGCGTATAATCTGTATCTAAACAGATTGCCGTTGTAATAAATAGTCGCGATTGCAATTGAAAGTTTAATGGACACGGATATGGCTTACGGTTCATAAATGGATAGAAGTTGGAAATTAAAAGAATGGCATCGTTATCTAGGTTTTGTCTGGTTGCTAGTTTCTAGTGGATATACGAGAGACATTCATTTAACCCTTTCCCTCATAGAAACGTGTTTTCACGCATTTGCAAACAGAGTAGACCCAGATCAGACGGCTCCTAGAGGAGCCGTCTGATCAGGGTCTGCTCTGTTTGCTTAAGGAATTTGATAGATCTGTGACTTTTCTTTCTAAAATAGCTACAATTGTTTTACTAATGAATATTCAGTAGGTATTGAACTTAGGCGAATATACAGAACAGGGAAAGGGTTAACTCATTCCCTGTTTAACATTCATGTAAAGATTAATGACATTGTGCATACATGTATTTATAGTTGTTTTTTTTATAATGGCATACAGAAGAAACATTCGCTCAGGCACAAAATGAAGAATCAGATCTATATCATACCTTAAGTAAATAGAGCATACCCAGGTAGGTAGGCTCCTACAGGAGTCGTCTGATATAGGTCTATTCTGTTTGAAAATGCATGAAAATGTGTTCATATGAAGGGAAGAATTAATGCTTACACTGCTGTGAAACTAATGTCCGCTCAAATTTGGATCTTGTACCATTCTGACTACTTCCGATTCTATCAAGCTTTTGATAAACTATTGAGCAATTCGATCAAGCTTTTGATAAACTATTGGATAAACTAATGAGCAATTCGATCAAGCTTTTGATAAACTATTGAGCAATTCCATCAAGCTTTTGAAAAACTATTAAGCAATTCCATCAAGCTTTTGAATAACTATTGAGCAATTCGATCAAGCTTTTGAATAACTATTGAGAAAGCGTCATGTCACATGTTTTTAAGAAACTATTGACTGAGTATGAAACAACTTGATTCTGTTTAGACGCCAAGTTACCCGGCGTCTCATCTAGGTCCAATATGTATGCAAATGCGGCTCTGATCGCGCCTAGAGGAAAGTGGGTTAATCCTTTCCTTGTTCTATGTTTATTCCAAATTCCAATACCTTCTGAGTATTCATGGGTGAAATAGTTACAATGAAATATGGAAGTTGGAACATTATAGCCATTTTAGACAGTAAATAAACATATCTTTCAAAATCCACAAGCAAACAGAGCAGAGCCTGATCAGACGGCTCATAGGAGTCGTCTGATCTGGGTCCTCTCTGTTTGCAGAAGCGTGAAAACACGTTTATATGAGGAAAGGGTTAATTATGGTAACAACATAATACTGACGATTAAACTATATTATATACCATTGTTTTCTTTATTCGTTAAAACGAGCAATAGCATTTGAGAAAAAAGAAGTGTCAATTTGATTTTCTTCATGCCACCTTATTCGCTATCTACATTTCACCCATGCTAACCCATAACTCCATAAATACGCCTTTTTACGTCTTTGTAAACATAGTAGACTCAGATCAGACGGGTCCTATAGGAAACGTATGATCAGGACATGCTCTGTTTACATGTGATACAATGTAGATATGATTCTTTAGTTTCTGCCATTGCCAAAAGGTCATGTGACCATGTGCTAATGTACTAAATAATCTAGTTAATATGAATTCATGATGTCATTATTTCTTACATGAATATCCGTGGGGTAAATGGTTAATTCATAAAGCAGACGATAAAGAGAGAGATATTGTGGTAAATATAGCCAATCAACAACTGGATATGGAAAAGAAACAGCTGTGAATATTTTATTTCTCTGTTTTGTTGTTGTTTCTGTTTACATGTCTCCATAATCTGTATTATCTGAATTGCATTCAATGCGTGGAAAGTACACCTCTGGGCGTGAGATGCCGAGATCGGTTCCTTTAAAGCTGAAACATGAAAAAAAAGATAAAACCTCTATAGATCGACCTCGGCAAAGCACAAACAAACAGTGTATTAAAGTCTTAAAGATCAGGTGATGAATTAACCATTTCCTTCATATTGTGACGCCGATGGTGTTTGAGTCGAGGTAATTATTTTAGCCATGCCAAAAGTAAGAACTCAAGATCAACAAGACTTGCAGACAGAGTCAAAGAGGTTCGTAATAATGGTGATATCTTTATAATTATGTATACATTCTAATTCATCAGCTTACTGATACAATAGTGCTTAGGAAAGAAATCTTAAACCACTATTTAATCGATTTGTTTTGAAGGAATAAATACACGAACACTGTTGGTTTCCAGAGAGAGACGATGATGATTCTGTTCTTTTGGCTATTTGTTTTCATTTCACATGGCCTTCAAAACGTATAAAATGCGGGTGCTCCGCAAATATTTGCTCAGTCAGTGCAAGGAGTCATACAGTCCGCTCCGACAAACAGTAGGCATTATATAAAGCCTTTAATAATATTCTGTATTCTGTTATCGTAGTAGGGTGTGGATAAAGAAGCGAACAGTTGACTAGTTCAATCGTAGTAGATCTCTGTCACAGGCTTGAACAGCAAACAGTATATGGACGTTTCACTATTGTTAATGCTGGTGTGTTCTGGCTTACAGTAGAAGCGAGGGATCTCGTCTGTTAGCTGAGCTAATAGAAAGGGAATGCTTAGCTGATGTTTGCTGGTCGAGCCATGGCAGGCTGCTCAGCTATACACTGAGCTAGTGGAGAAATATATACAGTTGATTCTGGCTTGTTGAAGCCAGTGGTCTCATGATAGACGAGTATATAAAGAATAGAAGCTCATCCACAGTTAGTTTATGATTGTAATTAGTTGTTGATCTTACTTGATTATTGTTCAGCCAATAATTATCTAATCGTTGTTAATCATAAACACTGGGTTTTGTAAATATTCGCCCATCATTATGTTCAGCAAACATAGGTCAAAGTAGATCCCGGGGAAATATTTTATATCGTGTTGTTTGAGTTAATATATGTTCATCGACTCAGTTGATCGATGTTCGAGTACTCTCAGCTGAGCATAGCCCAAAACACATTAAATACAAACACCTTTTCACGCATGTGCAAACACGGACGATTAAGATCAGACGGCTCCTGTAGAGGACATCTGGGTCCATGCTTATAAACCGTTTAGTTGAGTCTGAGATCGTTCTCAAGTTTTTGATCGGTCAGATTGGAGCCTTTGGCTCAAATCTGACCAATTAAAAGCTTGAGAACTCAAATCTGATCAATCAAAAGCTTGAGAACAGACTCAGACTCAACTTAAAGCCCTATAAGCATGGACCCTGATCAGAGTCTGGTCTGTTTGGTTATGGGTTTTGATATATCTGTTTCATTATTTTTTTTAATGGCTACAATGTTCCATGATCCATATTTCGTTAGATACATGTAACCATATATTTTGTCCATGTATATTCAGAAGGTATAGAAATTTGATATACATGTATAACAGTGAAAGGTTTAATTCAAGACGGACTTAATGCAGCAAACACCTGTAGGAATCTTCTGCATACATTTCACCTTGCTTTAAATATCCCACGGGTCTGCCGATTTCTACATTCAGTGTATTCTCCCATGATTTTCTATAAAATCGACAGAAGTGTCAAATAGTTTTGTTGTAGATGAGAAGCTGTTTTATTTATCGTCTCATCTGAATTCCGTCATTTTAACCCTTTCTCTGTTGTATATTTATTCCAAATTTCAATACCTACATAATATCCAGGAACAAAATACATGTAGTTAGAATGAAAACTGGAACGTGGACCATTACAACTATTTTAGAAACTAAAGAAACAGGTCTATCAAATTTATCAGCAAACATAGCGGACGCTGATCAGACGGCTCTTATAGGAGCCGTCTGATCTGGGCTTACTCTGTTTGCAAATACATGTATGTGAAAATGCGTCCATATGAACGAAAGGGTTAAAGGGTTGGTATGAAGGAAAGTGTTAAAGGAACTATGTTATATACAACGAAATGCCCCACTCTCGATCCTTCTTCTCAAACTGAAAAAGTGTTATTTGCTCTTCAAAAGCCGTTCATATTTTTGCTTTTCGCTACTAAAAAGTGTCGTCTGCAAAGTATATCGTCTTCTTTAACCTTTTCTCTGCCAATTTCTGTCGTCTGCTAACTTTGTCGTCTGCTACAAATTTTCATCTTTTTATTTTCTTCAATTTTGTTTCAAAAACATAGTAACAACAACAGACAATCCTGATGAGACACGGATTAATCGGCGACTCATCTGGATCCAAACTGTTTGCATAGGTGATCAAAGATCCGGCATTGGCAGCGAAAGGGTTAATATTCATTTTAACTTCATTCTTCTTTCAAGGAACATAGTCATAACATCAAACAGTGTGAATCTTGATGAGAAACCGAATTATCTGTATTTAGTACGTTTGCAAATTGTAAATGGGATTACAAGTACGCGATTAGAAGCGAGAAAAATGAAGGAAAGGCTTCATGTGATGTTTCAGAATTGCGAAGTGAAATTTGAAAATTGCTTTGGCCCTTAATCTAATGAGTATTATTTATGTAAGTTCCCCGCCTATTATGACTATTGATTACTTTAATGTTCGTATCTAAAAACGGTAGAACCTGCCCTAAGTGGTCATTCATTTATTGAACACAGGAGTCTTAAAAATATGTGGTTCCTGTAGGAACTTTCTGCATTAATTGAAACATGTGTTAAGCTACCACCTGCTGAAGAGAACTTTAATTAGACCTGCTTTTGATGACCACATAAGGCAGGTTCTACTGTATAAAATCAGGAAATACATTGCCATAGTTAAAATGTAAGATAACAGCTGACCCTGGTCAAACAGCTCCTACAGGAACTTCTGGTCTGTGTCTATTCCGTTTGTAGAGGCTTGAATTTATCACGTAAAGAATGTAATAAATCGCCACTCATGTTGCTCTATGTTTCTGATCATGATCCAAGCAGATGGTGGATTTGTAACGTTCACTCTCGGCAACAGCCCAAACATACTTACTGTGATTCAACAAAGTTAGTTGAATTATAAATATACGTTGTTGCCACTGGTAAACAGTCTGGGTAAGTGGCGGTTACTCTGTATTGAGCTGGAAAACAAACACACTAATATATATCTCTTCGCTTGCTACCTGTAAATAGTGAAGACACAGATGAGACAGCTCCTGCATGAGCTGTCTCATCTGGGTCTGCACTATTTACACGTTGATTGTACAACAAGTGCACTCCACAGCAGTGATTGCACAGCGAAATACGTGTACACTGTGAAGATATATGTAATTATACAATATGGCATGGGTAAAGAAGGAGAAATGTAATATTCTCCCTCTCAAGCGATATGCTAAAGAATAGCTTACAAATCATTCATTATTGTTCCCCGTTAAATTTGAGATCCACTGTACGAAAACACATACAGGTTAGCTTTCTTACAACGTTGCTCAGATAGGATTTATCTCGACCCTTTATTCCGTGAATATTCATGTCGGAAATAATGACATCAAGTACATGTATACTAATGAGATTAAATTTAACATAGGAGATATTTACTGAGACGCAATCTGCAGACTCTTATCTATATTATTTCAAAAGCAAACAGCGCATACCTTGAAATTACGGCTCGTATAGGAACCTATGATCTGGGTCTTCTATGTTTAAAAAGGCGCTAATATACCTATATATGGAGTAAAAAGCTCAAACGTTGGCGGCTGATCTTGGTCTGTGTTATTCATTGTATCATAAGGTCCTTTTCTGTCACCGCTACAGTCGAATATTCTATGCTGATTGCATAATATGTTCTTTCATTTGCTTGTATTTTCCGACGACATTAACTATATGGATATACAGTAAAACCCCTCTAAACCGGAATTCTAGTAGAGAAGTATTTAGATACTGTTAGGCAGCTGCAAGAGACATGTGCCGAACGGGTAGTGCCTTTTCGTATGGCGCTAGTAACTGAAGAGACATGTGCTTTGACTCAGTACGTACTTCCGTCAGTGAATGTGCCATTGAAGGTTCTTGTAATGCGTGTGTCCCTGATAATAGATTCATACATGAACTGGGCAGATGCTGGCACACCGATAGGTCTGAAATCCTCTGTTTTAAGTTGCCTGATGTAACACTTCCTTGTCTTCTGATCCAAACTGAACACTAGTCTCTACAAGAAATATTGCATAAACATATTCAACAGTAATGCCTCTTTCAAGATTTCATATAAACCATTAGTATGAGTGCATATATGCATAAGTACCTACGTTATTGTGCATGCATGCGTGCGTGCGTGATTATCTGCGAGCAGGCGTACGTGCGTGCGTGTTTCTGTGGAAACGAGTTGATAAATGTAAAATGCAATAATACCAAACGCTCTTGTTGGAACTTTCTTTAATACATACGCCATGCATTATCCCTTCATGTCATTGTGCAAGAATTGTACAAGACTCTGTCTCTTTGTAAATATTAATTCACCAGATATTTAATAGTACCTGTACAAATGAAGTTTTGGCCATGACAGAAACCTTAAAGTCTGTCTTAATAGGTCCATTAGCAAGCAGAGTATGTAAATGCACGACAATGCGTGTTTTGTCGTTTAAAGGGTTAACGAAATCAGGTCTGGTGGGGACTAAGCTATTGCATCTACATTACCACGTCTAATCAATATCCAAACTGTTTGACGCTGATAGGGTTTCTGTAAAGTAATTGAATATCGCCTTATAAATAGATATAGAATGTACATGAAAGATCCCATGGGAGGATTGGGTTAAAACGCATTGCCTTAAACATCGTTAATTGGGCATTACATGTATGTATGTGGTTGCGTGAAATAATTTTTCCTTAACGAAAATAATGCTGTCTCGTCGATCGCTGTAACTATTTGACAATTGTCATGATCTACGGTAATTTATACTACATCGCCAGTAGTAGAAGTAGTAGTAGTAGTAGTAGTAGTTGTTGTTGTAGTAGTAGTAGTAGTAGTAGTAGTAGCAGTAGTAGTAGTAGCAGTAGTAGTAGTAATAGTTTTAGTAGTAGTAGTAGTAGTAGTAGTAGTAGTAGTAGTAGTAGTAGTAGTAGTTGTTGTTGTTGTTGTTGTTGTTGTTTTAGAAGTGGTAGAAGTAGTAGAAGTAGTAGTAGTAGAAGAAGTATTAGTAGTAGAAGTATTAGTAGTAGAGGTATTAGTAGTAGAAGTATTAGTAGTAGTAATAGTAGTAGTTGTAGGAGTAGTAGTAGTAGTAGTAGTAGTAGTAGAAGTAGTAGTAATAATAGTAGTAGTAGAAGTAGTAGTAGTAGTAGTAGTAGCAGCAGTAGTAGTAGTAGTGGTAGTAGTAGTAGTAGTAGTAGTTGTAGTAGTAGTAGTAGTAGTAGTAGTAGTAGTAGTATTAGAAGTAGTAGTAGTAGTTGCAGTAGTAGTAGTAGTTGCAGAAGTAGTAGAAGTACAAAAATGAGTCATGCAGGAAACACCACATACAGAACAAACACTCGCCCGAACAGCAACACAAGGAAACAGCAAATGTACATAACTCGAAAAAACAACAAGAGACACACAGACAAAACAAACACACAATAGGAGGAAGATGGAAGTACCGCCTTGGAACGGTCAGTGACAAATGTCACTGGGGGGTTAAACCGGTTTATGGGCGTACATGCATAGAGGCCAGCGTGATTGCCAACTGTAAAAGGGTTGACAACCAAACATGCAGTATGTTGTAGTACTACAGGATCATATCTCTTTTTAATGAATTGTTTAACACATTTGATGAACAAAGTGAGAAAATGGGTATGTTCAATGATTTTACGAATAAATATAATCTGAAAATGGATGATCCTTCGAAAGCAAAAGTAGAAATGCAAAAAGGGAAAATTGCAGACTCGGTTTTATTGAGTCTGTTCATGTGTAGTAATTAAAAGTGCAACACTACTCACGCCCCCTAGCACCGGCTTAAGCAGTATTCAATTTCAAACAAATAACATGAAAACTTATGATCCCGAAGGACCAGAAAATATAACAACACTGAGAATGAAGTACGGGGCGAAGTTTGTAAATCACATCACCATAACATTCAGGATGTGAAATACTGTGTCGCAGAAGCACCTTGGGATTACATTGGTACTTGCCAATAAGCGAGAGATTTCGATAGTAAAATTTAGAGAAAGTTTTTCTTAGTGTATGGTATCTATATCCTTGCTTAAGCAGCTTTTCAGTTAAAATGAGACTTCGACTGTTAAAATCGTCAATAGATAAACAAGCTATAGCAAAACGAATAAGTTGAGATATATAAACCCCGTAAGATGGAGCACAGGGAACATCCCAGTCAAGTTGAGGAAAATTTACAATATTAAAATCAAAATCATCTCTTTTGTCATATATTTTAGAAGAAATCATTCCATTATTAATTTTAAGGTCTAGATCAAGAAACGCTGCATAATTGTCGGACGGGTTAGCTTTATTCAATTTGAGTTCTTTAGGATAAATTGTAGGAATCAGAACATCAAAGAAAGGGTTATCTAAGTTAAAAATATCATCCAAATATCGACAAGTTTCATTGAAGGCGTTTATAACATCTTGTGATTGAGGATTCAAACGCAACATGAAATCTCTCTCATAGCAGTACAAAAACAAATCTGCGACAAGTGGTGCACAATTCGTACCCATAGGAATACCAATTACCTGACGGTATATAGCATTCCCATAACGTACAAATATGTTATCCAAAAGAAAGGTAAGTGCTTCGCAAACTTCTGAGCAAGTCCAAGGTGTAATATTTCATTAATTCGTCAGTAAAGAAAGCTTTTTCAGCATTACATGCCAAGAATGATGTTTTTTCCCGTGCAAATACTTTCTGGATGAAGTTAGTAAGCTTATCCTTAATTAAAATATGAGGAAGAGTTGTGTACAGAGTAGAAAAATCGTACGTGCTTACAGTGAATGCAATATACCTTTTGTTCTTAAGTTTGTTTAAGACTTCTGAAGAGTTCTTAATAGACCAGAAGAGATTTATTCTAGAATTTTCATAAGTCTTATCACAGTAGAATTTTACATGTTCCTTTACCTTCGTTAAACAAGAAGTCAAAAGTATAGACAATTTAGTAGTTGTACATGAACTAGAATTAGCAATGAAACGCGATTTATATGGTTTTTTAATGTAGTTTTGGTAACCAATACATTTTAGGATGTTAATGTTGTGTAATTTTAATATCGGTTCCAAATTGTTCCCACTTTTTGACATGGTCTGAAATGATGGTCATTTCGTCAGTAGTAACTGAAATGCATGACTTGGTATTAATAATTTCCTGCTTCAAGACATCGATATAATGTAATCGTCAAATAATAATCACATATTTCGATGCCTTATCAGCAGGAACAAAAACGTATTTTGAATGGAAATCCTGTAAACCCTATTTAAGATGTCTAAAAGAAGTTCTAGGTTTAGGTGGAAGAAGGTGTTTATTAGAGCTGTAAAAGGAAATGCGTTTATCAATTATATCAAAAATTAGTTTTTTCCAACAAGAAAGAGCATTAGACTGAACATGTTCTCTTCGACACTATTTAATACTGAAATTGTGTAAAGCCTCTGCAATCTGAACTCGACAATAGTTAAAATCTATCAAGGATGGTATTATTAGTAGTATTATTAGTAGTATTAGTAGTATTAGTAGTAGAAGTAGTAGTAGTAGTAGTAGAAGTAGTGGTAGTAGTAATAATAATAACAATAGTAGTAGTAGTAGAAAAAGTTGTAGTAGTAGTAATAGTAGTAGTAGTAGTTGCAGTAGTAGTAGTAGTAGTAGTAGTAGTAGTAGTAGTAGTAGTAGCAGTAGTAGTAGTACTAGTACTAGTACTAGTAGTAGTAGTAGTACATGTAATAGTAGTAGTAGTAGTAGTACTAGTAGTAGTATTAGTACATGTAATAGTAGTAGTAGTAGTCGACTTACATGGTTGTAGAGGTACACGGTGTCATAGTAAGATATGTTTGACTCTTTCTTACTCTTCTCCATAATCCTGTACCTTTTATTGGTCTCGTCATAGCTGATTAAACCATACTCCGTGAGTGCAAAATTCCCCATGGGTGTCCAAAATTGGGAAACCTACAAAACGAAGCAGCCCGTATCGTAACTGGCTTAACCAGATCGACAGCTCTAGATAATCTATATCAGGAATGTGGATGGGAATCACTCGCCTGTCGAAAAAAGTTACAAAAGCTTTGTTTCGTTTATAATGCCTCTCATGACATGGTTCCATCATATTTCGCACTTCGTTATTCGAATAACGAACTGCGAACTGCGAACTGACAGCCAACTTAACGCTGCCTCCATCATAAGTTAGTGATTTGTTACCGCCTTACGTAAGGGAGCTTACCCACTATCCATTAAGAAATAGAGATGATATAGAAGTGCCTTTCTCACGCACGTCAGTCTCCAAAATCTCATGCATCCTGTCTTCAATAGCACCATCGAACAACATCAGTCCAGATAGCAGAAATACCTTAAATACCTTAAGCTCATTTAAAAAAAGCATTGCGAAACAAATTTTAGCAATTATAATTATCCATCTTACTACAATTTCGGAGATAGGTATTTGTCAGCTATTCATGCCAGAATTAGGAACAACTGTACCAATCTGGATGGTGATATTTTAAAAAACCATCTTAATCAAAATCCTGTATGCGAATGTTCAGTAGAAGTTGAAAATGCCCAATATTACTTTGTCATTGTATTTTTTATTAAAACCAGAGACTTAACATATTTCGTACCGAACAAAAGTACCATCCTCTAAGTACCGAAATGATTCTGTTTGGCAAACAAAATCTAAATGATGAAGAAAATCAAATCATATTTGCTGCAGTACATTGTTATATAAAACAATCACGGAGGTTTTAGGCTCACATATTTCAAAACTGTCGATATTTGTTCTAACTCTTAGTTTAATATTATACTTATTCTAAAATTATGCTAAGATGTCTTACTTATAACGGTATGTTCTTATGCTACATGTAAAATGTAAAATGTCTAAGTGTCCTTTGATCGTACCACTATAGTCATGTTACATGTACCTGTCGCCACACACATATATATATATTTTTCACAAACATTTATATAAATTTTCATATATATTTTACCATTTCATGTACATATGAATGATTTGTATGGGGAGGGTCAAATCTAATGGTGTAAGAACTTGTGACCCGACCCAGTTTCCTCTAATATGGAAATAAAATACGTTTATACTAGATTGACTGTCTGGAATTATATATTAATTTAAATCAAATAGTCGTTGTTTGTTTGCGTTGATTAACGCCAGTTTCTGCTCACTAAATTGACATAAATCTTAATTGACATATCGTACAGAACCGTTTTAAAGCGGTGACTGGTCTGGGTTTAAACTTACTGTTTCAACATACAGTAAAACCTATCTAAAGCAACCACTTAAAGAAGAACCATAACTGTCTTCATAAACAGGTGGTTGCATAATGCAGGACGAAGGTAATGCAGAAAGCTCCTATAGGAACTTTCTGCATTACTTCCGTCCAGCATTAAGCTACCACCTACCTCTGCCACCCAAATGTATGCCCCTTTTCGGTGGTCTCATTAGATGGGTTTTACTGAACATGTGTATATATTACTGGTGATTCTATATGTAACTACCATAATTTTCACGACGTAGTAAAATCAGCCAATATTGATAATTGTGCGATTCTCCTCCATCCTGACGATACGAAACTCATCTTTAAATTCGGAGAGTAAACGGGATTTTTTTAACAAATTCAAAAGTCACTCAAAATCTTTAAATTATGTTTTCCCTTCAATCCATAGATGTGCCTCTCGACACATTTCCTGGCTGTGAATAGACACAAATCAGACAGCTTTTGTAGGAGGCATACTCTGCTATATTTAATAGGAATTAAAATAGAGCTTCTTGTACGGTTTCCGCCATGATCAGATGGTTATATGCTATTATAAAATCAGTCTAATTAATATGCGTGTCCTTTACTTTTTATTTGAATATTCATGACTCAGATTTCAATTAGTTTGAGAGTAAGCGTAAGAGAGTACATGTAGAGATTATACATACCCTGTAAATCTGACCCTCCCACTGGAGTGGGGAAGCTGTGAAAAAAATGGACATGTTTTCTAATAATATACATTTAATCAACTGTGATAGATCTAATCACTGTCAGACTTTCACAGGAAATGTTTATTAAACTTAAGTACCGCTAGGAATCGACATGGCTCGCATTCTTAAACAGTTTGGATCCAGATTAGACACAGGTTTTAAAACCATTTCTTTCATATTTATAAACGCATTTTCACGCATCTGAAAGCAGAGAAGACCCAGATCAGACGGTTCATATCTGATCAGGGTCTTATCTATTTGCTTATGAAAGTTGATAGATATGTTTCTTAAGCATCTAACATTCAGTATTCATTATAATTATTTTGTCCATGAATATTTAGTAAGTATTGAGATGTGGAATAAAATTAATATAGAACAGTGAAAGGGTTAAGTCAGATAAAGGTTTAAAACGTATTTTACATACATATACATATGCACACACACACGCTCGCACGCACGCACGCACGTAAGCAGAAAAGTACCACGACAGCAGTCTTCATCTTGACGGCAGTAAACTGAGTGCGGAATTTAACTGGGTGCGGAGTTATCTAGTTTTAATACCTCTGAGTTGGTATCATACAGTAAGGTCTCATTCTGATTTGGTATCATACAGTAAGGTCTCACTCTGAATTGGTATCATACAGTAAGGTCTCACTCTGAGTTGGTATCATACAGAAAGGTCCCATTTATACGACCACTCAAAAGACGTCTACTTCTGGATTTTTAAAAAAGATGGTAGCTTAATGTAGGACAAAAATAATACGAAATACACTGCATCACTTTGCCCCGCGGTAACCCCTTTAGTGCCTTAAAGACTGGTTTGTGATATCATATGCAAATAGTTTGGATTCAGATGATATGCCAAATAGCTCGGCTTTTCATCAGGATCCAGACTGTTTGACGCTCTGTTTTTTTCTTCTTTTATCCAGAAATTGAATAAGCTCCGCTTTAACACTTGAAACACGAAAATGTACCTAGCAGACGACAATGCTGGCACGGAAATGGTTAAGCAACCACGTGTTGTCTCCTGTTAATCGCGTAGACGCATTAGCGAGATTTTAATGGACTACCAAGTATATCATCCTACCTGTATCAGCTTCGATAATTAAATGCATATAACCAACCGTGGAATTGTACAAGGATATTACATCTGCAATATTGGCATAAAGTACAGAAGAACACCTGTAATGCGACCACCTAATTATGCAACATGCTTGTCTTTTAAAGCAGTATCTTGCTTACTGTAGGAGAAAAGTAATGTAGACATCTCCTGCAGGAGCTTTCTGTATAATGTTGGTCATGCATTACGCAACCACCTGAATTTAACCATTTACTCCATTAATACCCATTTCCACGCCTTTGCAAACAGGATAGACCCAGATCAGACGGCTCAAATATGTTCTACCCTGTTTGCTAATGAAATAATATAAATATGATTCTATAGTTTCTGCAATGGACACATGTTCTTATTTCCACGTGCCCTTATAAAAATCAATATGATTAATATTCATGACGTTATTATTTCTTACCGTAAAAGGTTAAGATCCGAAAGTATTCGTATATCAATGGTCGCTTTAGAAGGGTTTTACCGTTATTCACAATGATTGATAAATACTCATTCATAAACAGTAGCACCTTTCTACACGGGTCACTAACTGCTAAAGATATCTGCTGTTGCTTCGCCGACGATCTACTGTACAGTGAAATGTTTTGGGAGGATCATTAACTGAATATTAATATAAGTACCAGACTTAGCCATTTATCTATCATGCAAGCGCAATAGACAAAGACCAGGCAGCTTCTTTAACCTTTAGTCTCATCTGGATCGAAACTGTTTACGTGGGTATTCACTCACCCACCAATAGCAGACTAAAGGTTAAGAACCCTCTGGTCAGTGTACTTTTGTTTGCTTATGCAATTACAGTAAAACCTCTCTATAACGACCACTAACTTGTGTAAATTAATTGGTATTTTGGGCAGGCGGTTGCTTAAAGCAAGGTGAAAGTAAAACAGAACGCTCCAATAGGAGCGTTCTGTTTTACTTTCACCTTGCTTTAGGCATCCACCTGCCTTTAACACAAAATACTTGATGTATTTTAGTGTTCGTCAAAGAGAGGTTTTACTGTATATCGATTTTAGTTTTCAGTTTCTACCATGGCCAACATGCATTGTTTCTGTAGATCGTTATTATTAATTCAACTAATTAATATTATTTGTGTAATTGTTTCGTACATAAATATTCATGATGTATGGAGTTAACAATCAGATTGTACATGTAGTTAGATCACCATGTATTGCCATGTATTAGAATGTCATAACTCGTTGCCTTGTGAATGTTATTTCTATAAGAAACAATGACAACATAAATATAAACTAGGGTCATGGCAAGTGAACAGTCATGGCATAAAACATAGAATCATATCTATATTAGTTCATATGGAAACAGAGCAGACCCTGTTCGGACGGCTCTTACAGGAGTCGTCTGATCTGGAGATACTCTGTATTCAAAGGCTTTATAATATGTTTATATGCATATGAGGTAAAACGTTGTCGAATTATATTATACAATGAAATTTATTTTGAGGTATCTCTTAACTCTTTACATCACACAGACGCGTTTAAGGTTTTGTATCAATAGTAGCACTAGATTAGACGACTTTAGTTTTTGTCAAGGTCAAACCACGTGTGCCCATATAAACAAATCGGCAAAATTAACAATTATAATTCGCTATTTACATGTATACAATAATAGTCACCTGGAAAACGGTTAATACAGGTACACCAAAAACCTATATCGTTCATGTATATCGCATGTAGTGCATATTAGTGTATATAGAACGTATATACACACTGCGTATGTCGTGTATAGAAAGTGCACTGTGTGTAACGTATATAGAACGTTTAAAGTGCGTATATCTTATATGGGGCGTGTATAATGCGTATATCGTATACAGAACGCACACAGTGCCGATATCGTATATAGTACATGTACGCTTACCATGTGCATATCGTATATAGCACGTATATCGTATGCAGAACGTACATAGAGCATACACTGTACATAGAACGCATTTAGTGCTTGTATCGTGTATAGAATATATACAGATCGTATATTATATGTATAATTTATATACTGCCTATATCCCTATAGAACGTATATAATGCGTATATCAAAAATATAGCGTATATTGATCGAATATCGTATATAAACCACAGGCCTATGTTGTGCGTATCTTGTATATATAATGTATATAGGGCATACATCTGATATAGAACGCATATGGTGCGTGTATCGTTTAAAGAACCTATAAATAGCCTTTATCGTATATAGAACGTACACTGTGTGTATACATGCATCGTATTTAGAACGTATACACTTTAAAAACCACTTTGTACATTGTCGAGTCCTGTACTGAAAAAAAATATTATACACCTGCAAAATGAATGTAAATCAATAGCTGTTCAACAGTTGCATCACGCGACCGTTCAATATAACTGTGTTATATGGCCTAGAGTCCAATATGACTTCATGTGGGATAACTCGTCAGTTATTTCAGCAAACATTGCCTTTATTAATGATATCATATGTATTATGCATATATGTGATTTAACGTCAAAGAGGTTTATTGTTTTGTTTGTTTTTATTCAAGATATAATTAATAAAATCTTTGTTTTTGTTACAAAAAATGCAAAATTTCACCAATATTACAGAAATTAATGCTTAAATAATGGCTGTAGAAGTATTAGCTAAATATTTATAATGGTATATGAACAATAAATGCATTGACTCTAATTACAGATTTTTATGTTTCTTAAACAGAGCAGACCCTGATCAGACGACTCCTATACAATGTAGCTGCCTACAAAGGCGTTAAAAGGTGTATTTATGGAGTTATACGGATAAGAGGGAATACAGAGGTATTAGCTGAATCTGTTTTGACCAGAATTTCTTAGTGAACCCATCCGGACATGTTACTTGAACGATGTTTCACCAAGAGCAATGTAATTGTATGGGGAAAATAGTTTAGGAAGCACAGAGCCAACCCTGATCAGAGGACGATCAGCTGTAAAGGGTCTATACACTGTTTGAAGGGCTGACGTTTTGTTGCACGAAACAGCATTGGGTGTTTTTGTGAAACTGAGAGTAACATGTCCAAAATATGTTAACCAATTACTAGCCAAGCTCGACTTGACTGGCATTGGCAAACAGTTTGGATCTAGTTCATACGCCGTGTAACTCAGCGTCGTACCGAGTCCAAACAGTCGGAGGTTCGATCCAAAGCTTGAGCGAGTCAGAGGCAAGTCAAATTGCTGCAGATCTGATTAACGTTTAACTCAATACACACGCCTTTCTACGCTTTTGAACAGAGTAGACCAAGATCAGACGGCTTTTGTAGATCTGCTCTGTTTGCTTACGGAATGATTGATTCTAGAGTTTCTGCCATAGTCAAACTCTTTTGTGTTAAAAAACCATTATAGAAAAACTTCGCTTGTCATTATAGAAATCAATCTGACTAATAAGCACGATGTCCCCTTGGCTAACACGAATATTCATGGGGTAAATGTATGAGGAATTATGATTTTGCAGCAGGCAATGAGTTAACATTTGAATGAAAAGGTAAACACATTATTCACATACACGTCCGTGTTTCAGTCTATTTTGCATATTATGCAAATCACTGATTTCAATATTTGAAATATACATGTACCTAACTAGTTTACCATCCAGGCAGACATGTTGAAGTTTTGAATATCAAAATGGGATGTGCATGAAGTATTGATTGCATAACGCGAACACGTTTATCATTAACCTTTCCTCCATAGGCGTTTTTTTTAGATCCAGCCACTTTAAATAAATCTACCCAACAAGGTGCATAAACTAGAGAAAAGGAATTTTTTAGAATTTTGTAGTTTGAAACCATTGTGACAAATAGAGCAGTTTTTATCACAATGGTTTCAATAGGTGATTTTTACAGAGGCGTAGAAAGGCGTATTTATGGAGGAAATGGTTAAATGTACAGTACATAATCGCTGTATGAAACAGATTTACTATAATAACAATTTGTAAAAGAACACGAATGTAAGATTCTTTTTATCACATAATTAAAAGTGCATAATTCAAACTGTCCATTTGCATAAATATACACTAGTGCATTTCCGCGATTTACGGCACTCTAATTCGGCACTCCCACACGGCATACTATTGGGCTATTTTTTCTCTAGGATTCATTGATATGTTACCAACTGGATAACTTTCTAGCAAGTGACCAATACACACCAAATGACCAATACACACACAACTTAAGCCTTCCCACAGTCGATCAATATTACACTATACAGAAGGAGACGTTATAACACTGACCGCTTAACTAAAGGTAGAGATACTACACAACTAATGTGCTGACCTTTCACACTTCACATGGCCTCTAGTTTTGTAGAGGTCAAATGGTGTACAACACCAGTATATTCATTAGGTAGTTGGATATTTGTACTCATCATCTGTGGTTGGTTTTTATTTGAATCACAGTGCACTAGCACGGATAAGAGGAGCAGATTGCGTTTTACAATAATCCGTTCAAGGCGGTTGTGTACCAGTGGGAATTTCGATTTGCTGCAATGTAGGAACAGCTATTAACTTTGGGACCGATCCAGTAGTAGTTTGCAGCGAAGGCTTTTGTACAATGGCAGATGAGGCGCATGAGAACGTTGGTGCTATGACTGAAGAGGTCGACCAGCTAAACAACGGGGAGACAACCTTTAAAGAAAATAATGACTTGGATAAAGGAGAAGCCACTCTTACTAAGACCGGCTCTGGTTATCGGTCGTGCAATGACCAGGATGTTGATACAGACGTAACGGCACCTTATGCTATAGATCTCGTACTGCAAGAAATTGGCGAAACAGTAAGTAGTTTATAACAGTACGCATATTATTAAAATCGTTTTAACCACTTACTCCATAAATAATAACGTAAAAACAATAACATCATGAATATTCATTAGATTAATCGTTATTATAAAACATGCACAGAGGAACGCAGAGGAACCGTGGCAGAATGTTATATAATTTAGCAAACAGCAGACCCTGATAAGACGGCTACTACATGGCCGTCTAATATGGGCCTACAATGTTTGCAAAGGTGTAGAAAGGCGCATTTATTGATTAAAGGGTTAACACATTCCCTCCAAGTGATGCATTTTGAAGCCTCTGTTAAAGTTACATTTAGAAACCATTGTGATAAATAGAGCATTTGTTCCATAGGAGCAAATGCTCTATTTATCACAATGGTTTCAAAACTACACACTTCTGAAATTCTCCTTTTCGGTAGATTACTTCTAAAAATAGTCTAGGAGACAATGAGTTAAAACAATCTTTCAGTGGTTAATGAATAATGTGTGGGGGTCTTTAAAAGCAGTAGTCTTATCAATGAGCTGTAAGATAGCATGTCACTTTTGTGATGGTTGCCGTCTGCGGGGAATATCGTCAAACCCCAAAGAAGCTTGATATCACCTAGGCAGGTGGTTGCGCAGTACAGATTTAATAGTTCACAGTGCAAACTACTGGACTAGGTATATAGGGATGAGGGGAATGAGGAGGCGAGGTCTACAGTGGAGTGCATGTCACACTCTTGATCGGCCACTGAACGCAAATTAAGACTTTTGAATTAAGAAGTTTGTTTAACTTTAAAACAGGCAGTAGCTCACATGGAAAACGTAAACATTGTGAACATTTCGTAGGGAATCTGTGCGTTGTTTACCACATATGCAGCGTCCTTCATTCAAAGACTCCAGTCTCCAGTCTGTATTCACTTACTGTCACTTACTTCTACAGTGCAGCAGAACCTGTCCTATGCGGGGATTCAGCTATTGAATAAAATAGTTTAACAAAGCAGGTGGTTACTTAATAGCTCCCATAGGAGCTTTCTGCATTACGTATGACCCGCATAAAGCTACAACCTGCCTTACAAACCCATAATTAAACCTCTTTTTAAAGGCCGCTTTAAAAAGACAAGTTTGTAACAAACAAACTCGTCTGTTGTTTAATCGGCATAGTATTTGTCATTTTGTAATATGAACAACAAAGGAACGTACTAATTAAACTACTGTATCATCGCTAATAAACATCCCAAGTGCGTTACAGTTGCAGAATGAATGTGATGCAGAAAGCTCCCAGGGAGTCTTCATGCGCTGTTTTCAATCTGCATAAAGCCACCACTTTCATTTTAAAAAAATTACAATTCTTTATTTGATGGTTATTATATAATTGTTTAGTTGTTGTACATGTATTACCAGCCATGGCGCGATTAACACGAGACGGGCTACGACACCATGAATAGGTAAATGATAACGGCATGTGTTTTGTTTAACCCTTTCCTTCATATAAACGTGTTTTCACGCATTTGCAAACAGAGTGGACCCAGATCAGACGGCTCCTATAGGAGCTGTCTGATCAGGGTCTGCTCTGTTTTGCTAATTGTATCTGATAGATATATTTCTTTACTTCATGTTTTCACGCATTTGCAAACAGAGTAGACCCAGATCAGACGGCTCCTATAGAAGTAGTCTGATCAGGGTCTGCTCTGTTTGCTAATGGTATCTGATAGATATATTTCTTCACTTCATGTTTTCACGCATTTGCAAACAGGGTAGACCCAGATCAGACGGCTCCTATAGAAGTAGTCTGATCAGGGTCTGCTCTGTTTGCTAATGGTATCTGATAGATATATTTCTTTACTTCATGTTTTCACGCATTTGCAAACAGAGTTGACCAAGATAAAACGGCTCCAATAGGGGCCGTCCGATCAGGGTCTGCTCTGTTTGTTAATGGAATTTGATAGAGATCTATTTCTTTACTTTCTAAAATGGCTACAGTTGTCCACCTTCCATACTTCATTATAACTATTTTGTCCATGAATATTCAGTAGGTATTGAAATTTGGAATAAACATGGAACAGGGAAATGGTTAAAAATTGAACAATTAGGAAACTCAAAGCTTTTCGAAAAGAAACTTCGTTTTCTTGCAGTGGCTTTCATAAGTGTTACATGGCAGAGATCTATTTTGGTGCCATTGCCAGCAAAGTGGATCCAGATCAGATGACTCCTGTATGATTAACCGTAACAACATGCCATTATTGTAGGTTTCTTAAGCAAGAATTAACGTGTATATTCACACTGGGTAGATTCATGCATGTATATTGATCAAGTAAAGGGTTAACACATATGTGACACAGGATGTTCTTTCTGCAGGAAGTCCAACCAAATGGAACAGATGGTGAGAAAGTTGGGAAGAAGATTTCCTTTGATACAGAGAGTAATGGAGACGATAAAAACAGGGACGAACAGGACGATCAAACTTGTAGCAATCCGTTATACCGTTACAAGATACTGGACACCATCTGGTTGTTCTGGAATGTTACAACACTGGTAAGTTGATGGTATATAACTGTTACTCAGTTTTAATCCAGTTGAACCGGTCTTGAACGACCATTCCTTTATTGAACATAGGAATATTAAAAACCAGATGGTTGCTTAATGCAGGTCAAAAATAATCGGGAAAGCTCCTATATGAGCTTTCTGTATTACTTTTGACCTGCATTAAGTTGCAACCTGTCTTATATGCACATACGTATACCTGTTGTTGATGGTCACTTAACCCTTCGCTTGCTATTCACGTCAATATACCTACCTGTAAATAGTGAAGACCCAGATGAGACAGCTCCTGCAGGAGCTGTCTCATCAGGGTCTGCACTATTTACAAATTGATTGTGCAACCAGTGCACTCAACAGCAGTGATTGCACAGCGAAATACTTGTACACAGTGAAGATGTATGTTATTATACAACAGGGCATGGGTAAAGAAGGAGAAATGAATTTTAAAATTCAGCAAGAGAAGGGTTAAGACATGGTCTACTGTAGTTGCATATACACTGTATACGGTACCCCGCTGGAACAACAGTGCGCGGTCGTTGTTTCTTGTTGATTTTTTAATGCAATTCTGATCAATTTAAGGACTATTAACTAATGACTCAATGAATGCTCATGTAAGAAATAATGCAGTTTATGAATATTAATTATCTATGAGTATTAATTAGCTTATTAATGCTATGCATAATGGAATTTTCCCCTGACAAAAACTGTAGTAAAATATAGGCAAACAGGAACAGACCCTGATCAAAGGGCTTCACATGAGCCGTTTGACCAGGGTATACTCAGTTTGCAAATACGTTAAAATTAGGGAGTAAACGTTTAATGGGTTCGATGGCACGGGCCTGATATCTTCCATATTGCACTTCTTTGGATTGAGAATAAGCAATATTAGTATAGTTTGACCCCTCTAAAGCGACAACTCAATAAATCTGGGCGACTTAAAAACAGATGCCTACTTAGCCATTTTCTTCATATAAACGCTTTGTCACGCCTTTGCAAACAGAGTAGACCCAGATCAGACGGCTTCTATAGGAGCTGTCTGATCAGGGTTTGCTCTGTTTGCTTATTGACCTATGTAGATGTGATGTTACAGTTTCTTTCAACGTTAAAAACATCTGTATATATACCATTATACCATATACCATTATGTGGAACCACAGCTTATACATATTCATGATCCCATTATTTCTTACACGAATAGTGGATATGCAAGTTACGACAGTAATGCAGAAAACTCATATATCAGTTTTTTACATAGCGTTCATCATGCATTAAAGTATCACCGCATTCTACAACCACACTCTACAACCGCACCACACTCTACAACCGCACTCTACAACCGCACCACAATCTACAACTGCACTCTACAACCACACTCTACAACCACACTCTACAACCGCACCGCACTCGACAACCGCACTCTACAACCGCATTCTACAACCGCACCACACTCTACAACCGCACTCTTCAACTGCACTCTACAACCGTTCTCCACTCTACAACCGCACTCTACAACCGCACTCTACAACCGTGCTGTACTCTACAACCACACTCTACAACTGCACCGCACTCTACAACCGCACTCTTCAACGGCACTCTACTACGGCACTCTACAACCGCACTCTACAACAGCGCTGAACTCTACAACCGCACTCTACAACCGCGCTGCACTCTACAACTGCACTCAAAACCGCGCTGCACTCTACAACCGCTCTGTACAACCGCGCTACACTCTACAACCGCACGCTACAACCGCACTGCACTCTACAACCACACTCTACAACGGCGCTGCATTCTACAACTGCACTCTACAACAGCACTCTACAACTGCACTCTACAACCGCGCTGCACTTTACAACGGCACTTTACAACGGCACTCTACAACCGCACTCTACAACCGCGCTGCACTCTACAACCATACTCTACAACCGCGCTGCACTTTACAACTGCACTTTACAACCGCACTCTACAACCGCACTCTACAACCGCGCTGCACTCTACAACTGCACTCTACAACCACGCTGCACTCTACAACCGCACTCTTCAACCGCACTCTACAACCACACTCTACAACCACACTCTTCAACTGCACCACACTCTACAAACACGCTCTTCAACCGCACTCTACAACCGCACTCTACAACCACACTCTACAACCGCACTGCACTCTACAACCGCACTCTACAACCACACTGCACTCTTCAACCGCACTCTTCAACCTCACTCTACAACTGCACTCTACAACCGCGCTGCACTCTACAACCGCACTCTACAACCGCGCTACACTCTACAACCGCACACTACAACCGCACTGCACTCTACAACCACACTCTACAACGGCGCTGCATTCTACAACTGCACTCTACAACAGCACTCTACAACTGCACTCTACAACCGCGCTGCACTTTACAACGGCACTTTACAACGGCACTCTTCAACCGCACTCTACAACCGCGCTGCACTCTACAACCATACTCTACAACCGCGCTGCACTCTACAACCGCACTTTACAACCACACTCTACAACCGCGCTGCACTCTACAACCATACTCTACAACCGCGCTGCACTTTACAACTGCACTTTACAACCGCACTCTACAACCGCACTCTACAACCGCGCTGCACTCTACAACCGCACTCTACATCCACGCTGCACTCTACGACCGCACTCTTCAACCGCACTCTACAACCACACTCTACAACCACACTCTACAACTGCACCACACTCTACAAACACACTCTTCAACCGCACTCTACAACCGCACTCTACAACCACACTCTACAACCGCACTGCACTCTACAACCGCACTCTACAACCACACTGCACTCTACAACCGCACTCTTCAACCTCACTCTACAACCGCACTCTACAACCGCACTCTACAACTGCACTCTACAACCGCACTCTTCAACCGCGCTGCACTCTACAACCGCACTCTACAACCGCACTCTACAACCGCACTCTACAACCGCGCTGCACTCTCCAACCACACTCTACAACCGCACTTTACAACCGTGCTGCACTCTACAACCGCACACTACAACCGCGCTGCACTCTACAACCGAAATTGATACCTCCATTTGGTGGTCTCATTAGAGCTGTTTTACAGTGCAGTAAAACCTCTCTAAACCGGACGTTACATACCGTTCATCCTGCATTAAAGTATCACCTGCCTCTACGCAGGCAATTTCAATATATAAGGAAGATTGCATGTTCCAGTGTGTAAGCATGTTCTTCCCCTTGATATTTCAGGGATGGGTGTACGGCCAGATGGGTCCAGCCCTACCGGACCTACAGGTCATCGGTGACGTAAATTTGCAACAGGCGTCATGGCTGTTTACTGGCTTTGCAATAGGTTACTTAGGCGGGTGCCTGGTAGCAGGCCTAAGTATGTTACATGTGCGCGTGCGTTCGTGTGCTTTTTACATAATTTGATCATATATAGAAAAACTTTTCAACAACAGTAAATCTATTTCTTGGTTTTATAGACAGATACTGGCTTTCTCAAAGTGGAATGATCTATCACAGTTTAACGATACAATGCATTATAGTGTGAACGGGTATACTTTACGAGGGAATTTTGAATGACCCGTGGTACAGACCATAATCAGAGGGCTCCTTTAAGAGGTATCTGATCTGGGTCTACTCTATGTACAACTGTCAGTTCACAGTTTCACGCATTCAGAGAGTTAATTATATACATCAGTCACGTAAATAGCTCATATAGGAGTTTTCTGTGTTATGTTCTGTCTTCACCGTAAAACCCATCTAAACCGGACAAGAAAAGTTGTATCAATGCCCATCTTAAAGACAGGTTGCAGCTAAATTTAGGATAAATGCAGAAATCTCCATGACTTACACCCTGTATTAAGCAACCACCTGCCTTAAAATGATATATTTTCTTCTTTATTAAAAATTCGGTTTGTGGAAGCAACAAGCTGCTCTAAAGATCAATTGGAGGTCGATGTAGAGATGTTCTTTTGAACGTGGTCATATTTACCAAGTGTAGTACCTCGCGAGACGCCTTGCTGGTTGCCTCAGCTACACATGTATACAGTTCGATTGGTTTACATACATGTATAAAGCATGTTAGCAGGGAAATTAATGAATTGTTCGAAACAAAAACAATATATCCCTTTAATACCCATAATATAATAAAGGAACCTCGTTCAAATAAAAATTGGAACCATTCCATGTTACGTCAGAGGGGTTCCTGCAAACGATATATATGCTGGTGACATTGATTGGTATAAGAAAAAGTGTAGACCCTGCTCAGATAGCCCCTCTAGGAACCCTCTGTTCTGGGTGTACACTGTTTGCATATGTCCTATGTTTGCGACCACGGGGTGTTATGGGTTAAAAGTAACTGCTACAGATAATAGGTATACCTCTTTGTCTTCAGCGTGCTGATTATATACAATGCATACTCACGATAATAAACCTGATTCAGACTTAAGTTTATTGATAGAGTCACGATAATGTGTCCAAATTATGTGACACTCTGATGATATATTGAGAAGAAATGAAAGAAAATTCTACTTTAACCCATTCGCTCATATTGACGACTTTTGACGACTCTGTAAAAAGTCACTTTGTGAAACCATTGTGATAAATAGAGCATTTGCTCATATGGGAGCAAATGCTCTATTTATCACAATGGTTTCAAACTACACAATTCTAAAATTTTCCTTTTCTCTATTTAATGCTCCTTTTCGGTAGATTTATACAAAGAGGTTGTATCTAAATAGCCGTTGAGGGAATGGGTTAAGATTGTCAGTCAACTGTTTACTTGCTTATGAACTTTAATCTTTAGTACGCTAATGCGGAATTTGCGAGTGCCTTTGTATATAGTTTGGATCCAGATGAAACGCGCGGTAATTTGACGTCTTATTATGATCCAAACTGTTTGATAGTATGATATCAGTAAACTTTTGTGTAGACTGGTTGAATAAACATTAGGTTCTTTTAAAAATAGACCTGCAAAGAAACATTTGCTACGCGTGTTGATATTATTGACTTCAATAGGCCCCTGTCTCATATCAAAGACTGACTACATTCACGTTATTCTCTGATATTGATTTGACATTGTTCTACATTTTCAGTTCAAGAGAAGTTCAACCCGCGGTTGATGTTGTTCCTATATACGGCCGGCACTGGTATAACAATGGGTGTGTTGCCGTGGTTACCCAACTTTATAGCAATGGTCGTTATCAGAGTCATTAACGGATTCTGTATAGGAGGTCAAGATACAGGTATGGTGTATGTAGTGTAACCCTGCCTTGTAAGCTAGTTGGAGGCTATACTATACATGTTGATGTAGCTGTACACTATTGGCAACTATACCCCTGGTATATATTCTACAGACGACACATGCAAATGTAAACCAAATGGTAGCCGTACGACACGGATGTCCCCACTTACGGTTTGATTCGTAGCTATAGTATGACCTGTGGCAAGGGCTGTAATTCCAGTGTTACTGAGATCACAGGACAAATCGTATTCTAGATGCGCATGACCATCATATAATGACCAACTTTCCTACAAGGTTTTACGTCTAAAGAATGCATACACAGGGGATGAGGAACGGACGGACAGTAGTAACTCTTGTGACTACTTTTTAGATATTTAGGCTTAACATCACACATTCCTATATTAAAATACTGGTTATTGTTGTGCACACGAAAGTGCACGTATGCAAGTATTTTATTTATTAGGTTGCGTTTATAAGTAAACATTAAATTAGTAACTTGTCAATATAGATTTGTTTCAAAATATATCAGACCAATAGAAAACGGGACCTATCTAAACACAGTAAACTCGTCGTGTCTCCACCCAACCATATATGACCACACCATGCTAAAACACCAATACTTAATGAATATATACTGGTCCAAACATGACCAATCTGTCAGAGGCAGTGTCCATGCTTGGACATGGGTTTATTCTTGTACATAATTATAAACGTCACAGGATATCGCTACCGCACTTCTGAATAGAGACGATTCTAACGAGAGGTAACACCAATCAAAAACAGGTATAATGTTAAGTAACCCTTTCAACGCTGAACAGTCAAATCGGGTATTCCAAAATTCAAACAAGTCAAACGTGTCATGAATATTCATTGATTATTTCAAAGAAAATGTGTGATATGGCAAACAGTGCAGACCTTGATGGAAGAGTTCCTAGAGGAGCTTTCTCATTAGGGTAATGGGTGTCATACATGTACAAATGTATATATGGTAAACTTACATAAGTAAAGGCATATAACATATAGGATGGAAAGAGCCCAAACACATTTGACAATCAGACACAGTTTGAAGCATGTAAATCATAGGTAGTGTATCCAAGTTAATTTCTTTTATATATTCAGGGCGGTGCCGTTTATGGCTGTAAAGCATAACCTATCTTAAGCGGTCATGCATTTATTGATCATGAGAGTCTTAAAATGCAGGTGGTTGATCAATGCTGTGCAGATGTAATAATTTTGGTTTGCCTTAGGCTACCACATGCCTAACAGACACATAGTGTATCTTCTTTTTGACGACCGCTACTGTATTCGAGACACTCTCTAGGCAGTTAAAAGTAATAACTGGTAGAGGTTTAAGCATAATTTTATGTGTTTTCTAACATCTTAAGGGTACATGTTCAGTTCAGTATCTTTATTTCCTCCATTCAATGAGGTTTGATTTACCATTTAAACATACTAATATAGATTTCAAGACATTTAATCAGGGGACAATGCCTGTCCTTATAAGTTGAATTATCTGACCCATTAACTCTTTCCTTAATAAAAATGCCTTTTACCGTATTTACGAACAGAATAGACACAAACCAGACGGCTCCTATAGAGTCCGTCTGATCAGGGTTTGCTCTGTTTGCTTTTGAGATGGTATAAATCTGAACAGGGAAAGGGTTAGCACATTATCCTCTAGTGACGCTTTTTTGTGAATATATAGAAGTCACTTTATGAAACCATTTTGATAAATAGAGCATTTGCTCCTATAGGAGCAAATGCTCTATTTATCACAATGGTTTTCAAACTACAAAATTCTAAATTGTTCGATTCCTCTAGTTAACGAACCTTTTCGGTAGATATATTCAGAGAGGATAGCCTTTACAAACAGTTTTAGATCCAGAGGAGATACCGAGTAACACGATGTTTCTTCTGGATCCAAACTGTTTGACACTGATTATGTTTTTTTTGTAGAAATAGAAAAAAAACCCACCCCTGTGAAATTTGAAGCAGACGGCAATCTTATCGAATCAAATTTACTTGGCACCGAAAGAATTAAAACGAAATGAGACTATATAGGTCTGTATATAAGAAACGTATTTAACATATACACATGTATAAGTATAATGCATTATAATTATATTCTCCATCAAATACAATTTGTTCCGTACACAGAAAAAAATCCATGTGGGGTCTTCCTTCAACCTGCAATGAGCTGGACGTCGCAAATGACTACACTACTGTTAAAGCGACGTACAAGTACAATCTCACATTTGTCGCAAATTGACCTTACTGATAGTTTAATCCTTACAACTCTCTGTAGAAAGAAGATAGAATAGCACAGGTTTAAGAGTTGCTGTGGAATACAGATAAGAGATTTGGCTAAAAAACACAACAGATGTCCATTTTAAGATAAATATCTCTCTCTCTTTCTCTCTCTCTCTCTCTCTCTCTTTTTCTCTCCTTCTCTTCCCCAAATAACATCACTTATCACATTTTATGCTCTCATTGTTTTATAAGCTAATTTCTTGTAGCTCTCATAATAAACCTGTAACCACAGTGCAATTTCTGTTTTCACTTGTAATTGTCATTGGAAATTAACTACCATATGATGTCTACTTAATCTGATTCTTATCCATTATATCATTGTTTCCAAATAGAGAATCTTGCTTAACTGACGTGCCTGGCAAGAGATTTGGTTGTACAGGAATTTAGACATAACATATATATCATTTGCCGTACATTAGCGAAAAGTACTCTAATCTCAATACATTGAGGGTACATACGTGTATATATTACAGGTCTTCACTCCATGCTGTTTGCCTTGTGGGCAAAAGACGGCGGTCCATTTATTCAGATGACCCATTGCCTGTCAGCTGTGGGCGGCATACTATCTCCGCTGGTAACACAGCCATTCTTACTAAAGACAGAGGGTAGGTCTATGATATACACATCACATGTAGTGTAATTGAAATGAATTAATGATGTATGAAAATGAGCATGTTCATGCACATCATAATGGATGTGCTGACATGAAAAAAATCCACAAATGGCGATTATAAATTATCCATCTCATTTACAGTAGATCCTATGAAGGCTACGTCGTTTAATGCCTTAACCCTTCGCTTGCTATTCACATCAATCTACCTACCAGTAAATAGTGAAGACCCAGATGAGACAGCTCCTGCAGGAGCTGTCTCATCAGGGTCTGCACTTTTTACAAATTGATTGTGCAACCAGTGCACTCCACAGCAGTGATTGCACAACGAAATACTTGTACACAGTTAAGATATATGTAATTATACAACAGGGCATGGGTAAAGAAGGAGAAATGCATTTTAAAATTCAGCAAAAGAAGGGTTAAGTGGCCACCAAGAAGAGGTCTAATGTAAGATGGTAGCTTAATGCAGCTCAAAACAAAGCCAAAAGCTACTATGTGAGCTTTCAGAAATGTGTTTGACCTGCATCAAACAACCATCTGCGTTTTAAGACTCCTACGGTCAACAAATGAATGGCCGCTTAGGTTCTACTGTACTTGATATTTGAAAAAAGGTTCACTTCTCCCAAAAATCGAGGAGGAATCACTAAGGTGAATTGAGTGTTTACACCTTGTGATGACGTACCCAAATAGTCTAAATAGTAATGCAGATCTATTAATCTTAGTATTAGGTACATAATTTTCCATTAAGAAGTAATCTAATTAATAAAGGCGATGTCTTTAATTCTTACATGTTTATTCATTGAGTAAATGATTTACATATCAGTTTCAAAACATGGTGCTAGCTTCTAATGTCGTTACCTGTAACCTGTCTCTAATCTGGATCCAAAGAGGAATTGTAATGTTAACAGCGATTATGTCAAATGAATGTTAACCCTACCTCACAACGCTGAAGTTGGACTATTCACAAATTCAAACTGGTCAAACTTATGATTATTAACGAATGTTTGTAAAGTAAAGTGTAAGTGTAACATGACAAACAGTACATAGCCATAATGGAATGCTCCTCTAGGAGCCCTCTTACCTGTGTGTAACCTGTTTGCAAAGGACACTTGTGACTCGTGTCCCCTAGTGTAATGGTTAAGGCGTGCAATTAGGTTTAATTTTCCACGTTAATATTTTTAAGCAGACGTGTCCAAGTATGTATTTGAATATATCTAATTTTGTTGGCTTGAATGGTTGTTTTCGTAGAATATTTCGTTTTACGTGGGACCTTAACCCTGTACTCTATGAATACTCATGTAAGAAATGAATAGTATCATACATACATGTATTTATTAGATTAAATGCTATAATAGCACATGGTCTTAAGGAAGTTATGACTTTGGCAAAAACTGTAGACTGATATCTATATTATATCATAGCATACCGTGATTAGACAACTCCTACCGGGTTGATTACATGATTTGTGAATCAAACACTACAGGGGCCCTGTGGTCAATTTATAATTTAATTTTATACACTGTGTGCACAGACACAGTGTACACATAGATTATGGTATTATTTGTATGAGTGTCACGTGCTTCTGCTTGGGGATGAGTGCTTTTCTAGCAAAGTCGGTATTTTACATAGATGTTGTACATAATTCTGTATGTATTAACGTGATGTCAAGGACTAATTTCGAATGAATGAAGCATTGCTCAATATTTGCCATTGATTATATTTTTGCGATTTGATTAATTTTTATATTTATAATTTCAATATAACTAGTAGAAATCATGTTCAGCCGATAGATATGCCCAAACATACAATGTACAGTAAAACTTCTCTATAACGGCCACTAAATTAGATGAAGTAGTTTGTGTTAAAGGCAGGTGGCTGCTTAAAGCAAGGTGAAAGTAAAACAGAACGCTCCTGTTGGAGCGCTCTGTTTTACTTTCACCCTGCATTAAGCAGCCGCCTGTCCTAAATACCAATTACATGTAATTGACACAATGTGGTGGCCGTTATAGAGATGTTCTACTGCATTATAATATACAAACGCACAATATATTTACAATGGTTGCCAATTATAAAATTCTGTTGTATATTTTAAATTCATCTCAGATTCACCGATGAACAACATGCTCACCATGAATAGTACCAATGGCACTCAAACCAACAGTACTGTTTCAAACACTACCGCTGTAGCCGTTGTCACCCAGGAAGAAGATACTCATGTACAGTACGCCTTTTTGATCACCCTTATACTCTGCATATCGGCCGCTACACCATTCCTTGTCGCTGTGCTCCAGAAACGGCGAATTAAGATGACAACCCGCCAGTATAGCAACGATAGCGTAGACAGGAACAAGCTTCCGAAGAAAGTAAAAATGCTCGTACTCGTTGTTATATTTACGAATTCGTTCATTGCTACAGCCAACATCGATTTGTTCCCAAGTTTCCTGACAACGTTCGTTATTCAGCAACTGGGATGGAACCAACAATCTGCGTCATCGATAACGTCTCTTTATTTTGGCACGTACGGAGTTGGCAATTTTATTGGCGTTTTTATTCTTGCTTATATCTCGTCAACAGCTCTAATTACATTTTCTTACGTAACTTCAAGCATTGCTTTAACGGGCGTTTTGTTAAGCGTTCTATTCGATATCACAACGTTGGTATGGGTCACGATAGCCATCAGCGGCTTCGCGATGTCGGCTATTCTACCAACTCTCTTCACGTGGACGCAGGAAAATGTCACACCTATAACTGGACGAATTGCATCCGGCCTTCTCATATCTGGTTCCGCTGGTGTTATGGTAAATCCAATTTTACTCGGTTACATGATGGAAGAATTTTCTCCCATGTGGTTCCTGTATCTATCATTAGGAGAAATATTGCTTTGCGGTTTATGTTTCGTTTCTGAATTCCTATTAACGAAAATGTGTAGACCAACTAAGGCAATTGTAACAGAAGGTATCTCAAATGATATAGAACTAGACGAAACTAGCTTGAGGGACTTGAACATTTCATATGTTGGAAGTAAAACCGAGATATATACTCGAGGAACACTATATGGAGTCTAATTCTCGCCGTCCCATCTGTACGCACGTTGCATTCATAAAGCCCAGGTAGTTCACTTGCAATAAGCAACCACATGCCTTGCAAACTCATAATTGATACGTAAGGTTATATGACAACAACGGGAAGAAGCTATTCGCATTGAAATAGAGGATAAAATACCCATGTCAGTGTTGAAAATGTAAGTGCAAAAAATACATAAAGACTTGCTGGTGGACTTCATCATTTGCTTCAGTAAACTCTCTCTAAAGCGACCACATTAAGGAGACATAATGCTGGGCCTTGTCCCTTTATTCCATGTAATAAATAACGACATTTGAATAATAATTTGCTCAATTGTTTAATGGCACATAAATCAGATGCCCTGATAAGATGCGTAAATTAAACCATTTTCAAAAAGTAACTCCTTAATTTATTTACCAACCCCTATATTGTGACCACACTTTAGAATAGTCTCAAAGATTCTAAAGAGAGATCACAGTATAGGGATGGGTCCATGACAGAAACGGTAGATTAAGATTTATGTTTTTCCAAAAGCAGACAAAGTAGACCCTGAACAGACTGCTCCGACGGGAACCCTCTGATACGGGTCTAATATGTTTCCAAAGGCGTTAAAATACATATCTATGGAGTAAACGGTTCATACCAGGCTCCTGCTTAATGCAGGACGAACGTTATGGAGAAAGCTCATACAGGAGCTTTCTGTATTACGTTAGTCCAACATTAAGCAACCACATACCTTTATAGGCACTACTTTTCAATAGATTGCATGTACATTTTTGATGGGGTTCTATTTCATGTCTGGCTTTAGTTATGTATGTGTAACTAAATGAGGATAAACAATCGAAAGATCGGAGTTTAATATTGTTTAGTATTAAACGACTTCTCATGATCAGGGATAGTTCTGAATGTTTCCATTGTATTTCTGAAACGTATTGTTTGTGTAACACTATGAAACAATTCCGCTTTTAACTTAAATAACCGTTGTGATTCTAGCAAGTCGTTGTATCGTGTCGTATTTCTCGGATGTTGTTCTTTTTATATAAAACGCAGGTATTTTTAGATTGGTTGTGCATTTATTTTATTAATATTACATTCACGATGCATCTAAGCATTCTAACATTTCAATTGCATTTCTATCATAGGTAATTTTAAGTAGAAAGTCTGCAGTAAAATGCAATGTTTTAAAATGATATACATAACAATATATGGCTCTTTAATATTTTTCTCAGCCATCAATACAAGTGCGGGAACATGTTGTGGTAACTAACAGTCTGTAAGTTATATTCCGCTATATTTTCCCGCCGTTCAAAAATTAACCCGATTAAAAATAAAAGTAAAACCCTTCTAAACCAGACTTTGAATTTACTATAAACATCGGTCTTGGAGACAGGTGGCAGCTTAATGCAATGTGAAAGACTTCCATTTTGCATTAAGCAGCCACCTGCCTAACAGTATCCAAATTCTTTTCAACTAGAATTCCGGTAGGGGTTTTACTGTAGATGGGGTTTTACTGTATTTGTAAATGTATTTTTCTGTTTAATCAAATATGAACTGGTATTGGTGTTTATATATTTTGTGGATATATTTAATTGAGTAATTTTGTATCATCGAACACAGACATGCACGTAATGACATACAGGATGCAAGATGACTTCTCCGGTCTGTTTATTCCTAATGTGTGAATTATAATGTCATATATGATATTTTATAATCATCAGCATTTGTTCACTACCTAAGTAGATTAAACACAGTTGTCATCCATGTCCCCTTAACATTTCCTAGTTCAATATTCATGTAAGAATTAATGACACCGTGAAATGCTTTTAGCTGAGTTTTATTCTGTTAACTTTTCAATGAATGTCTTTCGCTTTGACAAAAACAACTGTAGATGTAGATATAAATCTATATCACATTTCTGTCTGAAGTAAGCATGCACATGTTATATTATAAACTCGCTGTAAAAAGACATTTGTCACACACATTCAAATGATTCAATTATGGGTGATATGTTTTGTGCGTGCTCTGTTGGTGCTATAAACGTATGTACTTGTATGCTGTGCCAGTTTCTTTTTCTGTTTTTGTACATATCAGATGGAAACTACATAGTGTGAATCTATTTATTTCATTGTTATTGTCAAAAATTTACATGTAAACAAATACCGGTATATACAGCTTAAATATATATTGGTCTGTTCTTATTCACTTGCCATACCATAATAAAGGGAGCCGTTGTTATAATATACATGTTTTTAGCTCACCAGAGCACTTTTGTGCTCAGGGTGAGCTTTTGTGATCGCCTGATGTCCGTCGTCCGTCGTCGTGCGTCGTCCGTCGTCTGTCGTGCGTCGTCCGTCGTCGGGCGTCAACAATTTCAACCTTTAAAAATCTTCTCCTCTGAATCTACAGGGTTCTCAGCTTTCATATTTGGTACATAGCATTATCTGTAGGTCCTCTACAACAGTTATATAAATTATGCCCCTGGGTCAAAATTGGCACTGCCCCAGGGGTGTTCAGTTTTCAATAGAAACATATAGTGAAAACTTTGAAATTCTTCTCCTCCCAAACTAGAAGATTCTCAGCTTTCATATTTGGCACATAGCTTCAACTTCAGGTCTTCTACAAAAGTTATATAAATTATGCTCCTAGGGTCAAAATTGGCCCCACCCCAAGGATTGCCAGCTTTTTGTAGCTGACTGCTTAAACAACCCATGGGATCACTATATATGCATAGGAAAAACTTTGAAACTTTTCTTTCAAAACTACATATCCCAGAGCTTAGATATTTGTTGTATAGATTTACTTATCATACCTTTATGAGTTTTGTTAATATCATAGTTCTGAGGTTAAAACTGGCCTTGCCCTCTGTGTATATATACTTCTTCATATCAGAAACAACAGTTTAAAAGTTCCCCCTTAATCAGAGATAAGCCAGTGCTCTGATAGGACTAGTATTTGTAATCACCCTTAGCCTGATCAGTAGAGTAGACATTGTGTTTAGACAAATTACACACACTCATTTTAGATTGAGAAAACTATGTGGATAATTCTCAAAATGCTTTTTTCCCATATCTATGCCCTGCATTAAGCTACCAGCTATCAAAATAGAGTCTATCATTGTATCTGTTTTGAAGTTCAGCTTAATACAAATTCAAGTGTTCTATTGCATCTTGGAGAGCAGTGTCTATTTTTAGCTGGCTATTTTTAGCATACATAAAAGGTAGGTTATCTCCCTTTTGCACTTTTTGATTACAACCTGAATGCCTCCCTTCTGGACAATGGCAGTTGCAAATTAGACCTGACCTGTAAATAGAACAGTTAACCCTTTACTCCATAAATATGCCTTTCTACACCTTTGCAAACAGAGTAGACCCAGCTCAGATTGCTCATGTAGTAATCATCTGATCAATCTGCTCTATTTGCTTATGATAAAATATGGTGCAAATTGCATTAAATTATGTTCATTTTGTGTACAATATACATGTACTTATAATATGTTTACTTAACCCTTTCCCTGTTCTATGTTTATTCTAAAAGTCAATACCTACTGAATATTCATTGATAAAATAGTTGTAAAGAAATGTGGAAGGTAGAACATTGTAGGCATTTTAGGAAGCAAACAAACAGATCTATCAAATTCCATAAGCAAACAGAGCAGACCCTGATAAGACGGCTCCTCTAGGAGCCGTCTGATCTGGGTCTACTCTGTTTGCAAATGCGTGAAAACACGTTTATATGAGGGAAAGGGTTAGGCCTTTCCTTCATATAAATGCTTTCTCATGCATTTGCTAACAGAACAGACCCAAATCAAACGGCTCCTATAGCAGCTGTCTAATCAGGGTCTGATCTGTTCGTCAATGGAATTTGAAATATGTTTCTTTACTTTCTAAAATGGCCACACTGTCTCACTTTCCATATTTCATTATAACTTTTTTGTTCATGAATATTCACTAGGTATTGAAACTTTTAATAAACATAGAACAGGGGAAGGGTTAAAAGTACATCATTCTTAAGATATATCTTATAAGATATATGAATAATAATATGAACTCGTGAAGATGTAATGAAAATATCTGAAATTTTGAACATACAGTAAAACCTCTCTATAATGACCACTAAATTACATCAAGTATTTTGTGTTAAAGGCAGGTGGATGCTTAAAGCAAGGTGAAAGTAAAACAGAACTCTCCTATAGGAGCGTTGTGTTTTACTTTCACCTTGCTTTAAGCAACCACCTGCCCAAAATACCAACTAATTAACACAATTTAGTGGTAGTTATAGAGTGGTGTTACTGTATAAGTATAGATTAATTCTCTCTGAATTAAAATTGGCCCCACCCCAGGGCCGGCTAATTTTCTATAGAAACATATAGTGAAATCTTTGAAAACCTTCTCCTCTGATTGTCTGGTGCGCGATGTCAGGGCCATTCTGGCCCTCTTGTTGTATGTACATGACTTCTTGAACAGACGGACACTGTATAATGTATACATTTGTATACGTTATTTGTATAAATTTGTATTTGTATACTGTATATTTACTATGGACAACCGGAATGGGATAAAAGGAATAATTAACATATATAGTTGAACTTTGGTACCTCGAACTCGGTTAATTCTAATTTCTGGATAACTCGAAGTGAAAGTTCGTTCTATCCAAAATTTACAATACAGATTTGTTAATAAGTATTACTATGCATATTTGGAAACACGTGTTGCAGCTTAATGCAGGTCGAAAATAATGCTGAAAGAAGGTCCTTCAGAATTACTTTAGACGTGCATTAAGCTGATAAATTAAGAAATTGTCTAGATTAGAAATCGGATGACTCGAACTGTATTTGTGTATGGTATTGAGACGTTAGCATCACAAAAGAAGAATGGTTAGCACCACAGTAAAATCTCGATTATACGAACATTAAAATACGTATCATTATCGATGTTTAAGACAGATAGCAGCTAAATGCAGTGTTTAAGTCATCCGTAAAGCTCCTCTAGGAGCTTTCTGCAGGACTTTCACCATGCATTAAGCAACCACCGGCCTAAAAGATTCTAAATTATTCTAAAAAATCGAATAATCGAGTCGAGATTTTACTGTACAATGATCACCCATATAGTGAGTCGTACACCATACTGCAATACTGTACAGATAACCCCTACGAGCGTACGCGTACACAGTATATACATTTTAAGTTATTATGTGCAACACATTTATAAACCAAATATTGTATGCTCTGAACAGCTATTTTATGAAGAATTATACGTAAAACAAGGCGTATGCACACACTTAAAACACATAATATCGGAGTGATATTTGAATTAAATTAATTGTGTTGAAAATAAGTTTAATCCAACATATTATTTATAGCTGCATAAGTACCGGTGAACAGAGGTATAGAGGAGCGATGTTCTTATGAGAAAGGGGACATAACCTGTTGCAAACAAATCTTGATTAAAACACGAGTTCTCTCTCGTTGAGAGTTGGATAACAGCACAGGATAAACAAAACATGGCATTTACAGTCTGTACTTGCAAACCTATTAAACGTGTTCCAAAAAAACAGAAATAATTTGTTCATATATGGAAAAACAATATATGGAAAACCATGAAAAAAAAATCCATGTGTTTGATATGAAAAGCTTAGCCGATATAATAGTGTTTATTCGCGTGGGGATTATTGTAACTCTTATAAATGAAAGTATTGAAGAAAACTGTATATTTTGTTATCCCAAAGACAGATTTTGTTAGAACTTAACAGATATTATTCTGTATGATGTTATATAAAATGTGCGTTTATTCTAGAGATTAGCACATAAAATGTTGAAAGTGAACTTTGTGAAGTAGGGCAATTCATAAAGATAACACAAGAAAATTAAATATAAACTATATTAATACTGAACAAGTAACTTGACTAGCGTAAATGGAACTGATAAAAAATAAACATTTGTAATATCATGGAAAACTTTATAAAACCTGAGCAACTTGAAATGGTTGTAGACAAACGTGATATGTGTCCACATCGCATGTACATTCCCATTAGATGTGCAGCACAAGTAAAAATGCTACTTTTCGTCACTAAATCAATTGCTATTGATTTGTCTATTTTGTTATAGATCAAACATTATTTACATAGAGAAGGACCTGTGGGGCTTTTTGAGCGTTCAGTGAACTAATAGTCCTGTAATACAGGTCCTACTGTACATTTCAATTTTAAAAGTGTGATGAATGTGATGATCAATTCTGTGGCATGAGTAATCTTTAAGCTGCTAATCAAAATGACATCTGCTCCATAACTTGAATTCTATCATATTAAAATAGTTTATTTATTCTAATATCAAATTTGCAATGCAAGCATCGAACAGTTTAGATCCAGAGGAGACATTGAATAAACCGGTGTGTCATCAGTATCTATACCGTTTACTAAGTAGCCTAACCACACCAAATACGTAATTACAATACAAAGGAAACTCGAGTTAGGAAAATACAGTCTCTTTATACACCTGCAATATTCTACAATTATTCCACCACTAAATGGCTGTCAAACAATTTAGGTCCAATACACACTGCAGTTTTGATCCTAATCAAAACTCAGAAACTAATATAGATCAAAACTGATTGCAAATGTTCATCACGATTTAGAAACTAACGTCCCCGAGATAAAATCAAATAAATTTACCAAAAAGTAATGGTTTGGATCTAGATCATATGTTGCTACAATCGCACTTTTTTCTATGCTAGTTATAAAAAACCCACTTAATGCCGCGAAATATATATTTGGAATTTAATCTTACACTTTTTATAATGTAAAGTGTACGCTGATGTCATGAATATTTCAGTATCTCATGTTAATAGATAGGTTAATTTTCCTGGAAGAGCAGAATGGACCCTACCTGTTTAACGGAGGTCACTCCGTAAGAAAGAACTATAATTTTAATTTGATTTACATTACTTTTGTAACCACGTTACTTGCACAATATTGAAATGAATGTATCTATCTATCTAACAAACACTTCGCCCTCCTCTGCAAAAATAGCAAGAAAAAAGTGCTGTTGAACAGCTGTTATTTTATTTAACCCCCCCATGTAAACGTGTTTTCACGCATTGTATATGTAGTACACCCAGATCAATCAGCTCCTACAATAGTCGTACATCTGATCTAGGTCTTCTCTATTTGCTTATGAAATTATCATAGACTCGACTCTTGTTTCTACCAGTACCAAAATAATCCTGTTATTATAAAAAAAATCAGCTAATAAACATTCATGTTGTCATTATTTCTTACGTGAATATGCAACAGGGAAAGGGTTAATGTAATAAAACCATAAGCACACGCCAATCTGTTTAGAATAAACGAGTCCCGGACGAGCACCTTCAGTATTTTGAGTTCTGTTCTATTTTTAGATTAATTCCGACCAGTCGTTGAACTGACTAACGTTCTATTCAATGTTGTATACCCTACTGATAATTTATGGTCATTTAAAGCAGCAAGTTAATTTATCAAGGACTATCCGATCCACATAATAGACTAAAACATTTATTTATAGAGCGTAATTTGTAGGATTTTTACTGTTAAGTGGGCCAAAGTTTAAAACGCAAATATACGTTATTTCTTAAAACTAGCTTTAAATCGGCATTAAATAAAAAACGAAATACATTGTAATATACATTTATCTTCCGCAACGTTTTAGTCATCGTACCTATGCTGTTACCGTTAATAATCTTTCCGGAGCAGTACTAAACAAGAAATATCTTTTAAAAAGATATTCAGCGGCATTCAAATATTGACCTAATGTACAAAACAATAATGATATTAAATCTCTGCCAACTTAATTTCAATGTTTCGAGATTCTGTTAGTACAGGGAACTGGATCTATGAAGGGTTGCTTGTAATTATACTAGCAGAGAAGCATGCAATGGAAAAGACTTGGAGTAGAATAAGCAATAATGGAAAAAATCAAGTTTCTTTTATAGGAAATCACTATTAAAATGTACAATGTCAAAGTATTTTTTTAAAACTATCTGAAGTTAGTTCTTCATTTTACCTATTATAAAAATTTACTTGAAAGCATGTATATTTATATTGATATGAAGATAACTAATTGAATACACTTTAAATAAAGCATACAGAATTTAGTTTTTGTTTGTGCAGAGGCTGTAATTACTTAAAGAAAGGTATTTATCTATAGCCTGGATCAACGCATTAATTGACGTGTGTGCATCATCATTAGTGACACCATTAACTGAATATACATGTATTTTAAAACAATATAAAGTTAGCTATCTCAACCTACTACTCGATCCAAAGGGCCAGGTGATAGAGCCGTAACAATAGCCTTCAGTAAGTAGCTTTATATCACAGAGAGCGAATAACCAGAGCCTTAATTGGTGCTGTGGTCGGAGATAGTAATTAATACTATTAATGCCACTACTCTAATATACTAAACAACATATCTTCTTTATTTCCTATAGCATTGCCTGTGAATTATGGTGGTTTCGGCAAACTACCTGTTCGTCAAAGTGGATGTGATCAAATGTGGTATTAAATTGATAGCAAAATGATAATAAATGTTTAAAAGTTTAATAGTGGTTTTGGCAAACTGGCAATAATGCTCAGCAAGCATTACCATGAGGTGATAAGTACGATAATGGGTTAGGAACTGATATAAAGTATGACACACCAAAAATTGAATAGTCAAAATTGATCCACACCTTTTGAGGATAATAGATCTATATAGTTTTATTCAGTAATATTGTTTATGTATTATATACTCTAGTTTTGATAATGACCAAAGTAATAAATAATTCATATTGTTTTACCGGTCATGGTAATAAACAACGATGTGACTACAGTATTGTACATGTATTTGAATCCACCAAAAGTTGAACTAAACAACATTTTGACTGAAAACAAAAAGCATAAAGTGAGTGGCAAACAGTTTGGACCAAGACTAAAATCAAAACTGAATGGGATAGTAAATCATTAGTAATGTGTTATGTGGTCTGGGTCTATTTTAATGACTAAACAATGTGACTATAGTATTTGAAAGCACCTCTTTATCACTCATTGTACCCAAGGTTGAGTAAGTGTGAATATGTCACCTGCTTAGCTAATATCCTGATCTGTATAAACCAAAAACATGGACCACATATCAATATTTAACATATAGATAGTTATTTAATGATTTTGATTATTCAATTTTTGCTTTTTAGTACAAAGTTTCAATTTTTGCCGAAACGTCCTAGGCCGAATAAATAGATGGCCAAAACGACCTGGGTCGAAACATCCGGGGCGAAACGTCCTATGCCGAAACGTCCTACATTCAGTTTGGCCATGTGTAGAGGCATTATAAAAAGGCTGTATGCCAGTCAAGGGATTAGTTAATGAAAATACGGTTTACTAGAAAATACTATTAGGTCATATGCAAATTACAATGTAACATAGTTTCTGATTGGTGGAAAACTAGAACAAAAGTGAAAATAGACAGCTAACCGCTGAAAAATAGGAGAAATCATTTTAAAATAGTTTTATTTTCAAGATACAAGCAATTCAACAGGGATAATCTTTTTCCAACTATATAAAATTGTATTATTTCCATGCATAATGTTATTACACTTATAAATCAAAAATTACATTTCAATAATATTCTCAGAATTCTTAATAAATCGGCCCTCTTAACAGTGAAAGTCAACTGAAAGCGTTCCATATAGACGCTAGACTTCATGTCCTCGCGCCGATAACAATGAACTGGAAATTTCTATTTATTGTGCTATTTAAAGCAGTTATCGCCGTTTTCTTCGGTGCCGGAATCTGTCAGTATGTATACATGTGTCTGTTCTGTTTCTACATGCGGTGCAATGCTGTTGTTACAGAAGACACTGCGTTTTAATATAGTCGCTTTATGTACATTTAGATACTACAGTTGATGTGAATTAAACATACATGTAGACGTTTTGGTTCAGGATCAAAGACTGACAAATGCCTATACAGCTGTAACAGAAGTTATTGCAGCGGGTTTTGTCTCCTCACAAAGTCGCCATAGTTGAGATGTGTCAGACATATACTTTTGTCTCTCTGCCATACAGTAGAATAATTTCACCGTAAATATGAAATAATATAATTCATTTCTAAAACTGTGATTAACTAGTGGGTTTTTTCTCACCTTGACCAGTTATTTAGACAAATTAATGACATCTGACAGTCGGAGAATAATGCCAGGGACCTGTTACGATTATGTTATCTGAATACAGTAAATCCTCTCTAAACCGAAAGTTGAAATTAGCACCAGCACCGATTTTCCAGACAAGTGGCAGCCTATCCCTTTCCCTGTTCTATGTTTATTCCTAATTCTAATACCTACTGAATATTCATGGACAACATACTTATAATAAAATATGGAAGGTAGAAAATTGTAGCCATTTTAGAAACTAAATAAATAGATCTATAAAATGTCAAGAGCAAACAGGACAGACCCTAATCAGACGGCTCCAAAAGGAGCCATCTGATATGGGTCTACTCTGTTTGCAGGTGCTTAAAAATGCGTTTTTATGAAGGGAGGGGATAACTCAGGTTGAAAGTCATGCAGAAAGTTCCAATATGAGCTTTCAGCATGACATTAACCTTGCATTAAGTAGCCACTTGCCGAACTACCTAAAATGTTCTTTATTAAAAATGCGTTTTAGAATAATTTACTATACCGACCTTTATCGACTGTTCTGGACTATACTATTCAGTTAACCAGACGGAGTTTTAAGATTGCTTTATATGGATGCTTGGATGTAACAGGGTCTAGACTGTGTTTCCGCTTGATTGTACACAATGTTCTAGAACACTGTATACTGTTACCTTTGGTTTGAAATGTAACAGAACCTGTCGCCTGGATTTGGAGACAGTGTAGATCAGTAAAGTTGTGATGTTGTAGCTTAATGCAGGTTAAAAGTAATGCGGAAAGCTCGTATAGGAGTTTTCTGCCTTACTTTTGTCCAGTATTAACCAACTACAATGCACCTGCATTTTAAGACTCCTATGTTCAATAAATGAATGGTGGGTTAGGATATGTTCTACTATATGTTTGTTCTGTATTACCTGATTGATATTATTGTAGAACTATATAGTTACCGACAATATGAATGTTAGTATCTTTATTTTGTTGTTACTGTAGAACTATATAGTTACCGACGATATGAATGTTAGTATCTTTATTTTGTTGTTACTGTATTTTAATATTAACATGGCCATTTTTGACCATGGCAGAAACTAAATAACCCCACCGACACACTGGTCAAACAACCCTAACAGTACCGTCTGATCTGAGGACAAAATGCTCATCTAGCTAGTCAATGTAAACTTAAATAGCGAACCATCTGAAGATACACCATATTTAATTCACGATGTTGTTGCCTTAAGCAAATTTACAAAACGAATTACAATTTTACAATGTCTGTTCATAACTGAGTGAAACAACTGAAATAAATAATACATGAACCGATATGTTGTTGTAAAGGTTGTCTCGCTATGTCAATCAGTAAAGGTGTTTATTCACGGGAACCTTGTGGTTAGTATACCTGCTGTAAATTTGAGAAACAATCGCCATCCTTAATTATTCATTCCCTTTCGTCTCGCATAAATTTGTTGGAAGTACAAAACATGCCAATCACATAGTTTGTATACAAACATGAACGGTACGGAAAGTGTATGAATTTAAACGACAGCTTATTGTTTTACCTACAGGAGCTGTTTATTCTTTGTCTACCCAGTTTACAATTGCGTCAAAATGCCTCTGTGATTGGTTAATGGTTACACGCCCGCGGTTGTATATGCATGCACTGTAATGTTCATGAGAGAATGCTAACTGATTCTGGGCCTGTTGGATATACAAAATGACTTGCATGTGTTCTTGGTTTGCTTTTACAGTAGAACCCCTCCAATGCGACCACTTAATGAATCAACATGGGTGTCTTTATAAGCAGGTGGTTGCTTAATGCAAAAAAGTAATACAGAAAGCTCATAGAGGAGCTTTCTGCATTACCTGCATCTAGCACCCATAAGTATACCTCTTTTAGGTGGTCGGATTAGGGGGGTTTTATCTCAGGGTGAGCTTTTGGGAGACTCATGAAACTTGGTCTGAATGAATATCTTGATAAAATCTCGGACGAGTTCGAAAGTGGGTCAAGTTGGGTTAAAAACTAGATCACTAGCTCAAATAGTAGGAAGACCTTGTGAACCCTATAGAGGTCACATTTTAGCCCAATTTTCATGAAACTTGGTCAGAATTATTGTCTTGATAAAATTTCGGAGGAGTTTGAAAAGTGGTCTACGTGGGGTAAAAAACTAGGTCACTAGGTTAAACAGTAGAACAATCTTGTGAACACTCTAGTGGTCACGATTTAGTCCAATCTGCATGAAACTTGGTCAGAATAAATGTCTTGATAAAATCCTGAACGAGTTCGAAAGTGGGTCAAGTGGGGTTAAAAACTAGGTCACTAGGTCAAACAGTAGAAAAACCCTGTGAACACTCTAGTGGTCACATTTTTTGTCCAATCTTCATGAAACTTAGTCATTTTGATTGTCTTGATAAAATCTCGAACGAGTTCGAAAGTGGGTTATGTGGGGTTAAAAACTAGGTCATTAGGTCAAATAGTATGATAGAGTTCACATTTATAGCCAAATCTTCATGAAAATTGGTCAGAATGAATGTCCTAATAAAATCTTAGACAGGTTTGAAAGTGGGTTATGTGTGGTCAAAAAGTAGGTCACTGGGTCATATCTTAGAACTATCTTGTTTACGCTCCAGCGGCCACATTTTTAGCCCAATCTTCCTCAAACTTGTTCAGAGTGTTTGTCTTGGTGATATCAAGGTTGAATGTGATCATGGGTGGGGTGGGAATAAAAAGAAGGTCACTAGGCCAAATCTTATAAAAATACTCTAGAGGGCATATTTTTAGCCCAATCTTCATTGGTCAGAATCATTGTCTTGATAAAATCAATATTCTAAATCTTCTGGACCACTTCTCATGATCCACTATCAACATTGTTCAAATATTGTCCCTAAGGTCAATATTGGCCCTACTCATGGGCTACCCAGCAAAAATCGTAAATCTATGGTAATCAGGTGAGCGATTAAGGGCCATCTTGGTCCTCTTGTACTGTATTTATCAAACTGTACCATTTTACACCTTACATACGCATTTAAAAGCATTTGCAAGCCGTCAAATTAGGTTCTGCTTCGTTTGTTTATGAGATGATATAGATCTGATTCTACACTTTCTGATAAGACCAAAATGTTTGTAGTCATATACCAGTATTACAATAAAGCTAATTTATTTATACATACATTATATATAACGTGAATATTCACTTTCCCCTCACGAATTTGCAAACAGAGAATACCGAGATCAGACGGCTCCTATAGGAGCTGTCTGATCAGTGTCTGCTATGTTTGCTTATGGAAATATAATAGACCTTACTTTACCTTTTCTACCATTACCAACAAATCCTGTATACAGATGCCGTTATAATAGGCCAGCTAATAAATATTCATGATATCATTGTTTCTTACATGAATAATGAACAGGGAAATGGTTAAAGCAAGTTTAGCGGCTGATGTTGTAAACCTAATGAATTACATATACTTAACCTCTAGCCTGCTATGTGCGGATGAATGAATACCAATGCAAACAGTGTGGATCCAGATGAGACGTCGATTAGAGTAACTCGGCGTCTCGTCGGGATCCAAACTGTTTGATACCTTGATAACATCGTGCCAGATACATTGGTTATAGCTTGCATTTTGAAAATATAGAAGGTAAAACATTCTGTAAAAATAATTTGCTCAACAGGCTAAAGGTTAAAAAAGCTAAATGCGTCGAAAGGCGTATTTATAGAGTAAATGGTTAATTAATATCACGGCCTATAATGTAATGAGACAAAAAAGAACCTAACATTAATCATAATCTATGATAAAGTCTTACCCTTTATAATCGATTTGCTAGGATAATAGTTTTGTTTCAGCATGATTATGTGTTTCGCGAATGCATTTCGTTTGGTAATTGTACAATGCCAACGGCCGATGAGCTGAGAAAATAATAAGACGCGACCCGGTGGTGTCATATTAGTTTTAAAAACGATTAGAAAGTAACACAGTGTGAGATTATGTTCACACACAGCGGGGCAAGGGCAACACGTTTTATTTTAATTATAATGCGTGTCCATATGCAATTAAATTTCACCACAAGTGTTAAGCAATTTGTGTCGACGTAACTCGCGAAATGCAATCCTGTAAGCTCAAAGAATACATAAAATGTAATTCTGTCGTTGATCAATGCCAAGTGCTCTTTGTCATTTATGCGACTTGGTATGTTGCTAGTGATGAATGTGTTTTACACCCGTAAAAGCCACCCTATACATCAAAGGTGACATTCATTATCACGGCTAGTTCTAATACCGTAGAGACACTCCTGAGATGTTTCTGAATCTCTTTTTGTAGCAATTTACTAGATATATGATGTTGCAGTATGCCCTGCAAAAAAGCTAACAACACCATAAATCGACCTTCCTATCTTCCATACGGTGTACGTCCAGATCAACGGCCTCGTTTTGTAGTCGATGGCAAATCATGGAATCCTGTTGAACCCTTTGAATGCGGGACACCAATGCACTTATATTGCAAACAGTGTAGACTCATATCAGATTGTTCTACAATGAACACTCTGATCAAGATGACCGTTTGTCATTCAAATTTCTATTACAAATTTAATCCATTCATAATGAAAGAACTTTACTTAAACACTGTCCCAGGGGAACCCTCTCATAAGGGCCTGCTCTGAACATTCGGCGTTGAAAGTTTAAAATATCATTCTACCCAAACTTATTTCTCAGGTACTCCCCTATTAGGGTCGCCGTTTATTAACGTGAAATTAACGCTCTTGTAGCCACAGTTCGTCGTCTTTGCTATACAGGGTCAATGCTAATAAAGCTTTTTAGTTGAGTCTGAGTTTGTTCTCAAGCTTTTGATTGGTCAGCTTTGAGCCAAGGGCTCAAATCTGACCAATCAAAATCTTTAGAACGAATTGAGACTCAACTAAAAAAAATTATAAGCATGTACACTGATTATTTTTATTTTTACTATATCTTGTTTTCAAAAGAAAAACAGTCACAGTAACAAACTGTATGGATCATAATGAGACGCCGAATAAGGCGTCTCGTACTGAAACTGAAACTGAATCACTTGGTTAAACGCCTATTTTTGCAAATAATGCATTCAATGGCGTTGTACATTGACATAAATAAAATCAGAGACAAATAAAAATCGATAGAGGATATACAATACACGAATATACATTTAAGAAAGCATAAAAAACGAATATCCATAAAACGATGGTTAAAAAGCTGTTATAATATACTAAAACCCAGACTTTATGTAAAGTACTTTATACATCTAAAACACACGGACAGTTTCTACGAAATATTAAAAAGTGAGTTAAAGTGTCTGAAATAATGTGTTTTCAACTTTCTTTTAAAAGATTCAACATTTTCTGCTCTTTTAATCTCGCTAGGAAGCCCGTTCCAAAGTCTGGGACCTGCTGTCCCAAAACTTCTATCACTAAAGGTCTTTCTCTTGTTGAAAGGCACAGCATACATCTCTTGGGCTTTGTCTGCCGATCTCAGACAGCGTGTTGGTGCTGGCTTTACAAGAAGTTCTGTCAGATAAACGGGAGCGTGGTTGAGAGAGCAATTGTACATGTATGTCAATATCTTAAAAGTGATCCTAGCTTTGATAGGTAACCAATGTAAGTCTTTACGAGATTGTTTGGAGCTGTCTGACCATTTCCTATTCAAACCGAGTTTAGCGCACATATTTTGGATTCGTTGTAGTTTGTCTATCACACTGTGCAATTCCGTATAGAATGACATTACAATAATCTAAATGAGAGATCACTAGTGAAAGAACTAAAATTTCGGCAGATTCCTTTGTCAAGTATTTCCTAATACATTTTATTCTATAGTAGTTCAACATGGCAACGCGACACTTTCTTTTCACGTGTTCTTTGAAGGTTAATGATTCATCGAGAAAAGCACCTAGGTATCTAATACACGTTTCCGATTCAACAACATCTCCTGCGATATCAATTGAATGTGTAGTACATTTGTTTAGCTGTTGCTTATTTCCAAAAATGATGAATTCAGTTTTTGCTGTGTTCATTTTAAGTTTGTTTTCGTTCATCCAGTTATTGATCGTTATGGCACATTCTTCAAGGTTTTGAACAGTTTGTCTTTCACTACTGGGGGTAGGTTTAAAGCGTTTACTTGCAATATGGTCATCAGCGAAACCGTATACTGAGATAGATGGAGGAATAACATCGAACAAGGTTCCTGCGTGTGCAAGGTAGAGCCAAGGACCAAGGCAACTGCCCTGTGGAACACTGCACTCCAACAAACGAGGTTGTGATTGTGACGAATTTACATTCACGCGACAGCTTCTTGGTCGTAAGTAGGAGTCCAACCATTTCAGAGCAATATTACAAACTCCATATTGACTCTTGAGAACATCGAGAAGAATATCATGGTCAACAGTATCAAAGGCAGCACTAAGATCAATAGCAATAAGGGCAGTTACTTCCTGGTTCTCCATAGCCTCAAGTAGGTCATGAACAAGTCTCAATAAGGCAGATTCGCAAGAGTGAAATCGTCTGTAAGCCGATTGATTTTTGGGCAGAAGGTCATGGTCAGTTACGTGGATGTTAAGTCTAAACAATGCAGCTTTCTCAATAAGTTTTGACAGAAAGGAAAGATTGCTTACGGGTCTGTAATTTGACAGTTCTAGTTCCAATCCTACTTTCTTCAGCAACGGTCTTATTATGGCTTGCTTCCATTTCGATGGGAAAACACCATGTTTCAATGAAGTGTTAACTAACTTTGTGATAACAGGTAATAGTTCATCTAAAAACAATTTCAGAATCTTTGTAGGCAGAACATCTAATTCACATGACTTTGTCTTGAGCTCGTTTATCAATTTTCTAATTTCTTCTTGACTCAGTTCTTCAAATTCAGTAAACTGTACAACATCTTTCTGAATGGGCTCAAAGTTTTTAAAAGAATTCAAAGAATCTCGAATGTTCCGTATCTTGTTCATGAAATAGTCGGCAAAGTCTTCACTGAGGGTAATCTCACTTTCGCTAGGAGGCAGTGGATTTTCGGATTTAGTTCCTGTCAAATCAGATACAAATTGATACAACTTTTTAGAGTCACCCTTACAATCAATGACTTTTTCACTCAAAGATTTTCTTTTTTCCTTTTTTAATTGACAACTGTATTCATTCCTTGCTGCTTTAAAGATTTCAAACTGTTCGGGCTCCTTGTGTTTTTTCCAAAGACGCTCAGATTTGCGCAACTTTCGCTTTAGCTGGATTATTTCATTTGTAAACCATGGTTTAGGTGCACGGCAAATTTTGGTTTTCTCTTTGAAGGGAGCATGTGTGTCTAAAACGTCTTTAATCTCTGTTTCAAACTTTTCTACGCAAATGTCAACATTTTCAGAATCAATTGAAATTTCAGATAAACTGTTCATAAATGCAGACTTGTCCATGTTTTTGAAATCTCTAAAGGTAACTGCTTTACTTGTAATGTTCTCTTTCTTAATATTCGTGACGACTTTGACTACACAATGATCTGATAAGAAGGGACCAGGCTGACAGGAGACTACATCGACACCATTTACTTCCTCAGTAATAACTAGGTCAAGGCTATGTCCACCAGTGTGAGTACTAAAATTTACATGCTGCACAAGACCCATTGCCTGAATCGAATTTTTGAAATCCAATATTGCATTGTTGTCCTCTTTGAGATGTAGATTAAAATCTCCCATAACCATTAAGTTTGAATATGTAGGTATAATGCCTTCCATATATTGCAAAAAGTCCGTTACAAATTGAGAATATGTACTAAGTGAAGGAGGTCTGTAGATTCCTACTACATGTAAAGTTATGTTTTTAAGAATAAGTCGCCACAGTCCAAACTCGAAGCTTTTGTTCGTTCCGGTGGAAAGTTTATGTACGTTAATGTTTGTTTTATATGTCAAAGCAATGCCACCGCCTATTCTATTTTTCCTATTGGTGACACTGACACTGTAACCATTTTGATTTAGGTCGGACGTTTCATACTGATGCTGCTTGTCGTCAGAGAACCATGTTTCCGTAAGAAGTGCAAAATCAATTTTTTCTTCCCTTAATAACTGGCCTATAATTGTATCTTTTTTGACTACTGATCGGCAATTTAGAGTTAGACAAGTGACTTTTTCGTTTACCCTGTTCAATTTGTTGCAGGTCTTCGGATATAAAAGATTGCTAAAATTTCTAATGTCGGTGTGGAATTCTGAAGTGATTTTGTAGTTGTTATAGTCGACGTAGTCATTAGCTTCAGGCAAGTTTCGCAAGTTGTTAACATTAATTCCTTGTTTGGTGTCCCAAATGCGTCGCTCTCGAGCATGCCCGCCTCGACTACCTCTTTTGTTATGTCTGTATTGTAGTATGCCTAACTGTTTAAGCGTTGACAATAAGAACGGATTAGGCTTGTCCGCTATTGATTTGCCTATTGTGTAAAGATCACACCTGTCGTAGGTAATCCTTGAAACTTGGTCACTCATGGCTAGTGAAAACAAAATGCACTGAGGCGTTACTTCAAATACAATTTCCAAAGTGATTTTAAAATGCAAATTTCCAACAAAATACAATAAAAAAGCTGATAAAAAACATACAATTCTAATCACAGTCTGTTTATGTACATACATGACAAAACTCGAGTTTCTGAAAGTAATAGTTATGCAGTAAATAGTCAATATCGTAAGAGCTAGATAAATGCAGCCAACACTCGGCGCAATGCAATAACTCTCGAGTCTCGTATGGATCATTATGAGTCGCCAAACACATAGACGTCTCGTATGGATCATTATGAGTCGCCGAATAACTAGGCGTCTTGTATGGATCATTATGAAACACCGATCAACTAGGTGTCTCGTATGAAGCTAATCTGTTTGCTTACATACTTTCAGTTTCAGTTAAGATTTTCCTTATTCGTTAAACCTTTAAATTCTATGTTATTATTCTTATATACGGTAAGCTGGCCCAAACTGAATCTTGAAACCAAACCAGTTCTCATATTTTCTTGCAAAACAAATATAATATGCTGATAGAAACCTTTGACAATGATCAATATTATAGCACAATAGTGTGCGGCTACTGATCAGATTTGTATTTAAGTATCTCTCTGATCTTGGACTTCACTGTTTGCATATGACCTATGTATGGGAGTGTTTGAAGGTATGCGCTAACACTTTATCTGATAGATACGTTTTGATCAATTTGCAAACACAGTAGACCTAGAACAGACAGCACCCACGGGAGCCGTTTGATAAGATACATTTTGTTTGCTTATCGAATATCATGGGTCTGATTCTATACTACATGTACTAGTAAGAGAAATATATTTATTGCTAATTTTATGTATCAGTATTGGAAACTTTGTTAATTGACACCCATGCATGGAAATGACTGATGTGTGCTATGAATATTCATTTAGATAAAAGGTTAGCCCTTTCTCTGCCAATCTATGATCGCTTTTGCAATTAGTTTGGACCCAGCTTAGACGCTGCGTAGCTCGGCGTCTCATCTGGGTCCAAACGGTTTGATGCTGCGATAATGTTTTCTCTTAGGAGCTTAACTCCACACGAATGCCAAAAGATGCAAATATATTATAGACACGATTGTTTAAATATGTCACGTCTTGTCTTAGAGCTATATGTTACTACGTCATTTAAATATATCTGACATTTTTTCGCCTGACTGATAATTTCAAACGACGTATTTAAATGTCGACGCTTCATCAAAGGCATGGCCGACTGACAAAAATGTTGTCTGCTACAATACTTCAATGATTAAGTTTCGTTCATTGTCTTACAAGAAACACTATCACAGTATCAAACAGTTTCCATCCTCACGAGATGCATGGCTATTCGTTGCGTCATCTGGATCCAGACTGTTTGTGTAGGTAGTCGAATGTATGCCATTAGCAGCGAAAGAGCCAACATATCTCCCATCGGAGGTCTTGTATTAAATCACATTATCTAAAATCCAACAAAGACTCCTCATTTGCATACTGTATTGAAATCAGAATATATAATAGTAAGACCTCTTTATAACGTCAACCTAGATAAAATACAGTAAAACCTGTCTTAAGCTGCCATCAAAAACACATTTATTTATGGGTATGTAAGGCAGATGGTAGCTTAATGCAGGTCAAAAGTAATGCAGAAAGCTCATGCAGGAGCCTTCTGCATTACATTTTCATTGCATTAACACATTATCCCCTAGTCACGCATTTTTGCGCATCTATAAAACTCACTTTATGAAACTATTGCGATAAATAGAGCATTTGCTCCTATAGGAGCAAATGTTATATTTATCACAATGGTTTCAAACTACAAAATTCTAATTGTTTCCTTTCCTCTAGTTAATGCTCCTTTTTGGTAGATACATTCAAAGAGGTTGGGTCTAAAATAGCCTAGGAGAGAATGAGTTAAGCAACCACCCGCTGTTTGATACCACTATATTCAACAAAATAAATGACCGATTAATACATGTTCTACTGTACATGTCGGGCAATGTAGGGCAGGTGAACGTTCCTTGTAGATTGTGCCATTACTTTCATACTGCATTAATTGGTTGTGTGAACATTAACCCTTATCCTGCCGAAAACCGTTTTGTCTGCTTCAACTCTGGTATTCCGTTTTTTCTCACTTACCTCTGATTCCATACTGCATTAAAAAGACGATTAAAAAGGAGTATGGATTCTGATGAGACGCCGAGTTACTCGACGTCTCATTTCGACCCAAGATGTTTGCAAAGTTGCTTTTGGCAGGTTAAGGGTAAAGACACCACTATCTATATATTTAAGTGGTCTTTTAAGGGGAGTTTTACCGAGTTCAGTAAGCCCTTAGCATAGCAGTCAAGAAATATGGACACGCTAATTTGCAATTTCTATGTATGTCATTTGCATGTTGCCATGACAAACAGCATTATGGTTGCCTAAGATACAGAGATTAACACTTAATCTTCTATCAGTGACTTTGTCTCCATTTGGAAACGGCTAAGATCCAGATGAGACACCGAGTAACTCGGCGTCTCATCAGGACCCAAGCTGGTAGACACACGGCTAATAGTTTTTCAAAAAGCTTGATTGAATCGGAAGTAGCCAAAATCGCACTAGGTCCAAACTTTAGCTGACATTAATGTTTTCACAACAGGGATAACAGTTAAATCTGTAAACTTGCTTATTATGCTGCAAGTACTTGTTTATTGCGCGGGCCCCATCAGGGGCCCGCGCAATTAGTGATGGGGAAATTTGCTTTGGTACTGGAGCCGGAATGTTTTTGTTTTTACCGTTATATAAATCGCAACATCGCCACCATCCACATTTTTCCTATCCGGAACAAGATCGTCGTGTTCGGTATCACAATATAAAATATGTTTTAGCAACACGAAACTATACCTCTGATTCGTACCAACTATTTACAACTTGCAATTTGGGCAGATGCATTTTGACATGTGCACCACCGTAATAGTGAAGCAGAGGTCAACTTTACCGACTTCCAACGTCGCCTAATTCCATTCGGCCCAGGACCAACTCGCCCCTGTCCAACTCGCCCCTGTCCATGCTAGATTTATTCCAGTCGTTTCAAAACTTCACATTTCTTATTTTTCCCATTTCCCTATTAAATACTACTTTCCAGATTATTGATGCAAAGAGGTAGATGTCAAAAATAGCCTATGAGGTAATGGGTTTAACCCCTTCCCTCATATAAACGTGTTTTCACGCATTTGCAAACAGAGTAGACCCAGTTCAGACGGTCTGGTCAGGGTCTACTCTGTTTGCTAAAAGAATTAGATAGATCTATTTCTTTAGTTTCTAAAATAGCTGTGATATTCCATCTTCCATATTTCATTATAACTCTTTTGTCCATGAATATTGAGTAGGTATTGAAATTGAGAAAAAAAACAACATAGAACAGGGAAAGGGTTAAACAATAAACACCATGTAAACAGTAAACTCGTTGAACTTTCATACCAGTTTCTGATAAACACAAGTTGAAAGTCAAACAAAACATCCACAAGATTTTCCTTGATTTCAAACTGCACTTAATGCCCATCTACCAAGTTATGATCACTCGATACAGGTTTTACTGTATAGCTTTCCTTTTACCATGTATATCATGTACACATGTAAATATATCATATTTTATTGTATGACAGAATTAAACTAAGACAATTTATTATTATGTGACCTTACTTTCTGAATCACCTCCATTTATGTAGGAGACACGTTTTGATATACTTGTGCTAAATACGGTAATTGCTCTTAAGAGGCAAATGCTCAATTTATAACAATGGTTTCATTTACACACTTCTTATTTTACCCATTCCTAGTAAATGCTCCTTTTCAATTTAGTGATGCAAAATTTAACCTATGAGGTAATGGATTAAAACACAATTTAAGGAGTCAAATTATTTGCCTTTCATACTGGTTGGTGTTAAACGCATGTTTAATGTCAGACCGAAACACCAACAATATTTCCTGCATTTCAATCTGCGTTTAATGCCCACGTCTAGTACTTACCAGCTGTTGCTGTTCCTAATGTTATAATCACCCATTATAGGTTTTTACTGTATAGATTTTATCTCACTATGTCTACATTACGTACAATTGTAAATACTTCTTATATTATTTTATGACAGAAATAAACGAGACAACTGATCATTATGTGACCTACGTCACTTTACTTCAAGTATCACTTCGCACCAATATAAGAATCACTTTTCTAATCAATTATGATAAATAGAACATTTGCCCCAAATAAGCAAATGCTCCATTTATCACAATGGTTTCAAATCCACACACTTCTTATTTTCCCCAATCTCTAGTAAATGCTCCTTTTCAGTTTATTTATTGCAAAGATTTAAATTTTAAAAGTAGCTAGTTAGGTAATGAGATAAAACACCATGTAAGCAGTCAAACAATTTGCCTTTCATACTAGTTGGTGTTAAACACATGTTGAAAGACATACCAAAACTTCCACAATATCTTCTGCATTTCAACCTGCATTTAATGCCTACTTCCACTTACTTACCAGCTGTCAATTTTACTTAATTTATGATCACTCAATAAAAGTTTTACTGTATAGCTTTTATTTCACTGTCTACATCATGTACACATGTAAATATCTCTTATGTTATTGTATGACAGATTTAAACTGAGACAAGTTATTATTGTGTCACCTTACTTTGGGAATAGCCAGTATTACCATACTGTATGAAGTTTTAAGGTTATTGCACTTTCTTACATTAAAAGACACCCTCTCTAAACCAGACAGATATTTAACAGTAAGTTACACTTTCAAAACAGATGACTGCTTAATGCCAAAAAAAACAACCTGCAGGAACTCCTTCAATCAGCTATCCTGCAATCAGCACTGCACAGTTACTCCCTAAAAATTGTTATAAAAATTATTGTTGCAGCTATGCGTTCGGTTGTTGATCCTCTTTTTTCAAAACATGTACGCTTTAAAGATGATGATTTGAAAAAAGATAGTGAATGGTTTGATGCTGAATGCAGACACGCTAGAAAAGTGTACCTCCGTGCTTTACACAGTTACAACAGTAAGCCATCGCTGAAAATAGAATAGTATTATGCGAAAGCAAAATAGCATACAAGAAATTAATTTCTCGTAAGCGTAATAATTTTAATAACATGAACGTTTACGCCATTCTGAGCCGAAAGAGTTTTGGTCGCTCTTCCGGAAGAAGCCACATGCTACTAACGACATAAGCGTAGACGAGTTTACTTTAACTATTTTAAACAATGATGGACTCTTCTACACAAACTGTAAATGAGGACGCAGAGTTGCTTTCCTCTAACCATGATTTTGACAATCCTAATTGCAATTTTGATTAATTTTGTTGTAATATTACTGTTAAAGAAATTTTAGCAGTTGTTAAGAAACGCAATTCAGATAAAGTGGCAGGGGTTGATATTCTACTGAATTCATACTTTATTGAGTCCATTGATATTATAGCTTAACACTTGTGCGATTCATTCAATGCCATTTTGAATTCTGGATTTTATCCAGACTCATGGACCCAGAGCATAGTTATTCCATTATATAAAAAGAGTGATCGTGAAAACCCTTCCAAATACATGAGTATTACATTGATTAGCTGCTTTGCTGAAATATTTGCAGTGGCATTAAATATAGAGGATCTTACATGAGTGTTCATTACACATTGTTTTTATGAAACGAGTTTACTATAATGATATGAAAGCTCGTGTCACATTCATAATAGTAAACGAGTTTTATGAAAACAATGTGTAATGAACACGAATGCAAGATTGTTTTTATAACATAAGCCTTAAAATGCCAAAGAAAATGAAACAGGCTATATAGCTGACGGCTGTTTCGGCCATTCCTTACAAACAGCGCAGTAATACAACGGATGGTCCACATGGAGCGCTATAATTGGCTGACGCTTACATGAGCGCTACGATTGGCTAACGATTGCTAATTTGCATAATATATGCACTAGTGCATTTCCAAGATTTACGGCACTCAGTTACGGCACTCCCACAAAGTAGACTATGTGATAAAACAGAGTTTCAGCATGGTGTGATGAAAAAAATATCATCAGATGCACAGTTCGGCTTTAGATCGGTCCGGTCAAATGTAGACGCGGTGTTCATTCTTCACGCTATTGTACTGAAGACGATAGCGTCTAATAAACGTTTGTACTGCGCTTTCGTCGATTTAAAGAGGGCATTCGATAGTATAAATAGAAATTATTTTTGGTTCAAGTTGTATAAGTTGGGTCTTAACGGTACAATTTTACGTGTTTTAAAGGATATGTACGATAAAGTCAAGACATGTATTAGAAAAGGAAATACTTATTCTGAGATCTACGATAATTATACTGGACTCATGCAAGAGGAGATAATCTCGCCCATAATGTTTATCCTTTTTCTTGTGGATTTAGAGTTAAATATTCAAGATCCAGATCTTATAGGAATAAGTATAGATGATATTACTTTTTACTTTTTGCCGATGACATTGTTGTCTTTGGTAGCTCGCCACATGACTTGCAATATACATTAGATAAATGAATACTGCGAAACTTGGGGATTAGCAGTAAATTGCTCGAAAATTAGTAATGGTGGTTTAAATGAAACTGAAAATTGGTCGTACGTAATTGATTTTTGAAACAGTAAGTGACTTTAACTACCTTGGGACGGTTATTAACGGTTTGAACCTGAAATTTAGTGTTACATGTCAGTTATTTGATGCATTTGTTAGTTCTATTTTGAATTATAGCTGTGAAGCACGGGGTTATACTTAATCTGAACAAATAGAACGAGTACACCCAAACTTTTTAAGAGGTTACTACACGTGAAGAGGTGTACATCGACATACAATATATATGGTGAAATGTGTCGATATCCCTTGTATATAAATCGTTAGAATTATGAAATATTGGTTGAAACTAGTTTCAACACAGAATGTAATATTATCTACTGTGTACAATAATTTATTAGCCGATTATAGAAATGGTTAATCAAACTTGGGTGGGGATGGAATAAATGTGAGGTTGGGCGCCCAAAAAAACGGTTTAACCCCCATTGACTTTTGTCACTGACCATTCCAAGGCGGTACTTCCATCCCCCTATCGTATGTTTGTTTTGTCTTTGTGCGTCTTCTGATAGTTTTATAATTATGTACATTTGCTGTTTCCCTGTGTTGCTGTTCGTGCAGCTGTTTGTTCTGTATGTGGTGTTTCCTATATGACTCATTTTTACTTTGGTTACAAGTATTTAAGCATTACTAGTAAATAATGGTTTTGCTGAGGTTTGGATGGATCCAATATTGTAAACCCGAAATCATTTCAAAAAATATTTAAACAAAGATTAGTGGGTGGTTTTATACAAGGTTGAGATGAGAATATCAATAGTAGCGGTGCACTAGCAACATAAAGACATTTTAAAAGCTGTTTCGGATTTGAAGCATATTTAGATACATTGTCATATAAACTTAGATTTTATCTTGCTAGGCTGCGTCTGTCTTCACATTCATTAAAACAGAAACAGGGAGATACGGCAAAATTAGCATACCAAGAAATGAAATATATTGTAGTTACTGTGAAACTCGTGATATTGAAGACGAGTTTCATATTGTTCTTTATGTAGTTCATACACAGACCTGCGTAAGATGTTATTCTGCTAGACCAAGTTTTGTAAAGTTTTACACTACAAACTACTACAACGTCAAAACCGTCAGGAATTAGTTTAACTGGCCCTATATATAAAGTATTCCTTTTGCATGAGAACCGCACTTGTTAACGCTTACATGTAAGTCATCTCAAATCTGAATAGACAGCACTTAATGCAGAACGTAATTAAATCGAATGTAATTGTAATATACTGTCAACCTGGAAGATCATTTGACCTATGTGGCATATTCTATGTATATGTATTTATAACAACAATGTACATGCTTGTACAAGTTGAATAAAGATATGTTCTGTTCTGTTCCTAAAACAATGCTCATTTTCTATTTCGTTTACACAGGTTTCATTGTACATAAACGTCATATCTCTCATTATGCACATAGCGTTACTGAGAACATAATGATAGTTTGCCAAAGATTAACTTGTCTCTATTTAGTTCCGTCTCACAATGCAACATCATGTTTGCAGATATTCTGTAATACACTAGTCATCAATTAAACTATGCTTGTTTTTGCTTGTTATAAACACCTAGTCCATTATTCACATTTGCCTTACAGTTGAACATATTTAAAAATAACCATTTCCTCACCATAATTGCCTTTAGAATCCTTTTAACTGTTTGATTGTTACAGTTATTTCAGAAAATGAAACATAGCTACAATATAGATCCTGCTTTTACAGCTTTGTATTGTACTTATTTACAAACATTGTGTCATTTGTTTCAGACCCATCTTGGCCTTTATGTTCTACTATATTATCAGTTTATTCATTTCAAAGCTCACAACAAAAACACTTAAGTTTGTCTTTTCAAACTATTCCTCCTTACCTTCAATGTCATACTAGCAAAAAACTTGACAACAAACTATACAGTCAGTTTATTTCAGCTTACTTTGCATTTATAAATCTTATTTCAATGTTTACTAGCATTTCACTCTGCAATAATTACTTTGACATTTATGAGCCATACACGATGTCAAAACTTTCGCAATTATGCCATTAGATGTGTCCAAAACTCCCTACTTCAAACAGACCGTCTGTATTTTGAAAATATCAACAAAAGACAGTTACATCCATATTAAATTCATACAGTTGACTATTTATAACTCTATTACACAATCTTCCCAGCATTTCGTTTGCCCGCGCTCTCTGTTGCTGCCTCTGCAGCAACTTTTGTACTTGTTCTCTTTTGATGTTCGATAAGTCACTCATTCTGATAAAATAATATCGGCACAATCTCGGATTTTCTGGAGTCTTTACTGACTTCAGATTCGTTCAAACGTTTGAGAAGCTATTGGCCGAGTAGCAAACAGCTTTGCTCCTAATGCGATGCCGAGTTACTCGGCATCTCGTCTGGATCAAGAATGTTCGCACTTACCAGTCAAACCGAGTTTAGCACGAGGGGAGATAGATCAGTGAGTTTGCAGTGATCGTGTGGAATGACTGGCGGTAATTATTCGTTATCTGAACAAACTCATTAAGTGTCAATAGTCCGAATTTGAATTGTCACAATTCTATGAAAACACTCCTGGAACTAGATCAGACGCCGATATATTTGTTGATATTGAAAATACAGTAAAACTTGTAGCTGAATGTAGGTTGAAAGTCATGCAGAAAACTCCCAGATGAGCTTTCTGCATGCCTTTCACCCTGCATTAACAAGCCACCTACCTAAAAGGACAAAGTTGCTTTAAAACAATCCGATTTAGAGGGGTTCTACTGTAGATGAAAAACTCCTCTCTGAGAAGCAAATTCTTGTTTGAAAAGCAATATGGACGAACTTTGCCTTCTACCTGTCTAAACTGTGCACTACGTGTTATGTACCGCCTATCATCACTAGACCTGATACGGAATGAATGATCGTACAGTAGAATATGTCTTAAGCGGCCATTAAAAAGGGGTCTAATTATGGATCTGTAATGCAAGTGGTAGCTTAATGCTAGGTAAAATGAAATGCAGAAAACTCCTATAGGAGCTTGCTACATTACTGTTGTCCTGCATTAAGGAACTATCTGCTTTGCAAGACTCATAATGATTATTATGTTCAATAAATGAATGACCGCTGAAGACAAGTTCTACTGTATGTCTGTTATAGTAGGTGGTCACTAACTTAAAGTAAGGATTGAAAGTAATGTACACACGGCATCCTATATTAAGCTACCATCTTGGTTGTTTATAAACCTATAATTAGGCGCCTTTTTATTGGCCGTGGTAGAGAGACGTTTAACATTTACTATGGTTTTGCAAAATGTCCAAGTTCTCGGTGAATTTCAGTTGTCTCATTAAGTAATCCTTTACGCCTTTTCACGTCTTTGCAAATAGAAGATCAGATGTCTCCTGTTTAATTATAGAAATAGTTTAGATCTGATTCTAAAAGAAACAATGATAAAAAAAAACTAAATAGAAATACAATAAAACAAACAAAAATAAACACAACTAATTTATATTCATGATGCCATTCTTTCTAATATTTAATTTTATCGAGTAAAGGGTCAACTAACGATTATATGTAATTCCTATTGTAGAGAAAATAACAGTCCTGTAAAACATTGTTTTCATACTTGTACCAGACACTCTTTCAGAAATAATGAACCTATTTTGACAAACTGATGAATTGCTTGTCGTTTTTATTTCAATCTTCATTCTTCACAAACCGTCTAGTTACCATCAGTTCGGTAATTTACGTGGCAACATACGACAAACAAATAAAGTTCAAACTAAAACAGCATATTGCGAAATACCATACTCCGGTAGACGTTTGAACTCTTAGTAACACATCGACACGGCAGTATATTACTGGAACAAATACTATGCACACCGCCTGCTTTCATTGGAGTGAACATACGATCATATACTTCTTCCAATTCGTGCAGATATTTGTTCAAACTATAGTCGAATTGTTACCCAGAAACACACTTGGGCATGCTCTGAATTTTTGCAAACGGTAGTCCAGTCAGGGGGCATCACCCATATCTGCTGCAGTTCATTATCAAACCAGCCTTGCGTTCACACTACATCAGAACCTCTCTTAACCCTTTCCTCCATAAATACGCCTTTCTACGCCTCTGTAATAGTCACTTCTTGAAACCATTGTGGTAAATAGAGCATTTGCTCCTATAGGAGCAAATGCTTTATTTATCACAATGGTTTCAAGCTACACAATTCTAACATTCTCCTTTTCTCTAGTTGATTCTCCTTTTTGGTAGATTTATTCAAAGAGGTTAAATCTACAAATATCCGATGAGGTAATGGGTTAAGCGGCCATTCATTTTCGAACATAGGCGTCTTAACAAGCAGGTGGTTGCTTAATGTCGGACAAAAGTAATGCAGAAAGCTACTGATGGACCTTTCTGCATTTTTTCAGCCTGCATTAAGCTATTTCATGGCTTAGCCACCCATAATTAGACATCTTTTTGAGAGACTCTTAAGATAGGTTCTACTATATATTCAAATTGACCAATAGATAATAAATACTAAAACTAAAACTGGTGCTTACATTTTTGAACGTTTATTCTTAGGCTTATTTTGCCCAAAATGAGTTTACCAGTAAGGTTTGTACTGATATTTACAATAAAACATCCTGGAATGATAAGCTATGCTGAACAGTAGACTGAACTCCTTCGCCGCCCTTTGGAAGTAAGTGATTCAGTGGTCATATTTGCAAAGTAAAGTAAAGTACCTAGTTATAGTCTACTTTCAGTCCGAATGATCGCTCAGCCGATTGTACATTTACTCCCCTGGTCATTGAGTCATTGGCCTACAATATTGAGCACTGCTAACATATGGCGCAATCATGCAGCCGCAGTACCGGCGAGTGACCCTCACAGGTACCCATTTTAACCCCGGGGTGGAGAGGATGTGCGGGTGGGAGACACGGAAAAGCGTCTCTGAAATTTCCGGGAGGGACCGGGATTTGAACCCCGGACCTCCGGACTGATAGTCAAGCGCGTTAACACTAGACCACCGCCAGAACAGAAGCCAAACTGTTTGACACTCGGATTGTTGAGTTTATGTAAACAGAACCCCAACTGTTTGACACTCGGAGTGTTGAGTTTATGTAAACAAACGTAGGAACACTCCACCATGAAATATAAACAGACACAAATGATAAGTTAGCCACTGACACGATGGAGACACCATATTTAAGTATGCAGAATATGCCTATACCTATTTATATTATTAATCAAATGGGTTATATCTCTTGAAATTTAACCCATTCCCTCATAATGACGCCTTTTGACACCTCTGAAAAGGTCACCTGTTAAAACCATTGTGATTAATAGAGCATTTGCTCCTATAGGAGCAAATGCTCTATTTATCACAATGGTTACCAACTACACAATTCTAAAAAAATCCTTTTTTCTAGTTAATGCTCCTTTTTGGTACATTTATTCGAAATGGTTTGATCTAAATAACAACCTATGAGTGAATGGGTTAAGACACACTGTTGTTCATTGCAGCACGAACATAGCACACAAAAAAACTATAAGAGTTCCAATAATTACCTTTCTTCAGCATTACCCATTTATTCCAATAATATTCAAGGAATTATCGACCAGATAGTACTTTGTAACGTATCCGTTTTTATGCTGAGGGGACACAGCAAACACAATATTTGTTGACATAAGCCATTGACATGGGTGGGTACAGCAACCTGTGCAGACTCTAACCAATGTGTTTCTTCAGGAGCCAAGCAATCTGGGTCTGCAGTGTGTGCCTATGCCCGTTTTAACGATTTTCCTGATAAGGCTGTTTTTAGATCCAACATATTTGAATATATCTACCGAAAAGGAGCACTAATTAGAGAAAAGGATTTTTTTTAGAATTTTGTAGGTTGAATCCATTGTGATAAATAGAGCATATGCTCCTATAGGAGCAAATGCTCTATTCATCACAATGGTTTCACAAAGTGACTTTTACAGAGTCGTCAAAAGACGCCAATATGAGGGAATGGGTTAAGGGAAACTGGGTACCGGTGAGTCAAGAAGCCTCGCGTATTGAAATATACCAATGCCCGTTGATCAATGTCAGTAATAGTTCGAGAAATTCAGCAATAAGAAATTGGTCTGTGTAGACAAAGACGACGGTTTAACAGTTTAATCATAGTGTCGTTCTACCTGAACCAATCAATATGTGATAAATGCCAACGTTTGATATTCTGAATGTTCAAGGTTTCACTGTCCACCGGTGTTTAACTCTACCTTTTTAAAAAAAGAAAAAGAAAAAAAGAACGATTTAAGTCTTCTTTTTTTTTTAATTTAACAATGGCACCGGTGTCATGGGAGCCCTCGAAATATCGGTCTATACATTATCAAATGCCAGTACATTGATTTACTACATTTAACTTATTAACAGATAGTTACATGTATGCTCCGCGCAGTTTGAGGCCGCGCTGGCCATGAACATATTTAGGTGTACTTGTTATTCATGTCTTTTCACATTTACTTAATTGATTAAATTTCATTAGCGATGCTATTGAAATAAATAAAGCTTGGAATCGAATTGTTGAATTGTATATAATACTGTCAATCCACTCCACAGTGACTACTCCAAATACGTATTATTTTAGGGACTAAAAGGGAATGGTGCTCGAATGCAGAACGAACACTTGTGCCGACAGTTCCCACAGGTGCCCCCAGTGGATTCTTCCATGTTTTTATATTGGATTAGTCCATTTTTTATCTAAGGGGTGCCTGGCCTAAATTTTTAATTTCGTTTTGTTTTATATTAAAAATTATATCAGCAAACAGTGTAGACTCTGATCAGTCGCCGCATTATGCGGCGTCTGATCAGAGTCTACACTGTTTGCCTACATCCCATATATGGGATTGTGGGAGCAAATGGGTTAAAACAATGTACAGTAAAATATTTCTAATCCAGATGTTCAATATAAATATACGTCTTGGAGACTGGTAGCGGCCTAATGCAGGATGAATGTCACACGGAAAGCTCCTCTAGCAGCAACCTGCCTAAAATAATCTAAATTCTTTTTAACTAGACATCCGGTCTAAATAGGTGTAGAACTTAATTAAACTTTTGAACTGTTCGCTGTTGAAATGTGTTACTATATTTGTCACGGTGTCCACTGAATTGGACCTTGTGCACTCGGAACACCCCGGCTATTTCTATCGAACTCTGACGGAATACGGCGAGTAGTTACGACTGACGAGCCTATATTCCGAACTCTGACGGAAAACGGCGAGTAGTTACGATTGAACCTTGTGTTGTTATATAATACTTTAACAGGACAAAACGAGTCTCTATGTTTTGTCATGTCGGACTAGTAACAAATGCAGTGTTTGTCAAATGATACGTGCCATAAACCGTTACATCTCTGATTACCTATCCAAACAGTTTGGATCCAGAGGAGACGCCGAGTTTCAGGTTAAACTGTTTGTTACTGTGACAATTATTTTTACAACATTATAACAATAATCAGGAAAAATAAAAACAAAATTGTAGCATCGACAAAGTTTGTAGACAACAAAAGTTGGCAGCGAAAGTGTTAACCTTATAACGGAGGATGACACCGTAGAATATTGAGTGTAATTGCCATGCAGTAAAATACTGTATCAAACTATAATCACCGTTTTATCTAGTTGATATCTAATTGTCAATGTATGTATACATGCATTCATCCTTTGACGCATTATCTGATCAATACCCGGTCAAACTTTTCTGTTCTTTCTGTAAATAGACCAAAATCAAGAAATACAGTAGAACCCCTCTAATGCGACCATTTAATGAATAAACATTTGTGTCTTTATGAGCAGGTGGTTCCTTAATGCAGGACAAAAGTAATGCAAAAATGAGCGTTCTACATAACGTTTGTCCTGTATTAAGCTAATACCTGCGTCTAGCACACATAATTATACCTTTTGTAGGTGGTCGCATCAGCGGGGTTTTACTGTATACATAAATCGTGCATGCTGGTTACACGTACACGTATTGTACTTGCGTATGTTCTACGTACGAAACACATTTGGATTGCAAATAAATCTACCATACCTCCACTGCAAGTGCACATTTGAAAGGTATATATTATATATATTCACTGTGGTGAAAAAGCAACTGTTCATTCACCCTGCATTAGACGGCATCCTGCATATGTAAATTCTTTAATCAAAATTCGGGTTTACAGGGGTTTGACTGTGTAAGTCTGGTAGATTCGTTTCCAAGGGTGCTTAGTACATGGCCAGTTTTGGATACGACTGGGCTAGCCAATTGGATATATTGTAAACAACCATGAATACAACCACTGATGGCTAAATTCTGGCGTCACATGGCCTGCTCTAGGAGACATCATATGGATTCATCTCAGAAATGAGCCAGGAACTATTGGATGCAATTAGGCATTGTGGGGATGTCGGGCGGTGATACCTTTTACCTTGTTAAACTAGGAGGCATGTATGGTGTCAGGACATCCGTAAACCCAAATCCATGTGGTAGTTTTGCTACTGACCGTTTCAAGGTGGTACTCTTTTGTCACCCTTACATATAATAATGTATGTCTTGTGCCTTCGTCTCTTTGTACATGTACGTTTGTTGATGTTTAAAATTTTCATCTCACGCGGTTGTGTGTGCGTATCACTTATTTTCTATCGATGTGTTTTCGTAATGGTTGCGTCTTGTATGGTTTTTCCTGTTTGATTTACTACTGTTTCAATTATTGTCAAATAATATGGGTGTTTTATGTAAGTTTTAACATATCTTATTGCAAATACACAATATAATACAGGAACGACTGAACATTTATTAGCACCAGTTTCATGTTTAATGGCTCCAATAACAACACAAGTTAATAAAACTTGTCTTATGAAATACCAGATTTTTAAATAATAATCTCAGATTATTGCTAAATACTGAAAGTAATATCGCAAGTCGTAAATTGCAATACTCCATGTATGAAAGACGCAAAAACGATAAAAGGGAAAAGAAAAACAAAGCGAAACCGAGCAGTCAGTGCAGTTGTTGTTCAGGTTGTGTTCAGTTGTGTAGTAAATCTACTTGAATCAGTATAGAACTATATCATACCCCTTTCTACGCTGCATGTGGAATATATTAACCCTTAGCTTGCTGAAAACTGATGTTTGCTAAACATATGATTTGCTACAAGTTTAACACACTTTTGGTTTGAGAAACTATTGAACGGGTGTCAAACAGCTTGGATCCTGATCAGACGCCGAATAGCCAAGCTGTTTGCGCATACCGGTCAGGTCGCGCGCTTCGCAGGCTGAGGGGTAAGTATTTAAATAACTACATTTACATGCGTTTCTGTGTACATAAGGTTGAACCAACGGTTGGTATTTTTAAAACTCAAGACAGTTTTAGAATTATGATTACAGACATTTGTATCAAATATCTAGATAAGATGCGTAAATTAAAACATTTCCAAGAAGTATCCGCATTTCTTCTCCAATGCCTATGTTGTGACCTATGTTACAATAAAACCTCTCTATAACGGCCAATGAATTGTATTAATTAGATGGTATTTAGGGCAGGTGGCTGCTTAAAGCAAGGTGAAAGTAAAATATACCGCTCCTATTGGAACGTTATGTTATACTTTCACCTTGCTTTAAACATCCACCTGTCTTAAATACAAAATACTTGATGTAATTTAGTGGCCGTTATATAGAGGTTTTATTGTATAGTCAATGTATAGGGTTTGATGGAGAGCTGATTGCTTTAGTATGCGGATAAGCACCTTTATATATTGCTCTGTGTATTATTCTATGATTGATATATTTTAAATAGGATCAGCATTCGTTATTTTTTTCATAAAGAGTTACTATATCAAGTTACGACAGTTATTGCCAAGAATGTGACGTTTTGCCATATTAAACACTTTTCTGAAATAGAGGATCTTACATGCGTGTTCATTACAAATTGTTTTTATGAAAACGACGTTTCTATAAAAATATAAAACGACCTTTAGCGAGTGAACTATTGATTATTTTAAACGAGTAAATTACCATTACAACGTGTCATAGACAGTGAAATATACTATATCTGGCAGCTGTATCGATCATTGCTTACAGCGTAGTACAGTCGGATTCCAACTGCTTATTTTTATAAAAATGCACTTGTGCATTTCTACGGTTTACGACACTCTGTTTCGGCATTCCTACAAAGCAGACTATGTAATAAATGTAGCCACGATAGGCGTGCGTTAAACCCTCTAATTGACACTTTATACTTTCTCGTCATAAATTGTCTTCTACCAAATTGTAGTCTGCTACATTTTGCATTGTTTAACTGTCTTTCCCTGTTTCTCGGTCTAATTCCCACAAAATCATTCAGTTTTGAACTTGATCAGACTGTGATCTTTGCTAACATTTTTGATCGCGAGAATATTTCGAGCGAAGTGACTTTTCAAAAGGATTCAAACAAGATGCGTAAGTATCAAGTAGAATATGAATGCCGTCGATGCGATCGATTCGGGGATTGAATAAAAACGACTGAGCACGTCTACGTAGAACTTAGGCATATACACATCCTTACCTGTTACTCATCTGTAGTGGCCAGTTGCGCGAGCTACCCTGGGTCTCACCTGGGTCCAAACTGTTTGGAAATGCATGTAAGCTTGCATTTAGCGGGATAAATGAAACATTTGTTATTTAATTTGTGGTTGAAGCAAATATAATGACCGTTTAACCAATTCCCACTGACGCATTTTGATGCCTCTGAAAAGGTCATATTTTGAAACCATTGTGGTAAACAGAGCATTTGCTCCATAGGGACAATTGCTCTTTTTATCACAATGATTTAAATCCTACATGAATCTAAGTTTCATTTTCTCTAGGAGATTTATTCAAAGAGGTTGGATATAAAAATAGTCTAGGAGGGAATGAGTTAGAGAACAAAATAATTCGGTGGCAAGATCATGTAAACAATAGCCCATACACTTGAACCGATGAGTGGTACAGTTATTGCTAGTCTATATTTAGTACTGAACCTTTGTACAGAAAAGATGTTTGGTTCTGAACTTCAAGTGTAAACCTGATGTTAACATGTTAACACCTGATTTTGGCATTCTGACAAAAACTTTTCCCTGTCTAAAATGTACATCAAGACAAGCACGTCCAAAATATGACCAATATCAGCCAATAAAGGGCATGGCTTTTGGCAAATGTCGCTCTTACCATATATTGATATAATGGCTGTAGTGTTAATCTACGATGTGTGTCTGAATAATACTGAGATTGTTCGTGTTTTCTAGTCTTATACGTTGAAAGAAAACATGTTTCGAATATTACCCGTACGTGCCAGCATACATCCTAAAGTTGATTCAAATACAAGTATGTACCAGTATATATCATAAATATAAATATGGTTCTTTGTCGATTCAGGTTTGCAGGAGCATCTTTGTCCAACTTTGCAATACGGTTTCAGTGATTTTGATATTTGTATGAAGGTATTTAGTACCTTATACGACTCAATACTTACCCGGCCCCGAGGTTATAAACTTTTTTATTTAGGCTGAAATCATTCTTAAGCATATGATTGGTCAGATTCCAAGCTTACACAGAATCTGACCAGTCAGATACTTTAGAATTATCTCAGATTCGGAAGTTTTATAACCTTGGAACCAGTTGTATCTTTAATACACTGACTGCTGATTTGGCACGTCTGAAGGACATACACATCAGATATAAAACAATTGGCAATTGAATTATCAAGAGGACAACACAAACATGAAATTAATATATATATATAATTTTCTATCAAACGTACATGCACTAAATGTACAGAAACTAATGCAGACTTCTGCTTGCTAACCATACTCGTTCGATATCAACTGCAGGAGTGGCACGTTTGCTTAGGGTATGACACGGTACACTGAGATGACAAACGAAGTACAGAAGTACAACTGCTAAATCAGATCAATGTGCGAAAGTAATGGGGTTAATCTCTACTGTAAAATAGAGATTGTGAAGAGGATAATACGATACCCCCCCCCCTTTTTTATCAAAATGGGTTTAATATGAAAGTAGGCTTATCAGTACCGAGTATGCCACATTCGCTCTCTCCACAGCCATGATACTCCTATGCAATGGATTCATGAAAGCATTAACACTTCTTATAAGGACGTCGGTTCATTTTTCCATTACCTTAATCTTTCCAACATAGAAGGTGTATGATGATGTTGTCTATCCCCTATATCCAATTGGTCCAACACATGTTCGATTGGAGATATATCTGGATTATATGGCGGCAAATTCAAATGTTCAGGGTGGTTGTGTGCGATGATTTTGCGACAGATCCTCGGTACATGGGGTCGTGCATTATTCTGCTGGGATCTCAGGTTATTATGCTCTAGTATGGGAACACATTTAGGACGTATAATCTCACCTCATTACTCTCCAGCACAACCAGTGGTATAATGCCCACTATGACGTCTATAATTATTCTCTACGGCGACAGTCAGCTCGTGACTGCAATAAATGATATGCATCGTGAAAGAAAACCTGTTGCCACTGTGTCGTTGGCAATAATCTAGGTGCATTCGTCGCTATCCGAGCCATGCGGCGGGCACGACGTGTTTACATGAGAGCTGGACCTCAATCTATTCCTGGCAGTTTCAGGACGAATAAAACGGTTATGATTACACTTTCAATGTGACTTTCGATAAATAAGGTGTCGATAGCTCAAATGCGCAAGCCGAATTAATCTATCCTGATGGTCCTACGTAACGGGCGGATGTCCTGATCTTGGTCTGTCGTTTACATGACCAATTTGCCCCAGTCGCATGACAAGTCTTTTTATAGTGATTGAACCCAGACCAAAATGAATTGCGGCCTCTGTTAGCTATTGACCTTGCAACAGTATCAGGATTGCCTACCCTCTTTGAACTTCCGTCAGTCTTGGCATTGCTGAATACGATCAAAATCGAAGGAAAACGATGTGTCTCACTATTGTTTACCAAAAGGTATGGTGAAGTGTCTTTCTCAAAGTAGCAACACTGCTGTGCACGAGCTTGTCGTGTTTCCTATCTCCCCCGGAAGAGAGAGTAACGTTAAATCGATATACACTATTTTATATTGGAGCACATGCAGTATAAAATAGAGAAATGTTTGGCTGATCTTTATTTTATTTAAGACCCGTGTTCACAAGATATCTCAAATGATATTACTATGCGTTTCTGTTTTCCGTTTTAGTATTATGGGAGTAGTGGTAGTATACAATGAACTGGCGCCAGGAGAAGGCAACCATCTCGTATTAGTATTTCTGACTAGCAACAGTGAAAAAACAAATCTAGTCTGTTAGGAGTTTTAATTGCCGTAAATGGAAAGGAAAATTGAAGCTACAAATATAAAAGCATTGGCATAACAAACAAGCATTTGATTCAGAGTTATTCTCAAGGGTCCGTGTATTCAGTCAATCAGTCAGTAAAACAAAACTAGCAACAACAGTATAGCATAAGTTAAATTGGACATCCTCAACACCCAAACAATCACAGGTTGAAACAAGTATCCCCGAAATATAGTAATGGTCCATTTAAATGTGCTTGCGGACCTCTCTTTTGTACCAAGTCGCCACACTTTTGAATTTTGTTTATTATCATCTAGATAAATTTGGTTATTTATGCTCTATTTGTGCTATGCAAATGTTCTACAAAGTATTCACTGTATGGTGATATGAACAGAAAGGTCGGGTTTGTATCACTGGTTTCTGGTATAATGTTGTTGGTGCATATATAATGAATTTAACCCTTTTCCCGCTAAGCGCGACTAACTGATATTTACATAGTCGGGTGAACATAACAAATAACATAAGTTCTAAAGAGCTTTTTACACCGACTTACGTTATACATCACATACATATAAACATAGATATATAAGAAAGAAAATAGAAAAAGCTAATAATATCAGAATCCAATCTGTTTGACACTCTGGCAATAGTTTTCCAAAAGTTTGAAGAAATCTCAAATAAGCAAGAACTGTAATTACTCTGCGTATAAGCAGTATAAGCAGACCTTACTTTCATAACAGGTTAAATAGCTACACTATGTCTGACAACTCGGCATAGGGAGGATTCCTATCCATAATCAATTTAACCCTTGACTCCATGAATATTCATGCGAGAAAAAATAACATCATGAATATTCACTAGATGTATTTTCTTATATGAACACATCATTTTTTTGTTATGACTGAAACTGTAGAAATCTATACTATTTCATAAAGCAAACAGAGCAGCCCCTGATCAGACGGTTTCCATAGGAGTCGTCTGGTCTGGAATGACTGTGTTTGCAAAGGCATAGAAAGGCGTATTTATAGAGTAAAGCATTAAGGGATGTCTTTAGACTTTGTATGATTCAGGTAAAGAATTCCACCGTGCTTGCATTACCATAACGGTTAACTGCATGCAAATTATCAAGCTAAAGCAATACTTTTATAACTGTCACAGTAATATTGCCATGGGACCTATTCAGGGATCTACATTAGAAAAAGTAGCATAGTATGACAAATGTATTAGCACGAAAAGCCAATGACTGCCTTTGTTACCTAATCAGATTATATAAAAAAAACTTGATTACTCAATTCTGTTGAATGGCCAATGATAGGCGTTAATCAGTTTCATCGATGATGGAACCTTATCATTGCCATTGAATGTGTTTCCGGTAACTTTATCATGCCTTTGTTCTTCCCTAACTACCAATCTAATACTTAAGACCACAGCTCCAGATAAGATACGTACATTAAGTAATTGTCAGAAATAACTTCTTTATTTCTCCACCAAACCCTATACTGTGACCACTCTTTAGAATCGTCTCTTCGAGACGATTTTAAAGCCAGGTCACAGTAAAGGGTTTGGTGGAGAAATGACAATTGTAGTATTTGGGTACGCACCTTTATCTGTAGCTCTGTAATATTATTTGGTATATTCTCCACTGCTTTATCTCTTCGATTGCTATTCACGTCAATATACCTACCTGTAAATAGTGAAGACCCAGATGAGACAGCTCCTGCAGGAGTTGTCTCATCAGGGTCTGCACTATTTACAAGTTGATTGTGCAACCAGTGCACTCCAAAGCAGTGATTGCACAGCGCAATACTTGTACACATTGAAGATATTTGTAATTATACAACAGGGCATGGGTAAAGAAGGAGAAATGTATTTCAAAATTCAGCAAGCGAAGGGTTAACATATTTGATTGTAATGTAAAGGAGATGCCAGGTAATTATTGGCTCCTCATCAGTATCCAAACAGTCTGACACAAACACAGTGCAGATGATGTTTAGAATGGCTGAAATATTGCCCGGCACGTTAAACATCTCTGTTCCAAAGACATACACGCGCGTTCGATCTTTAATGACCGTCTCATAGAACCAACTGACCACTTATATATCACTGGATGGATTGACTAATCTGAGCGCAATTTGTAAGCTAGACGACATAATTGTGATTAGAAGCGCCTTTAATATTGGTAACTTGTACACACTTACGTATGCAATATGATTGTCTACAATCATTGGTAATATCATTTATCTCTCCAGAATCACAATGAGGGTGTCTGTCAGTTTGTATCCTGATACTCCAGAACTGTATTCCAAACTTACCAGCATGCTTACGGTTAAATATTGAACATACACTGAACAAAATTGCTTTATATATCAATAAATAACATGTACCAGTGTTACCTTTCCCTATCGACTATACTACCATATGATATATGCCTTACGGTCTCATGCTATAATCATATTTAAGATTAATATCGCGTGCTTCTGATTATTTATGTCGTCGAACCTTATCTTTTGATAGGCATGCTATAACAATTCTGAAACCAATGATTATTGAAAGTGTTGTTTCGCGGAAACAATTGCAGATGGATGCTTAACTCATTCCCTCCTAACCTATTTTAGAATAAATCTCATGAAAAGCAGCGTTAATTAGAGAGAATGAAAACATAGCATTATGTAGTTTTGAAGCCATTGTGATAAATAGAGCATTTGCAGAGGCGTCGAAGGGCGTCGGTAGTAGATAATGTGTTATTACCTTCCGAAACGACTACAACTAGTGTGAATTATTAACCCTTTACTACATAAATATTTATGTAAGAAATAATGACGTCATGAACAATAATTATATTAATTTGCTATAATAGAACATGGACACCGGAATGTTTGACCATGGCAGCACTTGTAGAACCACATCTATATAATATAATAAGCAAACAAAGCAGACCCTACAGGACCCGTCTGATCTGGGCCTACTGTGTTTCAAAAACGTAGAAAGACGTATAAATTTATGGAGTAACGGGTTAATGAGTGTGAAACAAGTGGTAGCCAATACCATCCCCGGCAGCTCTTTCGGGACATTATATACCCTCCATTAGGATTGACTTGCCACTTCTACTGACGTACAACTAGTATCCTTTTAACCGTTAAATGCTGGAAACGAGTAACATTTAGACTCCGATGAGAGAGGCCTTTCGGGTCTGTACTGTTTGACATGTTACATTTTTATTTTATCCTGAATATTCACGGTGCGCTTGACCTGATTGGGGTTTTGAAAGTCTTTTTGAAAATACAGTATTGAAGAACACAGACGCAGTGTGAAGGTCATACACTACCTGCAGGAGCAATCGAATAAGTATTGGTTTATACTTCTGACTGACTGACACTACCGATGGAGATTAGATCAACTGGAAACACTCTGTTGTAGAGAGTACGAGTATGCGCAAACGTATGAAAGAAACACATTCTTTGACTGATTGAGCCGTTTATAGATGTTGAAATGCACTCAAACAAACCTTGGCTATAAATTCAAACTGATACTTCTTTAGATGAAATTAACCCTGCAATTTTCTTTTTTTGCATTGTTGCTTTTGCTTTTGAAGGATCTTTCGGAATTTATACCCTTCAACGTTGAGTTTGCATATGGACACTTCCAAATTGCAAATAAGCACAGCTTACTGTGACTTTTTAGGGATTTTTAAAGAAATGTGTAACATGGCAAACATTCCACACCGTGATGATAGGCTTGCACTTTGATAAAACAACGTATGGGATGTATGCTGGAGACGCCATTCGAAACTAGACGCCACCCGTTGATTTTATTTGTCTACTGACAAGGTTATTGTAATACAGACTGTTCAGAAGTACGCTGTCTAATAAATGGATGTCCACCGGGAATGCTTTTACGTCAACGCCAAATGGTAATGGGACTTGTACGAAAAACAGCTGCCAATTACCGTATACCAGCCTTCACATTCATGCTGACATCTACAACTACTTTGTCCACTATTATTACTACTACAATATTCTAACATACACTGGCTCAAATGAAATTTAGATAAACAGTAGGATATGTGATCGGTGAATGTAACTTACTTTGTTTTGAGTAAATCCAAGAAAGGCATTGATGCTAAACATCAAAGGACACCTATTACTGAATAGTGACACTAATCGAAAGCGTAAAGTGATACAAGAAAAGCAGTTTATCGGGCCGAGGGGGACTGTCAACGAAAATATAAAATATTGTAAACTGAATATGTTTACCTATGAAAACCGAACACCTCCGACCGGACAACTTGTTAGGTTTTCAGAGTTGTTCGGTTTTCAGAGGTTTTTGCACTTTCAATTAATGTTCATGAACAGACTCAATAAAACCCGAGTCTGCAATTTTCTCTTTTTGTGTTGCATTTTTGTTCTCGGGGGATCACCTCCATTCAGAATTTTTAACCTGAAACCTGAAGGTGATGAATGTGTCTGATCTAATGTAATTTTGATATTATCAAAATAAGATACAAACATCTGTTTCTACTATAGTGGGAATATACAGTAACTATCGTTTTGCCTCATTTATACTTTGCCACATAAGGTTAGCCTCTAAATCTTTAATTAACTCGACCCTCAAATTGAACTCAACCCGTCAACATTTAGAAGGAGGAGCAGGCATGATAGCGTTAAGTGTTTACATTAAACTGACTGATTGATTTTATTCATCTATCAATATTTGTCATAAACAAAAGGCCTGTTCATGCAGAATAATTATTCACAAGATATATGTCTCACCTCGGATTATGTCAGTCAACTGAAGTGCCGGTAATACGTCGCATGAACATTTAAGTAAGTACGAATCGTGTGTATGACAATACATTTTGATTGTATGTTGAAATAAATCTTCCCTTGATTTCAATAAACAGGTGTGAAAAAGCATATCTTATTAATGCTTTCTTACAATATATGAAAGCAACATCATCAGCAGACTTAATTTAGCCTATATCCCTGTTGTGGCACACACACACACACACACACACACACACACACACACACACACACACACACACACACACACACACACACACACACACACACACACACACACACACACACACACACACACACACACACACACACACACACACACACACACACACACACACACACACACACACACACACACACACACACACACACACACACACACACACACACACACACACACACACACACACACACACACACACACACACACACACACACACACACACACACACACACACACACACACACACACACACACACACACACACACACACACACACACACACACACACACACACACACACACACACACACACACACACACACACACACACACACACACACACACACACACACACACACACACACACACACACACACACACACACACACACACACACACACACACACACACACACACACACACACACACACACACACACACACACACACACACACACACACACACACACACACACACACACACACACACACACACACACACACACACACACACACACACACACACACACACACACACACACACACACACACACACACACACACACACACACACACACACACACACACACACACACACACACACACACACACACACACACACACACACACACACACACACACACACACACACACACACACACACACACACACACACACACACACACACACACACACACACACACACACACACACATACGCATCTTTAGGGCACTGTGAACACTGCCTCTCAAAACCTACATTATGGACACTATGTGAAATAATAGACTTAAGCGGATTTCGATGACATTATATGATATTAGTTGGTGCTAAATGTAAATAGAAATACCAAATGTTTTAATACGGGCTTATATAGTAAAAGTAGCGTAACCGGCGTTCTGGACACAATATTTACATTGTGGACACCGTGTGTGTAACTGTTCGGAATCAATATTCGCTGTGGACACTTCTAGTGTGTATATCAATAACTAATAGTATCTGTGGACACCGTGTGTTTGCTTATGCATTACTAACAGTAATTGTGGATACATGTGGCTAACCAATTATGGAATGACTGCAATGTTTAGAGAGCTATACCTCCCTAGATTACACATATATTATGACTTTTTAAAATGCCTTTTACATTGTTATCGTAACGATTCGTTTCAGGTGTGAGAATAATCAACACTGTTCATGTTGCTCAAAATTCATATTTACAATCTCATATGTATTACAAACATGCATGCCCAAATTCAGTTCTTACGTCTTACTGGTTTTAGAGAAAACAAATGTTTTTTTGTTTTTTTTTGATAAACCAATATAACCATTTTGACCAAGGTTCGACCAGGCTACCAGTCAGACAACATTAGATCTGTTAATGTTGCACATTGATGTGTAGTCCTACATCAGTACTAGACGCATGCAAAAGGTGATATCTACCAGACTTATAAAAACTGACAAATAAAGGTCAGAAACAGGTAAACAACACCTCTCAAATAGATAGCTATTTTGACCCAAAAATCGACTCTTACAGACACACGGACGGACGATCAATCCGTCTCTATGTATGTACTCCTACATAGCATCCATATCGAGATGCCTCTATTATTTTTAACATTACTAGATGTGATATAAGGAGTATATAAGCGATTTCTAGGCATTTATATTACATTGTATATTTTCATAAAAAAAATAGACCATTTTGACCCAGCTAGATTTTAACTCGGGTTCGAACCGTGCACAAGCTAGCGGGCCGACCTTGCACCCGGCCGTGTGGCCTATGGTTATAAAACCCTTTAATGACTGAGAAATTATGAGATGAAGTAGGTAAAACACGAGCGAAACACTTGATAGCTATATTTCTATGTAAAAATAGGTAACTTTAAACTCGTTTTCGCAATAGTTACAAAAATGATTAAGGAATAAAATATATATTTCCGAAACGAGCCAAATCAAATGTCCCGGAAAAACACGACGGATGGACTGAGTGACGGCCGGACGGACAAGGTGATTCCTATGTAGACCCACCACAGGGGGTGTATAACTAAATCTAAAAGGGCTGGAAGCCGGTTTTAAGGCGGATGACAGTCAGGCGAACAACATAATACCAGAAATTCCTCTAATTGTAATTATGTTGATACATTAGCCCTTTTAACACCGTGGACCTGTTTTGGGATTGTTTTGCAACCAGTGCATATCCAAATCAGCCAGCTGTTGTTTGAGCTGACTGATCAGATGCGCACTGTCTCCTATCTGGCAATACATTATTTATGCATTTGACTAATAGGTGTTGGTTTATAAGGATAGGACTGTCCAAACATGAACCAGTAACTGGGGGGGGGGGGGGGGGGGTAATCTTAAGCCATTCTGAGGTGGCGACGGATCAAGCTAGGACTTCCCTTTTGTAAGAAATGTTGTGTTGTTCCTACATGACTCATTATGACCGGATGTAAGGACAAAACTGTACGCGAAATATAGTGTTTTGTTCTCATGTCGATATTTGTTTTTAAATACTTGAATTTGGGGTGACTAAAACATCCAATCAACGCTCGGTAGCGAAAATGTAAAACGTTTGGTTTATGCAGGTTGCACTGTTTATCACACATGACGAACACCAGTGAATTGTACTTACATAACGAAATGAGCCATTTCATTGAAAATCTCTATCAATACACTGCAAAAAATGTGTTTAAGACTACAGCTAAACCTACGTACTGCGCCGCCTCTGTATTTCCACGAATCCTGTGACAATCAGACCCATATCCAAACGTTGCATATATTATTTATATGAAAAAACCCCACAATGTGAAGTGCACAAACATATTTAACTGCATTAATTGTTCATCGCATTAAGACCTAGGTAATTTAAAGAGAGATATTACGGAATCATAACAGTTAAATACTAATACAGACGATGCCAATAATTCACCTCTATGGCATACAATTTTCTCTTTTTGTGTTGCAATTTTTGCTCTCGAGGATCACCTCCTTTAGAATGAATTTATACTAAAACACATGCTGTATTTAGATGAAACAATTAATATAATTGATCAATAATCATAACATTTAATCAAACAACGTAGAATGAGGTTTCAGAATTTACAAATACAATCCATGAACTATTTACTAGTATACCCTGTTGTTGTGACATGACATTCCCAGAATATTATCTTCTTTAAGATAACTACATCGGAAATTCTTAAACTATCCTTAGTGCAGACATGGCTTAATATATAGTTAATATAGCAAATTAAAGTTATAATGATATTATCATGCATGGTATTTAGGTTCATGTACATACAGATACACTTTTCAAGGCTTGTTGATTCTAAGAGACCTGGTCGTAGACAAAACCATACATTGACATAACGGCTATTGACCCTTAAAAACAATGTCTTTGTCAATCGCTTCTGGGTGTCATGTTAATAAATGCCTTTTGAATTTATCAATTACTTGAATGACTGCCATTCGGAATGGCGATTGTCAGGTCGGCGACAGTAGTATGTGGCAGACGCGAGAATACACCTATAATTTTGTATTCATTTACTTACGCAAAGAATACAAAAACCAGAAAGTTAGCTAATGGAACAGATGCGAATTTTAGCAGACGACAAAATACACGTCAGTTAAGGGTTTAAAACTGGTATATATCTTGGAACAAATGGAATGCGTGCATGCTCGTAATATACATCGTCTGTATAGTCGATAAGGATAGAAACATACAGTTAAGCCGTTTTTATACAGTATCGAACCGTTATAGTCGGAAACGTTTAATAATAAATTTCCAGTAAAATGTATTTTAAATGACGACTGTTTCAGCTACTAATAGGACAGAGGTCATATAGACGCTGTGCAGTTAATTGGCATATCAGCATGAACCTTTTCGTGTAGGTAAAGAGGTCTAAATAAATTTACTGAGTTGAGCGGGAATTTGGCTTCGTATTTCATGCCACACGCGGAATTTAATATGTTTCCATGTTCGGGTGAAAAGCGCTGGTTCATTTGTGATTGCTTTCAAACAGTCTGTTTGATTTGGAGGTTTAAGTGTGAAACGTCGGATTGCCGTTTCAATTCGGCCGTTTCCTCCTCAGTCCACCGCTTAACATTGATCTTGCATCGTTCAGACGCACAAGTGGGTTCCGGAAGGGGTACTAAAACAATAAAGGTAAAACAATAAATGTTAATTACGACGAAGTAAAATAGGGTAACGTTGTCTCTGAAAAGTGTGAAATTGTGTTAACATTGCATTTACAGAACGATGGAGCTGACGATCATATCATAGACGAATCAACTATCAATTCATATACTGGTACAATTTTTACTCCATTTCATATATGAATAAGGTATACTAAAATATACATTTTGTTATTTAGCCAACCTTCGGGCTATACATTTCTATATCAAATTCTGAAGGGAGGTGAAGTCTCTAAAGCCTTACTAAAGCTCAAATTGTCTTTCTTATGATACTTGACTACTGTAGAACCTTAAACAGAACTGTTATATATGCTGAAGTAGAAATTGCGATTCAGAATAGATTGCGATCTCAATCTCTCTCAGGACAAACTCAGATCCTCTTTTTAAATCATTCAAAACTATTTGTTTATCATGTTTTGAAAATAGACTTGTGGTCTTAAAATAATATATGCTTCAAGTAGAATTGTAGATTTTCTTTGTAGAGTTAAAGCGTCATATATATAACACTAATAATTAATTATTCTAGAAGAATTGTACATTTTCCTAGAAGAATCAAAGTGTCATATCTAAAACTAATAAAACATTATTCCAGTAGAACTATAATTACAGTTTATCCTTGGACAGACTGTGATCGGAATCTGCAATAGTAGAATCATCGATTGTCCGTAGGATGCATTTAGATCATAATGAGGAGGGATTACGTTCGCAATCTGTCCTAGGACAATCGACGATGGTCCCGGATCGCAATTTCTACTGTGACATATATAATATTATATCAGATAAAATAACTTGTATTGCATCATGTTACTTTTAAATGAAGGATTTGTTAGGAGATTTGCCTAATGATAAAATATAATTGATAACAAACAAAAAATTGCTATGGCTTAAAGATTTAATTGCCATGATTCGACAATAGTGTGATAATCTACATGCAGACGTTGTTTAACAAACATGTGCCAGTATACTAACAAAATGTGCGCAGAAGGTCGGTAGGAATAATCACCATCCATTGGATTGGAATCCTATTAAAACCGTATTAAAGGATGTCTCATACAGTTTTAATGCATCTTAATTTTGTTTGCAAAAGTATGAAGTCATAAAAGGTATTCCATCCACTGAAAAGTAGACAAAAGACGCGCTCTCAAACCATTTACAAATGGTCAAATGCAGCAAAACAGTATCCACAAGGACGGACAAAAGACACTGTTTTATTTGTGTATACATGTAGAATGTGCTTTAGAATTTATTATTCAAGCAGTAGACTACACTCTCATGTTTTCCGAGGGTTAATTTGCAAACGCCCGACAAATAATGCGATTAGTTTATAATGTGAGAAGTGTAATTTTTATACTGTTACTTTTCTTCTCATTGATACAAAAGTTTATACTATCAACGCAATTATAAGCTTTGCGGACTGATTTGTTTATACTGATCAGCATTTATGATAACCAGTATGTGAAACAAAATATTATATAACCGGCAAATTCATCAAATCGCCTATTTTCTTAAAACTCTACACAATAAATAATTGCACTGTCCTTGTAATTACATTTCGCGCACTTGGAAGTAACGAAACGCTTTCTGAAAACGCTTGTATTATAATAGTTAACATACAAATGGAATTTTATTTTGCCAAGACATAGTGTACATTTACTGCTTGAAGAAAAAATTGTATTGTACATTCTACATACACTCATAACACATTGTCCTTTTCCCGTCCTTGTGGACACTTTGTAGCTGCATTTGAACATCTGTTAACGGTTTGAGAGCTAGCCGTTTGTCTAGTTCTCAGTCGATGGAACACCTTGTATTAATTCATACTTTTGAAAAGTACAGATTCATTAAAAAACTGTATGAGATAATCTTTAATACGGGTATTTGAATAGGATTCCCATCAAATGGGTAGTGATTATTTTTACCTCTTTAAAGAGTATGAAGCAACAAAACAGAAAACGAACAATATGAAGGTTGTAATATTCTATACGTTTTCAAACAAAATATTTTTAGAACAACTCTCAAAGCGAAATGATCAACTCAACCGTGTCTTTATTGTACACAACAATTACAACATTAATATAACATCATCAAACAGACTGAATTCTTCATTTCCATTTATAAAATACGTAGACCTATATACAATGTATAACGTCTTTGTGGACACAATCTGTTGATAGTGAATAAAACGGGATCAACGAGTCATGAATTCACAAAACATATTATAAAGCAGCTGTGACATTACAAATATTTTACGCAACACTGTAACATCTACAAATATACTACACTCTCATGTTTTCCGAGAGTTAATTTGCAAACGCCCGACAAATAATGCGATTAGTTTAAAATGTGAGAAGTGTAATTTTTATATTTTACTTTTATTCACATTTATCTATAAGTTCATACTATCAACGCAATTATAAGCTTTGAGGACTGATTTTTTATACTGGTCAGAATTTTTGATAACTAGTATATGAAACAAACTATTATATAACCAGCACATTCATCACATCCGCTGTCCATTTTCTTTAACGCTACACAATGAATAATTGCACTGTCCTTGTGATTACATTTCTCTCAATTGGAAGTAACAGAACGATTTCCAAAAACGTCTGTATTATAATAGTTAACATAGAAGTGGAATATTATTTTGCAAAGTGCACATTTACTGCTTGAATAATAATTTTCTTTGTACATACACAAATAACACGGTGTCCTTTTCCCGTCCTTGTTGACACGTTTTAGCTCTATTTGACCATCTGTAAATGGTTTGAGAGAGCGTCGTTCGTCTAATTTGCAGTCGATCGAATACATTGAATTAATTTATACCTTTGCAAACAAAGTACAGGTTAATTAAAAACTGTATGAGACAATCCTTAATATCGTTATTTTATTAGGATTCCCATCAGTATAATGATAATTTCCACCGGTTTAAAAATTATGAAGAAGCAAGCCAGAAAAGAAACAATATGAAGGTTGTGTATTCTAAATGTTTTTTAAATAAGATATTATTAGAGCAACTCACATAAGCGAAATTGTCAATTAAAACCGCGTCTTTATTGTACACAACAACTACACATTAATACAACATTATCAAACAGACCTTAATTAACTATATACAATGTATAACGTCTTTGTGAACCCAATCTGTGGATAGTGAATAAATCGGGATCAACGATTCAGGAATTCAGAAATCGAATTAAAAAGTTGTTGTGACATTCCAAACAATTTTAATCAACACTATAGCATGTACAAATATACCACACACTTATGGTTTACATATAATTCTTGAAATACGCAGTACTAGCATATAACGACAGTGTGGACAAAGTGTTGGCTAAACGATAAATACAATTTATAAATTCTGAAGGGAGGTGATCCCCCGAGAGCAAAAATTGCAACACAAAAAGAGAAAATTGCAGACTCGGTTTTATTGAGTCTGTTCATGAACAGTAATTGAAAGTGCAACACTGATCACGCTCCTAGCACCGACTTAAGCGGTATTCAATTTTCAGAAAAGTACTGAAATTCATAATCTCGAAGGATCAGAAGTCTTTTCGAAATTATTGTAAACCAGTCCTTGAGAATCCGATAGTTAATTTGCTAACGCCTGACAAATTATTAGAGCGATTAGTTTGTTGATTCACTATCCACAGATTGTGTCCACAAAGACGTTATACAGTGTATATATGTCTACGTATTTAGGAATAGAAATTAAGATTGCATTCTGTTTGATAATGTTATATAAACGATAAATACAATTTATAAATTCTGAAAATTGCAGACTCGGTTTTATTGAGTCTGTTCATGAACAGTAATTGAAAGTGCAACTCTGCTCAGGCCCAATAGCACCGACTTAAGCGGTATTGAATTTTCAGAACAAAAAGTACTGAAATTCATGATCTCGAAGGATCAGAAGTCTTTTCGAAAGTATTGTAAACCAGTCCTTGAGAATCCGGCAGTTAATTTGCTAACGCCTGACAAAGTATTAGTGCGATTAGTTTGTGGATTCACTATCCACAGATTGTGTCCACAAAGACGTTATACAGTGTATATATGTCTACGTGTTTAGGAATAAAAATTAGGATGATTGCATTCTGTTTGATAATGTTATATTAAAAAACGTATAGAACATCACGACCTTCATACTGTTTCTTTTCTGGCTTGTTGCTTCATAATTTTAAAACCGGTAGGAATAATAACTATCCATTTGATGGGAATCCTACAAAAATTACAGTATTAAGGATTGTCTCATACAGTTTTAAAAGAATCGGTACTTTGTTTGTAAATGAATAAATTAATACAGTATATGTTAATAAACATTTTTTAAATAAAATATTATTAGAGCAACTCACATAAGCGAAATTGTCAATTCAACCGCGTCTTTATTGTACACAACAACTACACATTAATATAACATTATCAAACAGACCTTATTTAACTTTATACAATATATAACGTCTTTGTGAACCCAATCTGTGGATAGTGAATAAACCGGGATCAACGATTCAGGAATTCAGAAAACGAATTAAAAAGTTGTTGTGAAATTCAAAACAATTTTAATCAACACTATAGCATGTACAAATAGACCACACACTTATGGTTTACATATAATTCCTGAAATACGCAGTACTAGCATATAACGGCAGTGTGGACAACGTGTTGGCTAAACGATAAATACCATTTATAAATTATGATATGAGCGATTCACTATCCACAGATTGTGTCCACAAAGACGTTATACAGTGTATATTTGTCTACGTATTTAGGAATAGAAATTAGGATTGCATTCTGTTTGATGATGTTATATAAACGATAAATATTATTTATAAATTCTGAAGGGAGGGGATCCCCCGAGAGCAAAATTGAAACACAAAAAGAGAAAATTGCAGACTCGGTTTTATTGAGTCTGTTCATGAACAGTTATTGAAAGTGCAACACTGATCACGCCCACTGGCACTGACTCGAGCGGTATTCAATTTTCAGAACAAAAAGTACTGAAATTCATGATCTCGAAGGATCAGAAGTCTTTTCGAAATTATTGTAAACCAGTCCTTGAGAATCCGACAGTTAATTTGCTAACGCCTGACAAATTATTAGAGCGACTAGATTGCTGATCCGCTATCCACAGATTGTGTCCACAAAGACGTTATACAGTGTATATATGTCTACGTATTTAGGAATAGAAATTAGGATTGCATTCTGTTTGATAATGTTATATAAACGATAAATACAATTTATAAATTCTGAAGGGAGGTGATCCCCCGAGAGCAAAATTGCAACACAAAAAGAGAAAATTGCAGACTCGGTTTTATTGAGTCTGTTCATGAACAGTAATTGAAAGTGCAACACTGCTCACGCCCCATAGCAACGACTTAAGCGGTATTCAATTTTCAGAAAAAGAAGTATTGAAATTCATGATCTCGAAGGATCAGAAGTCTTTTCGAAAGTATTGTTAATCAGTCCTTGAGAATCCGGCAGTTAATTTGCTAACGCCTGACAAATTATTAGTGCAATTAGTTTGTGGATTCACTATCCACAGATTGTGTCCACAAAGACGTTATACAGTGTATTTATGTCTACGTGTTTAGGAGTGAAAATTAGGATGACTGCATTCTGTTTGATAATGTTATATTAAAAAACGCACAGAACATCACGACCTTCGTACTGTTTTTTTTCTGGCGTGTTGCTTCATAATTTTAAAACCGGTAGGAATAATAACTATCCATTTGATGGGAATCCTACAAAAATTACAGTATTAAGGATTGTCTCAAACGGTTTTTAAAGAATCGGTACTTTGTTTGTAAAGGAATAAATTAATACAAGGTATTCCGTCGACAGAACATTAGACAAACGGCAAGCTATCAAACCATTGACACATGCAGCTAAAAGTATCTTCAAGGACGGGAAAAGGACACTGTGTTACTTGTGTATGTACAATAACATTTATTATTCAAGCAGTATATGTGCACTTGGCAAATTCCATTTGTATGTTAACTATTATAATACAAGCGTTTTTAGGAAGCGTTTTTTACTTCAATGTGAGAGAAATGAATTTGCTGGTTATATAATAATAATTTGTTTCTGAAAACACATACTAGTTATCATAAATTCTGATCAGTACAAACAAATCAGTTTGCAAACCTTATAATTGCGTTAATTGTATGAACATTCGTATAATTGTGAATGAAAGTAAAATGTAAAAATTACACTACTCACATATTTTAAACTAATCGCATTAATGTTTTGTCAGGCGTTTGCAAATTAACTGTCTTAACTGAATCATTCTTACGCAACGAAGACAGGTTGCCAAATGCTTTCGACAAATCAAATGCTATTTATCGTTTAACTCACACGTTGTGTCCACAATGCCGTTATATGTTAGTACTGCGTATTTAAAGAATTATATGTAAAACATGAGAGAGTGGTCTATTTTTAGACGTTATATTGCAGTTTAAAATATTTTAATATCACAACTGCTTTATAATTCGTTTTCTGAATTCATGACTCGTTGATACCATTTTATTCACTATCCATATATTGTGTCCACAAAGACGTTATACATTGTATATTGTTCTACGTATTTAGGAATGGAAATTAAGAATTCGGTCTGTTTGATAATGTTATATTTATTTTGTAGTTGCTGTGTACAATAAGGACGCGGTTGAATTAATAATTTCGCTTATTTGAGATGTTCTAATAATATTTTGTTTAAAAACGTATAAGATATCATAACCTTCATATTGAGTCTGTATTGGCTTGTTTCTTCATATTTTTTAAACTGGTAGGAATGATCATTACCCATTTGATGGGAATCCTATTAAAATAACGGTATTAAGGATTGCCTCGTACAGTTTTTAATCATTTTGTACTTTGTTGGTAAATGAATGAATTACTACAAGGTATTCCATCGACTGACAATGAGACAAACGGCGCGCTCTCAAACTATTTTCAGATGGCCAAATACAGCTCAAAAGTGTCCACACGGACGGAAAAGGACACTGTATTATTTGTGTATGTACAATGTACAAAAACATTTATTATTCAAGCGGTAAATGTGCACTTGGCAAAATCCTATTCCATTTGTATGTTAACTATTATAATACAAGCGTTTTATGAAAGCGTTTTTATTTCTAAGTGAGAGAAATGTAATCACGGGCAGAGCAATTATTCATTGTGTAGCGTTTAAGAAAATGGTCAGCCGAGTTGACGAATGTGCTGGTTATATATTTTGTGTCGCATACTGGTTATCATAAATTCTGATCAGTATAAACAAATCAGTCCGCAAAGCTTATAATTGCGTTGATAATATGAACTTTTGTATAAATGTGAATATAAGCAAAATATAAAAATTACACCCCTCACATATTTTAAATTATTCGAATTATTTGTTAGGCGATTGCAAATTAACGGTCGGATTCTCCAGGAATTATCCTTATGCAATGAGGTTATGTTGACAATTCTTTCGCTACGTTAAAGTCCCTGGACGTCATAAGATCGAAAACATGACACTTTGGTGTTTATGATAGAGTGCCCTTCCATCTAAAATTAACTGGTCTTAAACTGTTTGAAACGTAATGTTTTGTGTTAAGTTACATGATTTTAATATGAGAAAACGAAAGTAGATTTAAATATAGAGAGAAAACGAAAGTAGGTTTAAATATAGATACGGTTAGTATGTTTATTTCTACATTTTCTTTCCGATGTTTCAGAGACAGTGCTCATCCCACTTCAGCTTCCAGGAGACGCCTAATGCACTGTTTGATATCGAGAGGCGCATGCGCGACGTGTTTGCTATAATTATAGCGAATGTTCATAAAGAACTGTCATATGTTTTTGTCCGCTGGAACAAATAGTAACGCGCGATATATTTTAGTTTTATTGTTGTTTCTCAACAAAAAAACGATCAAATAAAAAGCAAAGCTGTTTAAATGGTATACTGGTATACATTCAGCATATAGTTTATTTTTAAGTGCAATGGCGTTCAGAGACTTTAAATGATATTTATCGTTTAGCTCACACGTTGTGTTCGTTATATGCATTTAAAGAATTATACGTAAAACATGAGAGTGTAGTCTATTGAAGATGTTACAGTGTTGTTTAAAATCTTCGGAATGTCACTGCTGCTTAATACTTCGTTTTCAAAATTCATGATTCGCTGATCCCGTATTATTCACTATCCATATACTGTGTCCACAGAGACGATGTACATTGTATATAGGTCTACGTATTTAGGAATGGAAATTCAAATTGCAGTCTGTTTGATAATGTTATATTACTGTTGTAGTTGTTGTGTACAATAAAGACGCGGTTGAATTGATAATTTCGCTTATGTGAGTTGTTCTAATAATATTGTTTGAAAACATATAGAATATCACAACCTTCATATTTTTTATTTTCTGGCTTGTTGCTTCATTATTGTAAAACGGCAGGAATAATAACTATCAATTTGATGGGAATCCTATTAAAATACCCGTACTAAGGATTGTCTCATACAGTTTTTAATAAATCTGTACTTTGTAAAGGAATCAATTAATACAAGGCATTCCATCGGCTGAGAAGTAGACAAACGGCGCACTCTCAAACCATTTACCGATGGTCAAACTCAGCTAAAACGTGTCCACAAGGACGGAAAAGGACACTGTGTGTGTTAGTTGTGTACTTACAATGGAATTTATTACTCAAGTAGTGATTGTGCACTTGGAAAAATAATATTCGATTTGTATGTTAACTATTATAATACAGACGTTTTTAGAAAGCGTTTTTTACTTCAAAGTGAGAGAAATGTAATCACAAGGGCAGTGCAATTGTTCATTGTGTAGCGTTTAATGAAATGGACAGCCGAGTTGATGAATGTGCTGGTTAAATAATAGTTTGTTTCACATACTGGTTATCATAAATTCTGATCAATATAAATAAATCAGTCCGCAAAGTTTATAATTGGGTTGATAATATGAACTTTTCTATAAATGTGAATAAAAGTAAAACATAAAAATAACACTCCCCACATATTTTAGATTAATCGAATTATTTGCTAGGCGGTTGCAAATAAACTGTCGGATTCTCCAGGAATAATTCTTATGCAATGAGGACTTGTTGACAATACTGTCGAAACGTTAAATGGTATTTATCGTTTAGCTCTCACGTTGTGTCCACAGTACCGTTATATGTTAGTACTGCGTATTTAAAGAATTATATGTAAAGCATGAGAGTGTGGTCTATTTGTAAATTCTATAGTGTTGTTTAAAATACTTGGAAAGTCACAAGTGCTTTTAAATTCGTTTTCTGAATTCATGACTCATTGGCCCCGTTTTATTCACTATTCACAGATTGTGTCCTATTTTTTACTTCAAAGTGAGATCATGAATTTCAGTATTATTTGATCTGAGATTTGAATACCGCTTAAGCCGGTGCTAGGGGGCGTAAGCAGTGTTGCACTTTCAATTAGTGTTCATGAACAGACTCAAAAAAACCGAGTCTGCAATTTTCTCTTTTTGTGTTGCAATTTTTGCTCTCGGGGGATCACTTCCCTTCAGAATTTATATAGTAATTTGTTTCACATACTTGTTATCATAAATTCTGACCAGTATAAACAAATCAGTCAGCAAAGTTTATAATTGCGTTGATAGTATGAACTTTTGTATAAATGTGAATAATAGTAAAATATAAAAATTACACTCCTCACATATTTTAAATGAATCCAATTATTTGTAAGGCGTTTGCAAATTAACTGTTGGATTCTCCAGGAATAATTCTTATGCAAGTAGGACTTGTTGACAATACGGTCGAAACGGTAAATGGTATTTATCGTTTAGCTCACACGCTGTGTCTACAATATCGTTATTTGTTAGTACTGCGTATTTAATGAATTATATGTAAAACACGAGAGTGGGGTCTATTTATAAATTCTATAGTGTTGTTTAAAATATTTGGAAAGTCACAAGTGTTTTTTAATTCGTTTTCTAATTCCATGGCTCATTGGTCCCGTTTTATTCACTATCTACAGATTGTGTCCACAAAGACGTTATACACTGTGTATAGGTCTACGTATTTAGGAATGGAAATTAAGAAATCGGTCTGTTTGATGATGTTATATTAATATTGTAGTTGTTGTGTACAATAAAGACGCGGTTGAATTGATAATTTCGCTTATGTGAGTTGTTTAATAATATTTTGTGTAAAAACATATAGAATATCATAACCTTCATATTGTTTCTTTTCTGGCTCAAACCATTTACCGATGGTCAAACTCAGCTAAAACGTGTCCACAAGGACGGAAAAGGACACTGTGTGTGTTGTTTGTGTACGTACAATGGAATTTATTACTCAAGTAGTGATTGTGCACTTTGAAAAATAATATTCGATTTGTATGTTAACTATTATAATGCAAGCGTTTTAGAAAGCGTTTTTTGTACTTCAAAGTGAGAGTAATCACAAGGGCAGTGCAATTATTCATTGTGTAGCGTTTAATGAAATGGACATATATAACCTTCATATTGTTTCTTTTCTGGCTTGTTGCTTCATTGTTGTAAAACGGTAGGAAAAAAACTATCAATTTGATGGGAATCCTATTAATACAAGGCATTCCATCGGTTGAAAAGTAGACAAACGGCGTACTCTCAAACCATTTACTGATGGTCAAACTCAGCTAAAAAGTGTCCACAAGGACGGAAAAGGACACTTTGTTATTTGTGTATGTACAATGTACAATAACATTTATTATTCAAGCAGTGAATGTGCACTTGGAAAAATAATATTCCATTTGTATGTTAACTATTATAATGCAAGCGTTTTAGAAAGCATTTTTTACTTCAAAGTGAGAGAAATGTAATCACAAGGGCAGTGCAATTATTCATTGTGTAGCGTATAAGGAAATGGATAGCCGAGTTGATGAATGTGCTGGTTATATAATATTTTGTGTCACATACTGGTTATCATAACTTCTGATTAGTACAAACAAATCAGTCCAAAAAGCTTATAATTGCGTTGATAGTATGAAATTTTGTATAAATTTAAATAAAAGTAAAATATAAAATTACACTCCTTACATATTTTAAACTAATCGAATTATTTGTTAGGCGTTGGCAAAATAACTGTCGGATTCTCCAGGAATCATTCTTATTCAATGAGGACTTGTTGACAATACTTTCGAATCGTTAAATGGTATTTATCGTTTAGCTCACACGTTGTGTCCACAATACCGTTATATGTTAGTACTGCGTATTTAAAGAATTATATGTAAAACATGAGAGTGTGGTCGATTTGTAAATTCTATAGTGTTGTTTAAAATACTTGGAAAGTCACAAGTGTTTTTAAATTCGTTTTCTGAATTCATGACTCATTGGCCCCGTTTTATTCACTATTCACAGATTGTGTCCACAAAGACGTTAAACACTGTATATAGGTCTACGTATATAGGAATGGAAATTAAGAATGCGGTCAGTTTGATGATGTTATATTAATTTTTTAGTTGTCATGTACAATAAAGGCGCGGTTGAATTGTTAATTCCGCTTATGTGAGTTGTTTAATAATATTTTGTGTAAAAACGTATAGAATATCATAACCTTCATATTGTTTCTTTTCTGGCTTTTTGCTTCATAATTGTTAAACTGGCAGGAATTATCATTACCCATTTGATGGGAATACCAGTAAAATTACTGTATTAGGGATTGTCTCATACAGTTTTAATGAATCTGTACTTTGTTTGTAAAGAAATGAAATAATACAAGGTATTCCATTGACTGAAAAGTGGACAAACGGCTCTCTCTCTCAAACCATTTACAGATGGTCACGTGCAGCTAAACAGTGTCCACAAGGACGGAAAAGGTCACTGTGTTATTTGTGTATGTACAATGTACAATAACATTTATTATTCAAGCAGTGAATGTGCACTTGGCAAAATAATATTCCATTTGTATGTTAACTATTTTAATGCAAGCGTTTTAGAAAGCGTTTTTTACTTCAAAGTGAGGTCATGAATTTCAATATTATTTGATCTGAAATTTGAATACCGTTTAAGCCGGTGCTAGGAGGCGTGAGCAGTGTTGCACTTTCAATTAGTGTTCATGAACAGACTCAAAAAAACCGAGTCTGCAATTTTCTCTTTTTGTGTTGCAATTTTTGCTCTCGGGTGATCACTTCCCTTCAGAATTTAAGTAGTATTTTGTTTCACATTCTTGTTATCATACATTCTGATCAGTATAAACAAATCAGTCCGCAAAGTTTATAATTGCGTTGATAGTATGAACTTTTGTATAAATGTGAATAAAAGTAAGATATAAAAATTACACTCCTCACATATTTTAAATGAATCGAATTATTTGTAAGGCGTTTGCAAATTAACTGTCGGATTCTCCAGGAATAATTCTTATACAATTAGGACCTGTTGACAATACTGTCGAAACGTTAAATGGTATTTTCCGTTTGGCTCACACGTTGTGTCTACAATACCGTTATTTGTTAGTACTGCGTATTTAATGAATTATATGTAAAGCATAAGTGTAGTCTATATGTAAATTCTATAGTGTTGTTTACAATATTTGGAAAGTCACAAGTGCTTTTTAATTCGTTTTCTAAATTCATTGCTCATTGGTCCCGTTTTATTCACTATCCACAGATTGTGTCCACAAAGACGTTATACACTGTACATGTATATAGGTCTACGAATTTAGGAATGGAAATCAAGAAATCGGTCTGTTTGATGATGTTATATTAATGTTGTTGTTGTTGTGTACAATAAAGACGCGGTTGAATTGATAATTTCGCTTATGTGAGTTGTTTAATAATATTTTGTTTAAAAACGTATAGAATATCATAACCTTCATATTGTTTCTTTTCTGGCTTGTTGCTTCATTATTGTAAAACGGTAGGAAAAATAACTATCAATTTGATGGGAATCCTATTAAAAATACCCGTACTAAGGATGGTCTCATACAGTTTTTAATAAATCTGTACTTTGTTTGTAAAGGAATCAATTAATACAAAGCATTCCATCGGCTGAAAAGTAGACAAACCGCGTACTCTCAAACCATTTACAGATGGTCAAACTCAGCTAAAAAGTGTCCACAAGGACGGAAAAGGACACTGTGTTATTTGTGTATGTACAATATACAATAACATTTATTATTCAAGCAGTGAATGTGCACTTGGCAAAATAATGTTCCATTTGTATGTTAACTATTATAATGCAAGCGTTTTAGAAAGCGTTTTTTACTTCAAAGTGAGAGAAATGTAATCACAAGGGCAGTGCAATTATTCATTGTGTAGCGTATAAGGAAATGGATAGCCGAGTTGATGAATGTGCTGGTTATATAATATTTTGTTTCACATACTGGTTATCATAACTTCTGATTAGTACAAACAAATCAGTCCAAAAAGCTTATAATTGCGTTGATAGTATGACATTTTGTATAAATTTAAATAAAAGTAAAATATAAAATTACACTCCTTACATATTTTAAACTAATCGAATTATTTGTTAGGCGTTGGCAAAATAACTGTCGGATTCTCCAGGAATCATTCTTATTCAATGAGGATTTGTTGACAATACTTTCGAATCGTTAAATGGTATTTATTGTTTAGCTCACACGTTGTGTCCACAATACCGTTATATGTTAGTACTGCGTATTTAAAGAATTATATGTAAAACACGAGAGTGTGGTCTATTTGTAAATTCTATAGTGTTGTTTAAAATATTTGGAAAGTCACAAGTGCTTTTTAATTCGTTTTCTAAATCCATGGCTCATTGGTCCCGTTTTATTCACTATCTACAGATTGTGTCCACAAAGACGTTATACACTGTGTATAGGTCTACGTATTTAGGAATGGAAATTAAGAAATCGGTCTGTTTGATGATGTTATATTAATGTTGTAGTTGTTGTGTACAATAAAGACGCGGTTGAATTGATAATTTCGCTTATGTGAGTTGTTTAATAATATTTTGTGTAAAAACGTATAGAATATCATAACCTTCATTTTGGTTCCTTTTGGCTCAAACCATTTACCGATGGTCAAACTCAGCTAAAACGTGTCCACAAGGACGGAAAAGGACACTGTGTGTGTTATTTGTGTACGTACAATGGAATTTATTACTCAAGTAGTGATTGTGCACTTTGAAAAATAATATTCAATTTGTATGTTAACTATTATAATGCAAGCGTTTTAGAAAGCGTTTTTTGTACTTCAAAGTGAGAGAAATGTAATCACAAGGGCAGTGCAATTATTCATTGTGTAGCGTTTAATGAAATGGACATATATAACCTTCATATTGTTTCTTTTCTGGCTTGTTGCTTAATTGTTGTAAAACGGTAGGAAAAATAACTATCAATTTGATGGGAATCCTATTAATACAAGGCATTCCATCGGTTGAAAAGTAGACAAACGGCGTACTCTCAAACCATTTACTGATGGTCGAACTCATCTAAAAAGTGTCCACAAGGACGGAAAAGGATACTGTGTTATTTGTGTATGTACAATGTACAATAACATTTATTATTCAAGCAGTGAATGTGCACTTGGAAAAATAATATTCCATTTGTATGTTAACTATTATAATGCAAGCGTTTTAGAAAGCATTTTTTACTTCAAAGTGAGAGAAATGTAATCTCAAGGGCAGTGCAATTATTCATTGTGTAGCGTATAAGGAAATGGATAGCCGAGTTGATGAATGTGCTGGTTATATAATATTTTGTGTCACATACTGGTTATCATAACTTCTGATTAGTACAAACAAATCAGTCCAAAAAGCTTATAATTGCGTTGATAGTATGAACTTTTGTATAAATTTAAATAAAAGTAAAATATAAAATTACACTCCTTACATATTTTAAACTAATCGAATTATTTGTTAGGCGTTGGCAAAATAACTGTCGGATTCTCCAGGAATCATTCTTATTCGATGAGGACTTGTTGACAATACTTTCGAATCGTTAAATGGTAGTTATCGTTTAGCTCACACGTTGTGTCCAAAATACCGTTATATGTTAGTACTGCGTATTTAAAAAATTATATGTAAAACATGAGAGTGTGGTCTATTTGTAAATTCTATAGTGTTGTTTAAAATACTTGGAAAGTCACAAGTGCTTTTAAATTCGTTTTCTGAATTCATGACTCATGAATCCGTTTTATTCACTATTCACAGATTGTGTCCACAAAGACGTTATACATTGTATATAGGTCTACGTATATAGGAATGGAAATTAAGAATTCGGTCTGTTTGATGATGTTATAGTAATTTTTTAGTTGTCATGTACAATAAAGACGCGGTGGAATTGTTAATTCCGCTTATGTGAGTTGTTTTTATAATATTTTGTGTAAAAACGTATAGAATATCATAACCTTCATATTGTTTGTTTTCTGGCTTTTTGCATCATAATTGTTAAACTGGCAGGAATTATCATTACCCATTTGATGGGAATACTAATAAAATTACTGTATTAAGGATTGTCTCATACAGTTTTAATGAATCTGTACTTTGTTTGTAAAGAAATGAAATAATACAAGGTATTCCATTGACTGAAAAGTGGACAAACGGCTCTCTCTCTCTCAAACCATTTACAGATGGTCACATGCAGCTAAACAGTGTCCACAAGGACGGAAAAGGTCACTGTGTTATTTGTGTATGTACAATGTACAATAACATTTATTATTCAAGCAGTGAATGTGCACTTGGCAAAATAATATTCCATTTGTATGTTAACTATTTTAATGCAAGCGTTTTAGAAAGCTTTTTTTACTTCAAAGTGAGGTCATGAATTTCAATATTATTTAATCTGAAATTTGAATACCGCTTAAGCCGGTGCTAGGAGGCGTGAGCAGTGTTGAACTTTCAATTAGTGTTCATGAACAGACTCAAAAAAACCGAGTCTGCAATTTTCTCTTTTTGTGTTGCAATTTTTGCTCTCGGGGGATCACTTCCCTTCAGAATTTATGTAGTATTTTGTTTCACATTCTTGTTATCATAAATTCTGATCAGTATAAACAAATCAGTCCGCAAAGTTTATAATTGCGTTGATAGTATGAACTTTTGTATAAATGTGAATAAAAGTAAAATATAAAAATTACACTCCTCACATATTTAAATGAATCGAATTATTTGTTAGGCGTTTGCAAATTAACTATCGGATTCTCCAGGAATAATTCGTATACAATTAGGACCTGTTGACAATACTGTCGAAACGTTAAATGGTATTTTCCGTTTGGCTCACACGTTGTGTCTACAATACCGTTATTTGTTAGTACTGCGTATTTAATGAATTATATATAAAACATAAGTGTAGTCTATATGTAAATTCTATAGTGTTGTTTACAATATTTGGAAAGTCACAAGTGCTTTTTAATTCGTTTTCTAAATTCATGGCTCATTGGTCCCGTTTTATTCACTATCCACAGATTGTGTCCACAAAGACGTTATACACTGTATATAGGTCTACGAATTTAGGAATGGAAATCAAGAAATCGGTCTGTTTGATGATGTTATATTAATGTTGTTGTTGTTGTGTACAATAAAGACGCGGTTGAATTGATAATTTCGCTTATGTGAGTTGTTTAATAATATTTTGTTTAAAAACGTATAGAATATCATAACCTTCATATTGTTTCTTTTCTGGCTTGTTGCTTCATTATTGTAAAACGGTAGGAAAAATAACTATCAATTTGATGGGAATCCTATTAAAAATACCCGTACTAAGGATGGTCTCATACAGTTTTTAATAAATCTGTACTTTGTTTGTAAAGGAATCAATTAATACAAAGCATTCCGTCGGCTGAAAAGTAGACAAACGGCGTACTCTCAAACCATTTACAGATGGTCAAACTCAGCTAAAAGGTGTCCACAAGGACGGAAAAGGACACTGTGTTATTTGTGTATGTACAATATACAATAACATTTATTATTCAAGCAGTGAATGTGCACTTGGCAAAATAATGTTCCATTTGTATGTTAACTATTATAATGCAAGCGTTTTAGAAAGCGTTTTTTACTTCAAAGTGAGAGAAATGTAATCACAAGGGCAGTGCAATTATTCATTGTGTAGCGTATAAGGAAATGGATAGCCAAGTTGATGAATGTGCTGGTTATATAATATTTTGTTTCACATACTGGTTATCATAACTTCTGATTAATACAAACAAATCAGTCCATTTGGCACAATAATATTCCATTTGTATGTTAACTATTTTAATGCAAGCGTTTTAGAAAGCGTTTTTTACTTCAAAGTGAGAGAAATGTAATTACAAGGGCAGTGCAATTATTCATTGTGTAGCGTATAAGGAAATGGATAGCCGAGTTGATGAATGTGCTGGTTATATAGTATTTTGTTTCACATACTGGTTATCATAACTTCTAATTAGTACAAACAAATCAGTCCAAAAAGCTTATAATTGCGTTGATAGTATGAAATTTTGTATAAATTTAAATAAAAGTAAAATATAAAATTACATTCCTTACATATTTTAAACTAATCGAATTATTTGTTAAGCGTTGGCAAATTAACTGTCGGATTCTCCAGGAATCATTCTTATTCAATGAGGACTTGTTGACAATACTTTCGAAACGTTAAATGGTATTTATCGTTTAGCTCACACGCTGTGTCCACAATACCGTTATATGTTAGTACTGCGTATTTAAAGAATTATATGTAAAACATGAGACTGTGGTCTATTTGTAAATTCTATAGTGTTGTTTAAAATACTTGGAAAGTCACAAGTGCTTTTAAATTCGATAAATCAGATTTTGTCATTTTTATCGGGGTAATTGGACGGTTTCGTTCACTCTGTTGGTACATAGAATTAATTACAACTTACATACAATTATGAGAGAGATACTTTATTTTACTTTGGGCGATTCGGTGAATAATAAAAACAATTTGACGAAGCGACAGACAGACAGATAGATAGGCGTACGGATAGGCTGGGGGACGGGTGTGTGGGCTAGCGAGTGTTCATAAAGACAGACGGATGGTATTGTGTAGTGAACAATACAGTATAAAAATAACAGGTAATCCTTTTTAAAAAAAACACTTTGTTACTGCGTGTGCCGAAAATTATTATTTATACCTCTGATTTTTACATCCTTTTCATCTGGAAACTGGTGTTATTTCAACATTAACTAGAGGTTTGTTTTTGTCACAAAAACAGATGTCTCCCCCTCCCATCCTCTTTCCAATTCACAATTGTAATGTCTGTAACTCCAAACTTATCAGGGTCTAATTTTTAAGTCATCAAGGGCAATAACTCCAACATTGTCAGGGGGAGACAATTCAAAAGCCCCGGGTACACAAAAAACACATGCTAGTCAACATTCTTGTAAAGATTGGTGACTCTAGTACTAGTGGTTTCAGAGATAATGTGACACAAAGTAAAGTTTCTCTTATTTTAAGTCATAAGGGGCAGTAACTCCAAAGTTATCAGGGGGAGACAATTAAAAAACCCAGATGCGCAAAAACTCATGCTGGTGAACATTCTTGTGAAGTTTGGTGACTCTAGCTCTACTGGTTTCAGAGATACGTGCAGCACAAAGTTTCTCTAATTTTAAGTTATCATATCAGGGGCAGTAACTCAAGAATTATCAGGGGGAGACAATTAAAAAAGCCCAGGTGCACAACAACTCATGCTGGTCAACATTCCTGTGAAGTGTGGTGACTCTAACCCTAGTGGTTTTAAAGATATGCATGACACAAAGTTTCTCTAATTTTAAGTAATCATATCAGGGGCAATAACTCCAAAGTTATCAAGGGGAGACGATTCAAAAATCCCAGGTGCACAACAACTCATGCTGGTCAACATTCCTGTGAAGTTTGGTGACACTAGCCCCAGTGGTTTCAGAGATATACACGACACTAAGTAAAGTTTGTCTAATTTTATGTCATCAGGGGCAGTAACTCCAAAGTTAACAGGGGGGACAATTAAAAAAATCCAAGAGCAAAACAACTCATGCTAGTGAACAATCCTGTGAAGTTTGGTGACTCTAGCCCTACTGGTTTCAGAGATACGCGTGACACAAAGTTTGTATAAATTTAAGTATTCATATCAGGGGCAATAACTCAAGAATTATCAGGGGGAGACAATTCAAAAACCATAGGTGCACAACAACTCATGCTGGTGAACATTCCTGTGAAGTTTGGTGACTCTAGTACTAGCGGTTTAAGAGATACGCGCGACACAAAGTTTTTCTAATTTTAAGTCATCAGGGGCAATAACTCCTATGTTATCAAGGGGAGACAATTCAAAAGCCCCAGGTGCACAACAGCTCATGCTGGTGAACATTGCTGTGAAGTTTGGTGACTCCAGCCCAACTGGTTTCAGAGATACGCGCGACACAAGTTTGTGACGGACAGACAGACAGACAGACAGACAGACGGACGGACGGACGGAAAGACGGACGGACGGACAGACAGACAACTCTGGCAAAAACAATATATCTCCCAATAAATGGTGGAGACATAATTAACGTTAAAAGCGTGAATCTTACATACGTCACGACATAGTTAACCCTTCGCTTGCTGAATTTTAAAATACATTTCTCCTTCCTTACCCATGCCCTGTTGTATAATTACATTTATTATACCTCAATTTCATTTACAATGTTAATTTCCCATAGGCGACCGTGACAAAGAAATACTGTCAGGCCCAGCGGGAAACACTTACTGTCGGAAAAATACTGTCTCCCGCTACCGTAGGAACGGAACATTTAGATCAGTGAGCGCTTATTAAATTGTGTACGTGCCGTCATCCGATTACGTCATGTATTAGCGTCATTTAACGCTTGCAATTTGATCAACAAACGTCATTAGGGCAACTGATTTGTTTTTGTTTATATATCTGAGAAATGTCGCGTTTTTCGGCTGTTTCGGAGGAGACTCTGTCAAGATTGGACAGTGAAAAGGGCTCCGCCAGTATTTATAACGTGTCATGAATAGAAATGTGAAGCTGTTCCGCGATTTTTAAGCACCGAGTAGCTCTATAACTTTTGTTTAAGACTGTTTATTGTTATCATTGAATAAATATTTTTGCTGACGAAATCGATTGTGCTGTTCGGTATAATAACCAACCTCGGGTTGACAGTACTTGCTGTCTCTCTCCATAGAATGTGATATTTATATAATTCATTCACTGTGTACAAGTATTTCGCTGTTCAATCACTGCTGTGGAGTGCACTGGTTGCAAAATCAACTGGTAAATAGTACAGACCCTGATGAGACAGCTCCTGCAGGAGCTGTCTCATCTGGGTCTTCACTATTTACAGGTAGTGGGTATATTGAAGCGAATAGCAAGCGAAGGGTTAATAATATCCGACGCTTAGAAATTGAAATCTAAGGTACCGGCATTCTGTTTTAAACCATATCCAAAAATGCCTGATATCGAATAAAACGCTAAGATCGAACCGTTTAAGTATTTATGTGGAAACTCCCTACAATGGAAGCACAGGCCACTAACAGCACACTAGTTTTTTTTCGGATGGACTTAGCAAGTTAATGAGTGCAACAAATCACCCGGTAAAGCCCTAACCGTTGTATCATATTTTAATTGGAAATAATTTTCCGCAGAACAAATTAAAAATGACAATTTGTATAGAAGGAATGTATAACATTCGCCTATGAAATCGAAATTTTTGAGAAATTCGACTTCAAAATTAACGCTATATAACGTCGCATGTGTAGCTCTGCGTCTTTGATTTAAAGCATACTAAATACCAGAAAGTTTTTAGACCCACTCCGCCTTACATTCAGTACATATATTGTTCTATATTCTAATACCATAGTTTCTTTATTTGCTCTGCTTTTCAATACACGAACCTCGGAAATGTAAATATTATGTACAGCAATACCAAATGCCCTGTACCCAAAGAGAAATAATGTGTACGCAAACGGTTTCAATGAAGGACACGACTAATTATCCTGATATCCTATCAGTTTAAAGAAAAATAACAATGCAGGTGAGATCATTTTGAAGATATAATCTATTAATTTTCTGTTGAATGTTTACAAGTCTAATTTCGACAAAACAGGAATGTCATAAATATTGTTATTTGTCTATTAATGTTAAAGTAAGTTTGAGTACGTTTTGAATAAGTATAGTGAGTGGTTAAGCTAACGAGTATTTAAATGAGATGTAACCGATGCAATTTCCATGCTCAACAGGACCGGTGATTTGCTGACCACTTTACAGTCACGGTATATTAGTGAGCTGGTAGTCCCTAGCATATAACTCGCGCCTTCGGAAGGAATGGCCAATAAATAACAAGAGATATCAGGGTTTTAACACGCGTGACTACCAACTGTTCAATATGGCAGCTCATGCCATGTCTTTCTTACAGCCATTTTCTTAAAATATTTAAGGATTCTTAATTTCAAGGCATCTCTTGTCAATGCTCTGCTAGAGTTAAACGTAATTACTAGCTCTAAAGCGTCACAGGGAAATCGTCACTTTTTAGCAGCAATCACTTTAGCCTGACCATTAAATTGCCAAACTTAAAATTACAATATCTAGTACTCTCAAACATCCATAAATATTCTTCATCTTCTTTTGTTCTTGATATGTTCGTCAATGTTTAGTAATATTTTTTCTGCTTTTAATAGTCTTCTTCCTCCTCTTCTCCTATGTCTTCCTCCCGACAGTTTTGTGTATATATTGCCATATTGTCAAACATTCATTTGCAACATTAAAATTGAAAGGGGAGGGCATTAGAACTTCGTAGAATATGTGGCCCAACCCCTTTCAATCTTTCTTGAAATAAATCATGTTTAACCTAAACTACGTAACACACAGGCTAATGAGATGCGCGAGCAGATTCACGCCGTAAAGACCATTTGATTATATCGCTTTGTTGCGTCTCCCAAATGTACATTACCGCGTCAGATTAAATGGCCTGCCCATCAGTTTACCGTTAGCCTGCTTGTTGCGACTGTGCTAAATATGCAAACAGTTTAGATCCAAATAAGATGCTAAACAACTCGGAGTCTCACGCCGTTCTGGGCTCTATGAAACTTGTCCAAAACTTTCACAAAGCATTGTGCGAATCGGTAAAGTTTTATAAGTGACGCAGACGAGATACTGCACATGTGCAATGTTTCATTGCAGGCTAATATTTTAATTACTAAACAACACATAATTACTCATTAAAGTCTTGACACAACGGTTAAACTTTCTGAATACCTGCAAGTGCGGCGTTTAGCCAATACATTTCTCGCAATTTAACCCTTATTCTGTCGTTCGCGGCCAAAAAGCCATATGCAATCAGCTTTAAAAACACTCAATCAGTATATCTACAAAACATTGGGTCTAGCGTAATGTAGTAATTTCATATATATCAGAGTCAGAGTTGAAGTTTGTAAACACCAGACTTTGTTTGGTTTAGTTTCTGCTGTGCTGTAAATAGTTATTAAGTTTTCATTCATTCAATCAAGCGGATTATATCCTGTAAATAGAATTTACTATAATACTAGTGCCTGTTTTGGTTGTTTGGCTATCATACCGACCACAAAACCCAGTCATGAACCGACTCGAGCGGATTTCATGGTTACTGTTTAATATTTATACTAATCAAAATAATTAAGTGTTTCAGCACATCAAACAGTGCAGTCAATGGTGAGATAATAGGTAAGCGATAAATTGAATGAGTTTGGTCTACTGGGTTTTCGTAGCTAATTGGATTTTGACAGTAGCGCTATTTTTATGTCAGATTAATGAACTTGTCAGGCTGTGATAAATATAGCGATTTATTTTACAAATATGTAGAAATGTGCTAAATCCGGCTCTCTTATACGGCAAAGACGTACATATTTGCTTTGCAAAAAATAATATTATATACTAATTTGAAATTCGTAATAAAATGTCGCCTCCATTTTATTTTGATACTGCATAACATTATACTATATAATTATATAACATCTGTTTATTAATCTATCTCAAATTTGATTTAAAGCACTAATTGTTTTTGAGACAATTTTTGCAGTGCGACCTGTATGGTCGTTTTTCTAAAATCACATTGAATGTAACTCCGGTTATAGTATCCGTCTAAACAAACCAAAGATATACTGTATATTAACTTTACTAACCCATTTATTCCCACATTATTTGAAGAAAACTTGTCCATTTTTCATTCTGGAAAGCCTCAATTTTTCATTTTGAGAGGGTACAGGTACTAAAATACTTTTTTGAATAAACCATTGGCATCGGTAGTACCATTTAAGGGACAAGCAGCACAAATGGGTTTATCAAATGAGTTTTCTTTTGTAAAATTAATATGTTGTATGTATTTACTTCCTTGTACATAACGTATTATAGGGTACATACTACATACGTATAATACACATGCACTATCTGTAATATGCACGGGTTCGTGATAATATGCCTCAAGTCTCTTATAACTCAATTATGAATTGCAGGGTTAAACTATTCAGATACAGAAACTGTACTTTTATTATGATGGAAATAAAGAGCAAATATATCACGTTGTATAAATAGCAATCTAAACGTCTATACATTTTCGCCGTTCAGTTATCAGTGTTCTGTAATCCGGCTAAGCGCGGTGTATCAAAATTGCAAGCAGCTATGTTCCGGATCAGACACCGAATAACTTTAAATTGTTTGACACATGGGCAAATATTCCAAAAACGTAGCGATTTTGAAGAACTTTGAAAATGAATTCGACCATTTTTGAATGCGTGAAAAGGATTCAAGGCGAACTGTAATGTTTAGCCTTATATGACCTTTATCATACTGAAAAAATGACAAAATAACTGTCTGCTTCGTTAAATAAAATTGGCTCGGTATTCAAACAATTTTTATTCGGATGAGATTCCGAGTATTGCACTACAAACAATGTGGACCCAGATCAAACATCACGTGTCTGACTCGAAGTCTGACCAGGGTTTACACCGTATGAATTATCAGAATTAACTATGCACATGCGAACTTCAGTAAATAAGTAAAACTTATTTTTCTACCCTATGCAAAAACCTGTTACACTCGTCAGACGCCGCGTTTCTGTTGATCTAGGTTTACACTGTTTGCATTGCAATAAACCCCTTCCTTTTCCTGGAGCACGGCTCATCCCTGCAAATCGCGTATATATGTGACAGTACATTAGAGCGTATCCCTTTACTACGTGACAACGGCTTGCACCGAGTATGGTACATATCGGTTTGAATGAATAGAATTAACCTGACTTTGCAAACAGTTTAAATATAGATCAGACACCATGTAAACGCGACGTTTGATCAGGATCCAAACTGTTTTACACTCGTATTAAACTTTCCTCAGTCACATTGCTTTTAGTCTAATATTGAAACGATCTTACAGACAAGAATACTATTGTTTATGCAGACGTCAATATGGCAGTGAAGGGGTAAAATCCTCACGATAAAATAGGCGCTGAAAGAGTTTACTAAATTTGGCGTCACACCAGGATCCAAACTATTTGCCACTTCGATCATTATGCTCAACATGGTGGAAATACGATCAAGTTTTCAATCGAACCGAACCAGAACGAAACGGGAATAAACCATTTTAATCTGTGGCCGATCTGTGTGTCCTTTTACATGTAATGCTGATGATCATGTTTCATTTTAACTGCAAGCTAATGTCATATGCGGCAGTTGTTTTCAATATATTTCCAAAGGGCATACAATTTATAAATAATAATTTGGTAAAGGGTTATAAAATATGCGATATCATTCTTACCAGGCTAAAACAAAAAGCAAAACATATTGACACTTTCACTTTCTTGAAGAACATAAGATGTACCGCCCGCGCAATCCTTAATACATTAAAACCTCTCTATTACGACCACTAAATTACATTATTTAGTGTGTGTTTAAGACAGGTGACTACTTAAATCAAGGTAAGAGTAAAACAGAAAACCCATTCAGGGGCTTTCTGTTTTACTTACACGTTTCTTTAAGCTGCCGTCTGTATTTCCTACGATCAATTAGCCTTCTTTTACTGGTCTTAATAGAACGGTTTCACTAATTCATTTGTGCTCAATTACCACCATACGTTAACTATAAAATACGTAATCACTTACCGTTATCCCGCTTTCCAGTTTTGATAAGTCCGCCCAGTTTCAATCCAAACACTAAAATTGCCCGTAACATGATCGTTAAATCGCACGGGAGAAGTGACTTATTCCTCTTTCTTATTCTTTCGTCTAGAGGAACACCCTTTCAAACGCTTTTTTGGTTAAAGATTGTCTTCATTTAATAAGGCGTAAGTTAAGTGTAAATTATGTGCCCCGATTACAAGGCAACTGATAAGCCAGCCGCGCTAATGCACTTCAGAGAAGAGAGAAAGTATCAAGTTACAGAGTGTGTGCGTGTCGGGAGGTTACCCCAGACACACTCCGATTTTAGCCGTTTTTGTCACATTCATGATGTGTGTGTAAAAGTGGTTCACAAGGTCGGTTCGCACTTCCTTACGCAATTAGTAAAAACATAAAAATATACGTATATATGACCTCAACACTGTGGACACCAAAATTTGGTGTCCACAATTCAAGATGTGTCCACAAAGACTGCAACCATACAACTGCCTGTGTCCACAATGACGCAAAGATACAAACACACACACACACACACACACACACACACACACACACACACACACACACACAGAGGCAGCTGTCAAACACAAAAGGGGTCCCAAAATTCTCCGGTCAAACTATCAACATACCAGGCACCCATAATTGGCCCTTAGGTTATGTTCGGTTTTCAGAGGCGGTTTACAATGAAAATGTAGGGTTATGTTCCGGAAATTGTGATCGGTATTCGGAATTCAGAGAGTTCGATTTTCAGACAGATTTTCAATATCGTATATATAAGGAATAATTTTGGACCAAATTATTTGTTCGGTTTTTAGAGATTTTCTTTTTTTCAGAGTTCAGGTTTTCAGAGTAAGTACGACATATATGGAAAATGAACATTTTATAAACAAGCAAAAGATAAACATTATAGTTAAAAAACGTGTAAGTACAGCAAAACTTAACACTGTAAACTCATATATCTAGAATGTGGAGTAGAAATATAGAATTTGAATTTGGAATTTGTAATACGGTATACTGCTTAAGCCGGTGCTAGGGGGCATGAGTAGTGTTGCACTTTTAATTACTACTCATGAACAGACCCAATAAAACCCTGTCTGCAATTTTCTCTTTTGCATTTCTACTTTTTTGCTTTCACAGGAGCACCCATTTTCAGAAAATATTTATGCTGTACGGGTTTTTAAAGGAAGATGCAGAAGCATAAAACTAGATGTTATCTTTATCTATAAATTATATAACTTTAAGAAGCAGAGTGATTCAGATCTTTTTACACGAGGATATGCAACCTGTACAAACTAGTAGAGCGGACAAGGTTAAAAAGGCCAGGACTCTGAAGTGACACTGGTCACGTGTAGATATCTGTTGTGTAGCCTTATCAAGTGAATTTGCCGACAAAAACGATATTTAAATCTATTTACAGTTGTAATATTCTTTAACATACATAAATGGTTATTACAAATTGGAGGTAACTGTAACCCTTTTTATTGGAGGATCGACCGCATATTTATAGCTTAATTTTACCAATTGCCTTACGCATCCATAGTGGGCGGTATAGAAGAGTCTTCCTCTTGCATCAAGAACTTAATATAACGGATAGGTATATCTTATTTTAGCACTAGCTGTTCTTGATTTCTGCTTAAAAATCTCCTACCCATTCACCCCTGTTGTTTGTTCTGTTTCTTGCACTGTGAATATTTTAATATATCGCCCGAATCATAACCACACTCTTCGTAACTTACATAAACATTTATTATTTGATTGCATTGATTTTGACATTACTGTCGCTATGTTTTTATCATTGAGTATTATATATTTACTGGTACGTTGCATTTGCCTTTGTGTTATTGTATTTTCAGATTCGTTGGTACTTAGTGTTGCTTGTTTCAGTACACAATCCATACGGCGTGCAAACGTGGTACTAATAATAATTATTTTACACAAAAGTCGATTTTGGGGTAAGGGGGCGATTGGCTGACAGCGAAATCCTAAAAAAATAATTTGTAATGGAATAGTATTATAGAAACACTGCATTTCTGGTAAAACGCGGGATTTCGATATTGAGGCTGGTGGCTGGATTACTGTATTTCCAGGATCCAGCCATATCTCATGCTGGCGGAATTTCCGTTAACCAGTATAGTCGGTTGAGATAATACTTGGAAGTACACTATATGTTATATATTTTACACTACCTTGTCGGGCCGTGCTTCTGGACACGTTTGGCATTTAATTGAAGCCCAGTTAGGCATTGTTTAAATTGATGCCTAGTTTGGCGTTGCTTGAAATTAAACCCTAGTTTGGCATCTACTAAATGTAAGCCTAGTTGGCATTGCTTGAATTGAAGCATAGTTTTGCATTGCTTGAAATTGAAACCTAGTTTGGCATCTACTAAATTTAAGCCTAGTCGACATTGCTTGAATTGAAGCCTAGTTTGGTATGTCTTGAATTTAAGCCTAGTTGGCATGTCTTGGATTTGAGCCTAGTTTCGCATTTGATTGAAGCCTAGTTATACCCCCGCAAACTTGTTTGAGGGGGGTTACTGGAGTCAGCCTCTCCGGCAGTTGGTCGGTCGGTCGGTCGGTCGGTTGGTCGGTCGGTCCGGCGGTCCGTCCGCATTTGAACATGGGTAGATAGTGTCGCCAACTCCTCCTTCAGTTTTAAAGTTACTGAATTTATATTTGGTATACATAATAACCACGAACGATAGATGTGCAAGACGCACCTTACACGTGTTTAGCGCTGGACAATTGAGAATTATCTCCACTTGAAATTTTGAGTATTTTTGTCATGTTGGCATGAAGCATAAGGAGTTGGTGTCGCAAACTTCTCCTTCAGTTTATTATTGAAGTTATTGAATTTATATTCAGTACACATAATAACAACGAATGGTAGATGTGCAAGAAATAATTGTCGTGTGTTTATTGCTGGCCATTGCAGAATTATCACCCCTTGCAGAATTATCACCCCTGGAACTTTGAGTTGTTTTGTTATTTTTGCATGAAACATGGGGAGTTGGTGTTGGAGTTGAATTATCTCCACTTGAACATTGAGTACTTTTGTCATTTGGTCCTGTTACATGGAATGTTGGTGTGACAAGCTTAGATTTGCAATCAAGGCTGTTTGTGCGGGGTATTCATCAACATTAGTGATAGGTCTAGTTTGGCTAAAGTATCTGGACAATAGTGCAATAGAAAACACACTTATCAGGCAATAAATATACAGAGCAAATAGGCAAGGAACAAATTACAATAATTGAGCTATATAGCGACATATTAAACAAGAGCTGTCACAGGACAGCGCGCTATAATATTCTCAGAATTGTTAGTGTAAAATCATCATCATCATCATCATCATCATCATCATCATCAATTTCTACCTACACAATTCATCTACTGATGTATGGAAACCTTCCAAACTGAACACTTGAATGTGAAAGTTTATCATTGATGGCACACTAATATAGAGCTGACATCGAATCGTAAATGGATATGGATGCTCCCACATATATGTGTGGTTCTCTGCCAGCAGCCCCTAGAAAGTAATAGCCACTAATGAGACTATGCATATAACCATCTGTCACTTACCCTATGTGTGTATGCTATGTTTGTTATGACAGTCATACACACTTGGTTTCCGGCCTATTTATTTACAATGTCCAACCTGGGTAGTCTGGGTGCGGTTTGTCCCCACTTTGTGAGTATAGAGGATCCGCGTAGGGTCCCAATCTCAACTACCTATGTTGGACGTTTCGACTTCATCAGATCATCTTATCTTTTGACTGACTCTTTAACAAGAACATTATTCACCAAACCCCAAAAATGCGTTTATTTCTGAACTTTTAGTGTACATACTGCATTGTATATTTTAAATGATATTAAATGTTTAAAAGATGTACATGACTTCTGCTAATTTGATATTTTTACAAATATAAATTTGAAAACAAAAATTGTTTTAATAGAATTTTATTATATTAGCATTTTCTTAACAAACATGTATCTGACTCAATACTGTCAGAAAATTTAAACTGTTTCCCCTAAATACATTTTATTCATAACAGGCTCAAATCTATTTTAACAGAATGTGCGGTTAGCAGTTGCCATATGCATTTTAACACTTACTTGTATGATATCATTTTATCAAAGAGATAATGTGATATCATCTTATTAATGTGAAACGATATTTTTAAAACTTATAACGATATAATAATTTACTTAATTCGTCAGATTTTATTTGTCAGTGACATATATGCATTTTTAGGATATTAATGCATGTGTGTCATTGTTAAGTGGGTCTGGCACTTTTCTCTTGCAGGACTGTTGTTTTCATCATGTTATATGCTTTATTATTGCATTGTTTTTGTCGGAAAATAGCTTTCAGCTAATGTTACCTTGTTTATTGTAACCGACGTAAAATAAAGTTTCTTGTTTCTTGTATCTTGCTTGATAGTGGACTAAAAATTAATAGTGGCCAATGATACTAGAAGCAAGTAATCAAAGTCTCAGTAAAATATATAATAGTATTCAGGATGTAGAATCTCTTTGAACTCTTTAATGAAAAAGGGCAATAACTCCTGTTAAAATTCTTGATAGAGTAAAGACTACAGATGAAGCATGTGATGGTGAACAAGTTTTCCAATTTTCAAAGCTTTATCTCAAAGGGTTATGTAAATAAGTGGAATTTAACAAAAACCTTGACCAAAATTCTAAGTTAAAAAGGGTCATAATTCTGTCAAAATGCTTGACAGAGTTATGAACTCTTGCCTGCAGATAACGTTTGTGATGTTGAGCAAGTGTTCCAATTTTAAAAGCTTTATTTCAAAGGGTTATGTAAACAAGTGGACTTTAACAAAAACCTTAACCAAAGGTTCTATGTAAAAAGGGCCATAATTCTGTCAAAACGCTTGACAGAGTTATGTAGTCTTGCCTACAGATATAGATTGTGGTGGTGAACAAGTGCCCCAAGTTTCAAAGCTTTATTCCAAAGGTTAGAGGCGAAAAGTGGACTTTAACAAAAACCTTAACCAAACATTCTAAGTTAAAAAGGGCCATACTTCTTTCTAAATGCTTGACAGAGTTATGTACTCGTGTCTACAGATGAAGGTTGTGGTGGTGAACAAGTGTTCCAAGTTTCAAATCTTTATTCAAAATATTTAAGGCAAAAAGTGGACTTTAACAAAAACCTTAACCAAGGTGTGACGCGGACGCGGACGCGGACGCCGACGCCGGGGCGAGTAGGATAGCTCCACTATTCTTCGAATAGTCAAGCTATAAAGTATATCTGATATCGTTTTTATTCCATAAGCAAATGGAACAGACCCATATCGTACTAATCCTACGGAAGTACTTTGGATCTACTTTGTTTGCCAAGGTCTGATGTTCATTAAAATATTAGGGTTTTTTTGTATAAAAATGCCTTTTATCAACCCTCATCAATTGCTGATTTATTCCCAATGCCCACCGAAACGACCAAGGCCGAAATGCATTGGGTCCGAAACGACACATGACTCTTGCATCTGCTCGGATGCTTGATTAAAGTTGACAGCTGAGAGCGTCTGGTTGAACGAGACTACAACACTACAGCACTGTCATTGCGTAGATAATTGTATTGTTTATTGATTCTTGCGGAAAAAATGAACATATCTCTGAGAATGATGATAACCTCGAGCATTCTTAACATACACACTATTCACTTGATATATTAAAATACCGGTATACATGTTACCAATATAAGCACGCAGAAACGCAGGACATGGTGCATTTTTCAAATCCGTATAAGAGACGAGTAGTCCCCTGCCGGTCCGCCAATAATATTTCAGCGAGATGGTCCTATTAACACGACACTCCTCATACTGGGCCCCTTAACCTTTTCCCTGTTTAATAATCATGTAAGAAATAATGATACCATGAATACCTATTAGCTGATGGTTTATAATGTATTGGTAGAAACTAGAGATGGGACCGCGAGTTCGACCAAAGGGCTCGAGTATCGACTAGCATTTCTAGTTTTCAAGTCCTAGCAATGACATAAAAACGAAACAATGCATGTGTCATCAAGATCAATGTTTGGTTGCGTTGGACAGTTTATCTTTGTTAATTGCAGTCATTTTCACATCTCCTTCTCCATGTCGATAGTACCAGTTGGTCGATTGGGTCATACTTCCTTCAATTGCCAATGTTATAACTTATCAAAACATAAACTACGGGAATCGTGTCATCTGACTGTTTAATCATAATAACTGGATGTTTGCAAGACGAGCATCACACCTGATTGGAACATTGTCTGCCAATCGAGGTTCAATGTCTACCAACATAATGATTTTGAACAGAATAAAAAACAATTCATTACAAAGTACAGTAAACCCCTTAAACCGGAAGGATGACTTTCACCATGCATTAAGGTGCCACCTATCTCCTAGACCGATATTCATACAAAAGTTGACGTCCGGTTTAGAGGGGTTTTACTGTATTGTATTTAAAGGGTATTACGTGCACCCGTATTCGACGTGGTAATATTACGATTGCCGCTGTAACACTGTTAGTATAGTTTTTTGTATTTGTTACATTTGTCGCATTAAAGTAAATGAAATATTAAGTGAAGTTTGTTCAAAACATGCCCTGTCCCTCATCTCAGTTCTTACATGTTGATATTGAACGACAAAATAGACAAAATAGAAACGAATGCGACCGTTTATATGTAATTATAATCGATCTAAGTCTACAGTTTGAAGCTTTCTAGAGGAAACTGAACAGTAAGATATATTTAATGTTCAAAAAGAAACAGAGATCAGATAGTGATCAGTCCTGATCGTCCGTTTGATCTGGGACTGCCCTTTTTGCAAATGCGCGAGAAATTCTAACTCCGACCCCTTAAACTATAGCAAAGTTAGTAACAAAACGACCGTGTAATTTGCTCCCATTGTCCTATTTAAACAGCAGCCATTTCAGGCCGATCGCACTTGTACCGGACCCTATTTAACCAACAGCCATTTCCGTCCGATCCCACTTGTACCGGACCTTATTTTAACAACAGTCATTTCAATCGACAGCTCTTGTAACGTAACAACTGTTTCAGTTTCACATTGGGTTTACTGTAACCCTTTTCCTGTTTATTCCACATTTCAATTCCTACTAAATATTCATGGACAAAATAGGTTTAATGAAATAGGAAGGCGCAACACTGTAGCCATTGTAGAGGGTAAATAAACAGATATTTCAAAGTCCACTAGAAAACTCTGATCTGGGTCTACTCTGTTTACAAATGCGTTTATATGAAATTTATATGAAGGAAAGGGTTAAATAATGGCACGTTCATTCGGATGGATCGAGTAACACAGCTATTTTTTCTCGATGCCGGGCTCTATTTATACAACAGCCATTTTGGTAAGAATTTTTGCTTTCTTCCCAAGAGATCATTGTGTTTTTATCACAGTGTTTTTGTTGGGTTTTTTTCAAAGAAAAAGTGTACATTTCTGATTCTATACTAATTAAGCCCCGATCCTTACAAAACGAACTGAAACGGGTGTAATTGGCGTACTGATCCGGATGCGAAAGGGTCTCTACAGCGAAGTACTTCATTTTTATCAACTGAAAAATTGCATAAGCAAACATAGACACACGTAATATGAAATGACTTTACTACTTTTTCTTTCATCCACAGCAAATCTCGCGAGACAAAAATATGGATGTTCATGTCCATTTATACAGTTTTATCATGATACACGCCTCGTCTATTTCCCTATTTGCCGCATACTGTATCTGCATAATGTACCCATGCCATACCCTGGGTCACGTTATTTGCCCAGTCCTTCGGATAAGTATTTATCCTAAACATTTTGATTTCCATTAAACATTAATTCCACATCAAAACACACCGGCAGACGTTGTCGTGTAACTAACGCGCTCAATTACAATACCAGGGGGCATTTGTTCGATCCTTTCCTGATGAGACTATAAATGGAGGTCCGATGTATCAGTGCGTTACATTGGGCATCTAAACGAACCAGAGCAACTCTGTCGATAAAACGAGTAGGACATCGTGCCCGGGTTTCGTTGTATCCTCCTCCCTCTCTCCGGGGCGTCCACTTAGTCCGTAGTGAGCAGAAACTGACGTCAATCCACACGAACAAACAAACAAAAAACAATTCCGATGTAAATGTTAGTGTTGTCCATGTATATAACACGTTAGTGCATTTATATTGCCAATTCGTACACTTAAAAACCAACTAATACATTTCGGCGATGTTTTTAAAATTCTTAACAATTGAGCCCTCGTACAAGTGAACTTTTTTACATGAACATCCCATAAAGACGCCAACGCTCTCCTGTGCAGTGCCAATTACACAAACAGTCTGGTACATATAAAGGTTGTTTCCGTGGGGAAGTCTGTGCTCTAAAATAAAAACACGTCTTTCGGAATTCTCAATGGAGTAATATATTTACATACGAGCGTATAGGCCATATGCAATTTGTTTACATATATCAATGATGAATACTTCAGTATTAATAAACAATATTCAACTAAAGATATACTTTTAGTTCAGAAATGATGTGTGTTTGATGTATCAGACATATTTTTCTATTTGTAAATTAGATCTGTGTATATTTAAAAAGAGTCGATAATTAAGATTGGTATTTTCAGTAGATTTACCCATATATGTTTTTTTTCTAACTGAGAGTTGTTTCCGTTGATAAAGTTATACCAACGGAAACAATTGTGTCTTCTATTTAAATATACAATTTGAGATAGAGAGGGGCTCAATAGTCAATGGCGACCTGCCATACATAACTGTCCGATAGTTTAAGGATACAGGACACTGCCTTCATGATACACATGCAATAATTAGTTGCATATATCGTTGCTACAGACTATCCATTATATCTAACTATTTTCGACCTTGTTTACCTTCATCCAATACGGTTCATACACGCCCTTACTTCTTTGTCCCGTAATTGACGACGTCGTCATTGACGGAGCCAGTGTATCAACGCATATCAGGCTCGTTATAATTAAAATAGTGTTTAATGTATTAGAGAGGTAATTATAGCAGGAATATTTACTAATATCGGAAGTAAGCCACTTACATCCGATAACGTTATCCCCCTTTGGTTACTAGTTTATTCTTTAACTGACCAGATATTAAACATTGGAGCAGGGAATAATTAACATACAAGCATCAGTTAAAAAGTGCGTTTTAAACAATAATACAAATGTACATACAAGTATAACTTCTTCTGAAGCATGTCATCCTCTGGACAATCACTGACGTAGCAATGCTTTGTTTGAAGCGCTTTTGGAAGTTAGCATAGTACACGACTTGCACAATGTTTCTTTTGGATGTCTGCACCGGATTATTAGATAACACAGGTTCAATTATAGCACTAACTGCATTATATTTAGTAACAGCTTATTGATTTTTAATGTGACAGACCCGTTTGAGTGACATATGTATAATACTTTATTATCAGAGTTGTTATATTTTCTGGTCCTTCGGGATCATTAGTTTTTGGTGTTATTACTTTTGAAAATTGAATATTGCTTAAGCCGGTGCCAGGGGGCGTGGGTAGTGTTGCACCTTTAATTACTACTCATGAACAGACTCAATAAATTCTGAAGGGTGGTGAGTCAATTTTCTCTTTTTGCATTTCTACTTTTGCTTTCGAAGGATCACCCATTTTCAGAATATTTGTAACTGTAGACTACAGCCTTCGAGGTTTAATGGTGCACAATTATCCGATGATTTATGATCCCGAATCACACAAACATGCAAAAACATGCAAAAACATCAGAGTTACGGCTTTAAGTTTAAAAAAATGAAATAATTTATAACGATCTTCATCTAAACATTTGCCTCTTTAATTTGTGCTCCGACCAAAACCTCAAGGTTAGGAAAATCTTGTGCGAAACTAACTCATCTCCGATATATTAAGCTGCGATATTCCCGCCAGATATTCCCGCGGTTGACTTAATCCTAAAACATAAAGAGTCACACATTAATATCATATCATTATGAAGCATTAAAATTAGCATATAACTGATACGGCTTATAGTAATGTTTAAACTTTAGCCTGCTGAGCAAATTAGTTTTAAATAATAATGTACATGTATTTAGCTACTACATTTTCAAAATTCAAGCTACAATCAAATTGCCTACCAGATTGCAATCAGAGTGTCAAACAGTTTTGATCATGATGAGACGTCGAGTTACTCGCATCTCACCTGGACCCAAACTGTTTGCATAGGTATTCACTCATCCGCCCTTAGCAGGCTATAGGTTAAGCATGAGTTGGTGATTCGTGAATGTAATGTAGTAAATTTCGATGTTAGCCCTAAGTTGTCTTAATGTAGTCTTTCAGATTTGTTTGAACCGAACATAAGGCCGCTTAAGACAGATTCTACTATATATGTGAATGAACGGATTGATATTTCACGGATTGTGGTTTCTCGGACATGTGGATAGTCATTGTTGTAACCCGTATTACACTGTAACGGCATTATCTGTTGGACCCTTTCCCTCATCAATATTTATGTAAGAAATAACGAGTCGATAAATATCAATTAGCTGAAGTTTTTATAATAGCACATGAAAACAGGATTGTTTGACCATCAAATGACCTGTTGAATCAGTTATATATATAATAACGAACCCTGATCAGACGGCACCTACATGAAGCATCTGACCTGGTCCTACTCGTTTTCCCAAGGCGCATAAATGCGTCTCTATGGAGTAAAAAGATATACTCTGGTACATTTAGATTTGTACTTACATCCGATTCGTTTCAGTTGCTTGGGTTCTTAGAGAACTTCGAATAACCAAGCATCTCATTCTGATTCAAGCTGTCTGGAAATGCCAATCTGGTCGTGCTTAGCATTGTAAGGGTTATTTATGTTATTAAGGGATAGTACAGTCTTTCAATAATTGAAGAAAACAGACATATGTCAGTTCTTGACGGGCTTAACAATATGATTTCGACTGTATTTGATGGCTTGATGTAACAATTTTCTGTCAGTATATTGCAGTCTTTCCAAGGCAGCATTATGTGTAAGTTTAGACTAAACGGCTGGTAATGGACTTAAATGAGGAATGTCACGTCATGTTCTCCTATGTTATGATAGCGGACAAGACAGTGTTATGGAAATTCGTTGTCTGTATCATGTCATCGTTTTATATTGTATTTCCAAGGCACATCTTTCCGTAACTTGACTGTCAATTTGACCGATTTATAAGTTTAAATGGATTCAGTTTCCCGTTTGATCATTTCCTCTCCTTCATACCTCTGCGCTATTGGGACAAATATGTCATCCGTACATAATGCGTTCTAGAGGAATTTCAGATACATATATGTTGTATGATGTAAAATTTCCGGATATACTATATGTGTCATTCACGAGTCGATCGAGTTATAATAAACATTTCAAAGGAGACATTAGTCGCTCGTTTCAAAGCAATAGTAGTGCTATGACTTAATTTTCAATGTGTAATGTTGCATTTATACTGGTCATGTTAAAGCAAATTCTATCCCTAGCCCGTGTGTTCATTAACCTTATAATTGTATAGCGAAATCATGAAATATAAACAATCAACCAATAAAACAGAACCTTAGCACGAGAACAATATGAAGATCACCTTTGAATGAAACACGACTGTCGCTAAAGAGTTCAATCTTGATGTAATAGTCTTTCTTTGTTATTTATTTGTTGTGACTTTTGGAAACAGCGATAGCCAACAGGGCGATGCCTATTGATGATGTAGAAAGAGAAGACAAAAATATTAGGATACAAAGCCGATGGCTATGGTATCCTAGTGGAGTTACTGTCGAATATTATAGTAACCGTTTTATGACCAAAGGAACGATGTAATGTTCAATGCAATTTAACATCGCTATGTCTATTTCACAGTACATTGATGTTACACCTCATAACAACCTGGAAATATAAAACATCAAAAACAATAAAACAAACACAACAAAAACAAAGACATATAACAGCTAAAACCAGTAAGAGTGCACCATAGCACATAATAAACAGCGCAAACTTGAAAAGACGACTATCACGTTGACTCATCCCAGCACAAACACTATGTATAAGATAGTCAAGCAAAAACGTTCCCTGTGATACTGAACATAATTGCTGTATCAAAGCGTATATAGCATGTGCTCAACTATTATGGAAGATCCATCTGGTCAGAGTTAAATGTATTTGCTGAACTCATGGATTTCTCTATGGGTGTCACTGGTTCATATCAGTATATTCGTTGTTTACGACCACCCTAGATATACAAGTTGTAACCAAGACCTATCTCTGTATTTAATCTGCACTCGTGAATGTTCAAAACAATTAATAGACATTGCTTTGCATTTAACCCATTAACTCTGGCAACCCTATAGGTGGGACATAGGAAAACACATTGCCAAGGGCAGTGAATTCCTGATCCAGGTTAAGGCTTTGCGGAATCCATGGAAGTCACTGGTTAATACACCACTGTACTCTTCGTTCACAACGTACACGGTCGTAATTTGCATTGGTTTAACCTTAAATCTGTCAGTATACTGTTTGCGAACGGTTTTACATTCAGCTAAGGCTTACTTACTCGTTATTTACATTCTGGTCGTGTTTAGAAAGGAATCCGAAACAATATTTTATGTAGATGATACTAAATTACAAGCTCGAGCGGTTAACGTACGGGTAGCATTTCAGAAGTACTAGTAGTGCTACTAGTGTAATACAAAGCGCGTATTAATAGGTAAATGTTTTCATGCAATCTAGAGAACAACGAATAGTTACATAGGGCTAAGTCTGGGGAAAAGAATGCATGAAGAAGAACTCGAACCCTTTTCGTCTTCAAATACGTATACGTTGGGGCATTGCCAAGCAGCAGGATAGGTGCCTACACTCGGTGTGTGGGTGCCATTTAAAGCATTGTCGTTTAGGTTTCTTCAACAATTTGTCTTTATAGAATAACACAAATTCTTCTAACAATTGAAGGGCGGTGACAGTGTTTGGTAGCCCATATTTTGATGTTAATTTTCCTAGCAGGCTAAATTAATGTACCCATGTCTTATTTCCAGTAAAAATTGCTTTCTGTGATATTTTGAAAACATTTTGAGCAGTTTTCTGGCTGTTTCAAGTCGGACACCCTTTTGCTAGTCCGACAATAAATGAGGGATCTATCTAGCTGTAATGCGTCTCAATTTCAAATTACGCTTTAGTATGCGGGATACACTTGCGGCTTAAATGCCCACCCTACTATCTGTCTGAAAAACAGTTAATATTGCATCCGACCTAACCACATCGCATACTTTAAAACGAGGTCCGATGTATCAGTGCTTTACACTGGGCATCTAAAAGAACCAGTTAAACTCAGTCGATAATAAGAGTAGGACATCGCGCCCGGGATTCTCTGTATCCTCTCCCCTGGGGCGTCCTATTAGCCCATAGTGAGCAGAAACGGACGTTAATCAATACAAACAAACAAACAAACCTTTTTCAACCATATATTTGCAGCGGCACTACAATTTGTGATTTGTGCATCAAAAATAGAGTCACAGCCGATGCATCCTGTGACTGTGAAATACGAGACTTCATTCTGCCCATGAACATCACACACTTCATCAAACGTTTTAAAAGTGCACAAACGCGCTTGTGTGGCGACCGTAAAGTCGCCCCGTACTTCATTCTCAATGTTGTTATATTTTCTGTCCTTCGGGATCATTTGTTTTGGTGTTATTAAATTTGAAAATTGAATATTGCTTAAGCTACTGGTAGGGGACGTGAACAATTTTGCACAAATTACTACCCATGAACAGGCTCAATAAAACCTAGTCTGCAATTTTCCCCTTTCGCATTGATACTTTTGTTTCGAAGGATTTCCCACTTTCAGAATATTTATATAGCCTCCAATTTCAAAAGCCTAAATACATTTTACTTGCCGACCATTTTCATTATAGTGTCAATGACCATGACATTGTGTTGCGTTTGTCAATGTATGAGCATGACTACACAAATGTGGCATGTCCGTGTAGAAACTGCTACATCTTTTACGTGAATCTTGTTCACGAGGCGACATTGTGATCAGTTGCATTACTTCTGAAGTGCCCCTCGTATTTGAACAGATTATCCCGAATTTGGATACATATATTCTGATAGTGGCAGATCCTTTGAAAGCAAAAGTAGCAATGCGAAAAAGAAATTGCAGACTCGGTTTTAATGAGTCTGTTCATGAGTAGTTATTACAAATGGAACACTACTCACGCTCCCTAGCACCGGCTTAAACATTATTCAATTTTCAAAACTAATATCACCAAAACTAATTATTCTGAAAGACCAGCCATTAGTGTAGACCAATACCAAATCTTCTAATTAACCCTTTCAATATTCATGTAGGACATTACGACATCACACATATCTAATAGCTTAATGTTCATAACGGTACATCGTGTTACCTTATCAGAAACTGAAGAATACAGTAAATCCTCTCTATAACGGCCACTAAACTACTTCAGATAGATTGTGTTAAAGGCAGGTGGCTGCTTAAAGCAAGGTGAAAGTAAAACAGAACGCTCTTTTAGGAGCGTTCTGTTTTACTTTCACCTTGCTTTAAGCATTCTGTTTTACTTTCACCTTGCTTTAAGCAGCCACCTGCCCTAAATACCAACTGATTAACACCATTTACATTATAGAGAGGTTTTCCTGTACATCTATATGAGTCCATAAGCAAACTAAGGAGACCTTAATCAAACGGCTTCTACACGAACAGTCTGATGGATTCTACACTGGCTGCAAAAGCGTGAACTGTCGATTATATGAAGAGAAGATTTCGGAACTTCACATCGGCAACACTACTTCATAGTGTCCGATTTTCATAAAAATAGGACTGCACAAATACACATTAACTAAATAGAATTGTTTAAACTGTCTAGGTCATGAGTCCACAGTCGAACAATCACGTGTCCCAAAGCCATATAAATGCTGGTTCAACATACAATTCAGCACTTAGTAAACCACTTGCAGCCTTCAGTTTATCACACATCATGCTAACAACAACAATTGATATGTTCGTTCGGGCATAAAAAACATTACGAGCACAAAAAAGATAATTTGCCAGTAGAATGCTCAAATTACAATATCGTGCACAAATCAAAAGCACAAACGGTGACCAAAGGACCGTTGTACTAAATCGGACAATACAAATGTAGACGGAATGTCTAACTTCTCCAAGTACATGCATTCAGATGGCCATCTTGTTATATATTTGCATCCTGAATAATGACCAAACTTGTTTAACCCTTTCACCGGTAACGAGTTTCGTTGCTAAGGATATCACCTGATTCGATTTTAAATTATTTTCAATTTAATACCCAACACAATACCGCGTTTGGCATACAGTCAGAAACCTTCCGATATGACAAGTATGGTGCATCTACTGGGCGAGAATTGTTAGAAAAGGGCATTACAAATCTGGCTGTAGCAGCAAACAATTAAAGCAACAAATACAATGGCAGTTTGGGCATGTGAAATACGTTGACTGTCTCAGTTGATGCAAACGTAAGGCACCGTTTCGTTCGTTTTCTAATTTCTTAGCTTATTGTTTGTATTTTTTTTGCATCTCTGGTTAAGCATTTTAGCACACGTTGTCACATTACTTGCTAGTTGCATCGTAAGTTCTGCAAAGAAATGTCTTACACAAAGCACATTGAACTGTAGCTGGTATGCTCACCAATTGTATAAAGTACAGCCTGACAACGCCGGTGCATACTGTGGATCAGCCGATTCGGTATTGTGAAATGGCATTTCAGTTCTCCACTAGTGCGTCAATCAGATCCTTACGAATGTAAAATTGCCGAACACCGCTGTACATACGACGTCCAGCCTGGTCCCAAAGGTGCTCAATGGGGTTCAGATCACGCGAAGACGCCGGCCACTGGAGAACACGTTGTTATTGGATAGAAACGCTGAAGTTATTCGAGCTGAATGCAGCATTGTGTTATCTTGCTTTAAACTCGTGACGTCCTGATGACGTTGGAGGAAGGCCACTACCTCAGGCTCAAGGACTATGTCGATGTACCGCCTTGTTGTTAAACTGCCATTCACAATCAAGAGATACAAGCCCAAATCATGAAACCTCCACCTCCCCAGCGAGATGCCTGCCTTACACAGCAATCAGCGTATCTCTCTGATCGACGTCATTACACATTTCCTTTCCTTTCCGGCATGGCCAGGGCGAATCATGACTCGTCTGTGAAATGTCGAATCCACCTTAAATGTCACTGAAACGTTCGCTCTCTATTACGTCGTCGTTCCGCCGTCAAAATGTTGCCCCATTACTCAAATTGTGCATGTAGATTGCGTTCCAAATGGCGTTGTCGAACTGTATCACGACTGCTTCATTGCCGGTCATAACCACGGTCCTCCCGAATAGTGTCCGTTGAAGTTAGGCATATTACGGAGATGACGTAACACAGTTTGTCTGTCTTCTAATACCGTCGCTACCCTTTGACGTCCCGGACCTGGTTCATATATGTCGTTGCACAGTTCATTCTATGCGCTTTTCGCGATATGACAGGCTCCAGCAGTCATATAAATAGCTCCATGACGCTGTGTGTCATTCAAACGCCCGATATCTGTGACGTTGGTATCCAATTACCTCGTACGTTTATTAATGTGTAGACAGTAGTTTTTCTAGAGCTAAGATGAATCAATACACACGTCTGCTACACTGATAATACAACGATAGGCAATTGCACGGGCGGCACGTAGACGTTGCATAACAAATAATACACACTATTATATGTACCTATTTAAGTCATGAGATTGGTTACATAAAAATCAGAAACTTAAGCTAGCTGGAAAATATATTCAGAGTTTACGGGTGGTGCGTTTTCATTGCTTGCGAGTATATATTAGTATACCTCAAACGTTAAACATATCTTTATACACTTAGAGATAGTTAGTGTTTTGATAGCAGATATTCTGTCATCGGTGATATTTTATAATATTACCCTCATGTGCCGTCGAAAGACAATAGTCCTTTCCAAACATTCTCATCAACATTATTAACAATGATCTGGAGCTACCGGCAGGCTGTATATACCCTTGCAAATACCCCGATGTCAGTGGCAGTTAAATAAGTAGCTAAATTAAAATGGTGTTAATAACATGGCGTCCAGAACCAGTCATAGTATACTATATCTGACATGAAAATGCTTCATAACATAAGTTTCGGCTTAGTATATGCAACAAAATCCACAAAACACAGCAAGAAATATACGTAAGAAGAGCGCACGGATATACAAATATCAGTCACATGAAGATATCACGTGATCATAACATGAGTGAAAGTACTTTATGAATAAAGAAGCGCACGTCGGATGACCTTATACAAGCAATTAGATAATCACGCCCATAACTGGTGGTCAGTTTGATAATAAGCGTAGTTAGAAACGGCTGAAGTGTCAACTGCAACTGTGTCATCAATAGGAAAGAGTGTTAACCGCTTCCCTTATACCATGCTAAGGCGAACTTCAAGATCAGACTGATGGAATGAAAATAATGCTTTGATTGGTAGTAAAGGTACAGTAAAACCCTTCTAAACCGGAAATCTAGTTCAGAAGAATTTAGATAATTCTAGTCAGGTGGCTGTTTAATGCAAGGTGAAAGTCATGCGAAAAGCTCCGAGAGAAGCTGTATGCATGACTCTCACATTGCATTAAGCTGCCATCTGTCTACAAAACCGACATTTATACTAAACGTAACGCCCGATTTCGAAGGGGTTTACTGTATATGTGTATTGTATGTACATCATTGCAACATCAATATTAGCTTCGTCATCCTTATAGAGTTACCCGGATTTTCAAGATATTTGCAAATTACAAAATACCTTCAATCATAACATTCTTAACAGTTACGTATTCTGACATGACACAACATGGCACAATGCGTCTTTTAACTTTAGATTGCAGTGAAAATGATGTCAGTTTGAACTCCGGTCCATTAGAATTTTCACTTACGTCCAGTTAATTCAAGCTTCGGAGAAACTACTGACCGAGTTTCTAACATAATAGATGCTGATAAGACAACGCCTCATCCAGCCAAAGCTGTTTGCACGGTCGTTCAGGTTGTGCTTAGCAGGGGAAGGGTCCAGGCAGAGACACACACCACGTTTATCACCTATGACCAGACTTCTTGATCTTTATCAACTGGCCAATTTATGATATATTCTAACTTGTCACGACGGCATGATGCATTTATGACCCAAGCAACGTATAGACAGTATAGATAGGCATGATACGAGTCAATATCTAAGTGTTTTTAGCGTGATGGAAAGCAATACCTGACAAAACCATTACAGATAAGCAAAAGTGCTATTTTTGTATTATTGCTTCAGTCTAGACATATTACGACTCGCATGTTTAATACTTAATTTCGTGTATTCAGTATGTCTGCTTGTTTGATTATCATTGCATGCCATCGCTGACTATTATGCTTGTCTAATTTGCTTCCAACAAGAGGAGGATGGATGGGATTAGACATATGCATTACCAATTTGTGAGGTCACGGAGTCCAAGAATAAAGTGTTAATGCATGACGGATCCAGACTTAAGTTACTTTCAAAACAACGAGTGATCTCCTGAATGTATGTACTTCAGAACGACGGTAAACGTACATTTTCAGTGTTATAATATTTTCTGCTGGTTCCGGAACATGACATTAGTTGTGATATTAAGCGTAGTTATAAAAGTCGAATAACTCTTAATCCGGTGCTAGGTTTTTTGTAGTTTTGTGGCTTTGATAACTGCTCATGGACAGACCCACTCAAACTGAGACTGCGGTGGTCTCTTGTCGTATTACTGCTTTTGCTTTCGAAAGATCTCCTACTTTCAGAAAGTATTAATCTACATCAATATATTGAGACCCGAGCTGTTAATTATAAACAGCTTGTAACGACATGAGACCCCGTGTAACTGTTTGTTATTCGTTCAGTCGTTCAGTAGTGTTTTTTTTAGATAATTCAATTTTATCAGAAGAGTTGAAGCCTTTCCTTAATATTTATAAACGGCTTTTTACACCTTTTCATGCATTTGTCAACAGAATAGATCCAGATTAGACGCTCATATCAGGATCTGTCGAGTTTGCTCATGAAATTTTAATAGACCTGACTCTACAGTTTTTAGCAACGTCAACAAAACCTGTGAACATGTAAGATTATAAAAAGTCTGCCGAAAAATAGTAATAATGTCATTATCTCTTACTTAAATACTAAACAGGGGAATGTTGACACATGCAGTATAAGGATTAAGCATGAGACACCGACGAGATAACTGATCTACAACATAACCTGTTAACCTGTTTTAAATGACAATCACGATGGGTTATTTTTTGGGTATGTGCTGTAGGAGCTTTCTGCATTACTTTTGACCTGCATTAAACAACCACCAGCTTTTTAAGAATCCTTTGTTCAATACATGAACGACAAATTAAGTCAGGTACTACTATATGTGTACACTAGTATCCTGCTTGCATCACATGCTCATTAACACCATTCAAAATGGTCACATTTCATGAGTATAGCTTACCACGTGGTCATAACCTTTAGCGTACTACAGTAAAACCTCTCTATAACGGCCACTAAATTACATAAAATATTTTGTGTTAAACGCTGGGGGCTCGTTAAAGCAAGACGAAAGTAAAACAGAACGCTCCTATAGGAGCGTTGTTTTACTTTCACATTGCCTTAAACGGCCACCTGCCCTAAATACCAAATAATTAACACAATTTAGTGGTCATTACAGAGAGGTTTTACTGCATATGCATTTGTGGTTCTATAAGGTTTTGTCTTTACAGGTGGGGATGGAACAAGTTTAAACCCCAGTTACTATAGTAACTGACCGTTCAAGGGCGGTACTTCCATATCCCACTGTTGTTTGTTTGTTATGTCTTTGTGCGTCTCTGTGTGCCTTTTCATATGCATGTACCGTTATTGTTGTTGTCGTGGTACTGTTCGGGAGGCTGTGTGTTTTGTATGTGCAGTTTCCAGCATGACTCATACATGTACTTGGTATACATGAACTTAATTTGTAAGTACAAGGTGTATGCAAACACTTTCCAAACAAAAAAGGTTGAACGCCAAACAATTTCGATGGTAGTCAGATGCAGAGATACTCGACATCCCAATTGTAGGCAACACGTTTCAAAAGGGATCAACATTTTGGCCGGCCGAATGCCTTAAACTTAAAATGCATGAATTTAGTTCCTTTTCAAAACAATCACAGAGTATCAATCAGTTTAGATCCTGCTTAGACACTGAGTATCCGGATCATGATTGTTTGCCAATGTTATTACGAATTTGCCAGTACACCATTGAAGGTTAATAAGTAGTTTCTGCCTGGGTTAAAGTTTACATCATGATGAGTCCTTATACATGTAGGTATTTCACGTACACTGCCTCGCCACATATTTCAAACACATTAGAAATCATTCTTAAGTCGCTGTATTCAATAAATTAAACGGTATGGAACGACAGCATGTGCATACGGTAAAACTTCGCTAATCCATATTATTATTAAACAAGATCACAAATGATTTCATAGAAGAGCTTATTTGTACGAATTTTAATCTGCATTCAATTGTCAGCTGTCTAAATGTTGATAAAACTACCTATTCGGGTTATCGAATATGCGGAGATTTACTATATTCATGTAATGCTGTAATACCCTGGTTTTTGATGAATTAATTTCACGGTATAATTATGGATATGCTCCCTCGATGTAAATGCATGTCCTGTTTCAACTAGGATCAATGCCATGCATTGTCTACCTAATGGTTGACATCTCCCTTCGCTGAGAAAAGAATTGCATTGAAAATGTAATACATGTACAACATTTAAAAATATAAATAGCCTTTGGCAGCCTCTGATGGGATTTGGAACTTCTCATATCACATTTTGAAAAATGTGAGAAAATATACTTTAATTATTTGTCACCACTAACAAAACGTTTTGAAAATAAATTTATCACATAATCTACCATGTGGGAGTGCCGTAACAGAGTGCCGTATTTCGCAGAATTGCACTAGTGCATTTGTATGCAAATTAGCAAGTTAGCCAATTTTAGCGCTCATTTAAAAAGCGTTAGCCAATCATAGCACTCCATGCGGGTCGTCCGTTGTATTACTACGCTGTTTGTAAAGCAATGGCAGAAACAGCCGTCAGCTAGTCTGTTTTATTTTCAATGGCATTTTAAGGATTATGTGATATAAAGTATCTAACATTCGTGTTCATTATACATTGTTTTTATAAAACTAGTTTACTATAATGAATATGACACTCGCTAAAGCCTGTGCCATATTATCATAGTAAACTCGTTTCATAAAAACAATGTGTAATAAACACTCATGTAAGATCCTCTATATATTGCACTGAAAAAGTAGTAGAATATTTAAAAATGTAAATAGCCCTCGGCAGCCTCTGGAGGGATTTCGAGCTTTGTTTATCGCATTTCTTTTAATAAAAAGCCCCCTCAAATATGCTTGAATTATTTATCACAGCTAACAAAACGTTTTGAAGATATGTCAAGAGATACTGTTCTTTTCCATTATCATGCAAACTAAATAATGGGAGTTTGGAAAGATCGTGAACAAGAAAAGTAAAAGTTGTCTACCAGGCTTTTTATGGAGAGTAAAATGTTTCCAGGCAATACATTTGGGATTTGTAAACATGGGCATTTTCTAGAAAGGCAATGTCATTCATGGATGACGCTGCTGTTGCGGTTTCAAGTATACACTGCACATTTAGAAAAGCAGACCCTCTCTTACGTCAACAGTTCATGTCAACGTGAACACACTCAGTTGTAAGAACATTCAAATAACACTATATGCAAACAGTCAACCAAGGCTAGTAGCTGGGTCTCAAATTAAGATTTAGACTTAGGGGTGTCTAACTAAAAGTTCGTTTGAGTCTGTGTTCTAACAAACTACGATCGCAACTGGAGATTGTCTGTTAGACATACGGTCATTTTTGTCGTACGAAGTTATCTTATACTGATGCATGCTAGTGTATGCAAGATTTTCGACTGCCCGATTGGTAGCGATTGTTATAAATGTGAACTTACGACAGTTTTGATCGCATAGTATTAGTTCAACTGACACCTGTACTTCAATATATATACGACAATTACACGGTCAGCTAGCCATTGGTATAGCCCATACTCAGTTGATAAGCGTTGTCATACGTTGCGACTGGTCTACAGTTTATCACAAAAGCTGCAATTATAACAGTTTGAATTGTGCACCGAAATTCCTGTTATGAGCGTAAGGAAATATAGCTCGATACATTTCTGTTGTTGCTTGATAACAGAATACCGAGATTCACATTAGTGACATGACACATTGATCACCAAGCTAAGTAAATAAGAGACAATAACACCAATAACCGTGTTTACTGTCTGTGCAAACATTGCAGACTCTGGTCCGGAAATGTATCATAAATGCTGTCCAGCGACTAGTGAACATATACACTGTTTAAAATGCACGAGTTCAAATATTCGGGTTACGCCGGCCACCTGAACCTTGAATGTTCGTTTCGCGTGTAGTATGCTTCACTGAAGTTTACGTGTATATATACATACGTTTCAATATCAGTCTAAACGATGCTCACTTTGTCCTCAATATATTCAGTGCGTTAGATTAGTGGATTATGCTTTGTCCAAAAGTAGGCAAATTGCATACATGGATGAATGTCTCAGTGTATTACTAACATATCATTTATTTGCCATTCCGATTTAATTAACATCTAACAAATCTTTTGGTATAGTTAAGTATGGTGCTCATGTATCTATGTTTCGCAATGACCAATTGAAATTGAACTGTAAAAATCACACGAATGAATTATTTATTCGTCTCATTCGTTTTCTATAACTGGAACTATCATTTATATGAATGTACCCCATTTTAACATAGGACACAGTTATTGTAATATACAAGTTGAAGATAACAATAATACCCCGGGGCCATATAGGGTTACCGTACACCCCCTGTCTGACTTTTGTCATGGGAACCAGTGTGTTTTGAAGGGTCTGCTGAATGGAAATCAAATTTGTACCCATGGAAAAACTCATTCCTGCTATGGGTATTTTTACCGTTTCCATGGCAACCAGGGGTCTGGACAATGCATGTGAGTAAATGTTATACTGTAGTATATTTATGCTATTTGGGGAACTAAAAGTTTTAAACTGGTGCCAAACTAAAGGTATGACATTGGTCCTTAATTAAGAATATGTTTTTGTAATTGGCCATTTTTGCATAATCATGAATATTAATGAGAAAACCGAAAAATGAAGGAAACAATTTCTAGAATATGGTAAACACTAGATCTGAAATCACCGGTGGTGCTCTAAATACATCCAGATATGTTATTATACATAAAACATCCTTAAGGAGAGTATTATATAAACCAAAATCGTGTCTCTATGACTTATTGTGGTGCATTTGCCATGTCCACCTCTTCTATTAGGTATTCAACTCCTTTGACATGTAGGAATTTGTTGTACAGCCATCAGCAGTGCCAATGCTGAACGACACTGGTGTTGGCGTGTGCTTTATGAGATCCTCAATATCAATATCCACATATGACCTTTATGACTGAGCTAGTAATTGCATTAAACTATTTCCATGTTGCAAGTATGCTAACACGAAACCTTACATTGTCTTCATTATCAGTCTTTAACAACTCGAAGAACAGTGTGTGGGTTTCCAGCCTGTTGTTTATAAAAAGTTCTTTAGCGACCTTGTCTCTTACATCTGCCTTGAGAAAGTCATCTTCATTTTGAACAGATTCTCGGACACAACATACAAACAACATTTAGCGCAAGATTTGCATCGATCATTGCCACCTTGTAGAACATTGATGGCTGGTTGCGTCGATTAACGCCCATTACAACTTTATGCTAATATAATACCACAAAAAGAGGTGAGCGGATACAGAGAAAACCGGATGCGATGCTCTACAATCGATAGAGTTATGTCGTTTGCTTACACAATTCATAGTGGACATTCTGGAGTAGACTCTTGAAGCGGATGAAAAATATGAAGAAGTTGGATGTGGCGCTTTGTAGATTTGGTCTAGACTTGCATAACGGTTAATAGAAATAGGATGATAGTTGAATACATCACACAGAAAGGTCCACCGCTTAAACCTGTAGAAATATTCTTAACATTGCGGACTAGAATCGAAATGAGGGATGGGTTTTCCGTTTCTTGTGTTATCATTAGTATGTTTTGAATTTGTACATTATAATGTTGTATGCATGTTTAGCCATGTATCTTAATTTAGTACTTTGAAATGTATTTAATTCTAAAAATATAACCATCCATCTACAGCATGCAATAACAATGTTTTTACATGTGCTGAAATTCAGGAAAAGACCATGATATAATGATGTGTAAATACATGGAAAAGTAGTAATGTCAAGCAGGAAAGGCCACATACATGACGCAACCACCAACAAAACATCGAGAGACAGCATGTCACCCACACACCACACACCCAAACAAACACACATACGCGAGATGAACACAGAAAACACCAACAAACACCAGAAACAAACATTCCAAACATGAGCAAAAGCACAAGTACAAAGACAAGAGAAACAAAAGTAATGATGACAAAGAGAGTATCGCATTGATACAGTCAAGAGCAAAATCAAAGTCACCCTGACTTTAAAAATAGTGTAAATAAAGTTAAACTCATGACAATATGTACAACATAGCATAACAACTGTGAAAAGTCATTCAAATATGTACTCGGTGACTTTGCTGAAGATAGAGTAACTGCGGGGAAGCCGTTAAGGGCACGGCAGGGAAAAAGCAATACATGAGTCTGGTAAGCTCATGTCGTTACTGAGTTTCAGAGTATACCATCATAGAGTACTACCCTCGGCCTGTCATCGCGCAAGCAAAGAGGGCAGCGTAGCTTCCGACTGTAAAGAGGCCAATAACCAAACATGCAGTGCGTTGCAATAAATAGGGTCATAATCTTTCTTCTTAAGGGTTTTAATGCGTTTTATAAACAAATCGTGAAAATGGATATGACCCCGAATTTTTCGTTTGTAGATAACATCACCATAAACTACTTGGTGATAAATGCATTGTTGCATTGGTAAATTTCGATAATAAAATTTAGAAAACGTTTTCCGAAGTTTGTGATATCTGTAAGCTTACTTACGAAGTTTATCAGTTAGAACTAAATTACAACTATTAACATCTTATAGTAAAGAACAGGCAAACCGAATACGTTGAGAAATATGAACCCCATAAGATGTAGAACGGGACACATCTCCATCTAGAAAAGGATAATTACCAATTTTAGAATTCAAATTGTCCCTTTTATCGTATATTTTGGACGAAACGTTATCGTTTGTGATGGGCTGATTCAAATCTAAAAGGAAGCCATAATGTCAGATTGATGCGCTTTGCTTAAACACAGTTCTTTTGGGTAAATTGAAGAAATCATAATTTCAAAATAAGGATTATCCAAATTCAAAATATCGTCTAAATACTATGAAGTTTTATACAGGGCATTAACAGTATCGGTTTGGGTATCAGGTTTAAGGCTAAACATAAAATCCCTCTCATAGTAATACAAAAACAAACCTGCAACAAGAGGGGCACAATTTGTACCCATGGGTATATGGTATCCCCATAACGCACACATATATTATCTAAAAGAAAGGTAAGATATATACGAATATCAAGGCAAGTATACATTGTATAATGTTCAACTTCTGAATTCGAAAAGAATGAACGTTGAACATTACAAGCAAGGAACATTTTATTTTCTATGGCAAAGGTTTTTTTTCTATTAATTTAATCAGTTTATCCTTTATAATATGGTGTGGTAACGTAGTATAGAGTGTAGAGAAATCATAAGAGCTCAATGAAGAAATGATATACTGTTCAGTTTCGAGTTTAGTTAAAACATCATTTGAATATTGTATGGACCAAAAAACATTAATACCAGAATGTTCATATATTTTATCACAGTAACGTAACAAGGACATAATTTGAATGAAAATTAGCGAAATGTAACTCTAGGTCGAGGTGGTAAAAGCTGGTAATTTGATTTGTAAAAAGCAATGCGCGTATCATTAATATCAAAACTACATTTCTTCCAATCCGAAAGGACATTAACATCAGCATGTTCTCGTCGACACTATTTGATGCTATTGTCGACACTATATTGAATAGCTTCCGCAATATGAGTTCGTCAAGCGTCAAACTCAATAAGGGAAGGTAATCTATATTGAGGTCCTTTAGTCAAGAGGGTCCTGGGATCTTTAATGATATCAAAATTACCAGTAATGACATGACCAACTGGTTTATAGCAAAAGCTTGAACTGCTACAATCTCAAGAAGTAGGGGTATTGACTGCAATGTTTAAGTCAGACAATTTTATTATAGTTAAAATAACATTCCAAATATATTATTATATTTATAACAGATGGTAGGTGATTCAGAGTTGATGAAATATTTGGGGATGGTATCGATTACATTCTTATCACGAACTATACTTTGAGTATCAATAAATTCGATACCTTTATTTATGAATTGAAGTTTTAGAACATGCCTTTTATGTTCAGATTCCTTATCAACACGAGGACGAAGAACATGCAGTGTGTAACTTTGTATAACCAAGGCAGAATTAACGGATCTGTACGCATACATGTTATATCAGCCTCTTTGTCTATGGACCTGAGCCAAGAAAAAGGTAAAAATGATAAACAAGATAACATAGAATGTATGCGTTTGTTTATAAAATACATATATGCGTTAAAACATTAGCTTCGATAAGTCTAATGTCACTTGTGTGTCACGAAATACACAAGTTAAAAAACCTTGTTTCATTCCTAATTTGCAAACCATGTTATATTGCTTTTTATATTGCGTTATAATCATCACAATAAAGAAAATAACGGATACAGACACCATCGTTTGATATAGAACCAGCTAACCCATAAACTGAAAGCGGTTGAATCATTTCGGTTTACGTTGAACATACCGGATCGTTTAAAATTCATTATACCGTGTCCTTTCTTTTTTATTGAGTTAAGCTTTAATATTCATGAATATGCTAATGAACTAAATAGCAACATAATAATTATTCTAAATCAAAGACCAGTGTATTTCTAATATATTGATAATGTTAGCTCCCATCTGCCAAAAGCCCTGTGATATAACGTTTTTACCGTATCTATGCGTTGACGCTGACAGGAAGTACACTTGCTATGAAAACTCTTAAACTTATAAAATTGCAGATAACCCATAGAAACACGGTTTTTGCATAGTATCAGCTAGATGGACCCCACTGTTGTGATTTTACGTACAAGAACATATATCTATGCAGTTGGAGCAACAAAGATGATTTCAGATCTAGTTTTTACCATTTCCTATATTTTTCTTTCATTTATGGAGATTCCTCATTAATATTCATGAATATGGTAATAAACTTATTAACAACATTGCATTCTAAATCAAAGACCAGTGCATTTTTGTTATGTTTGGTAACAAGTTGATACTGTTAGCTACCAGTTCTGGAGGCCTTGTGATATAATGTTATCTTTTCTATGCGCTGGCGCTGTCCGGACATAAACGTACAAGAATGAGTCTTGCAAGAAACACCACATACAGAACAAACAGCCGCCCGAACAGCAACACAAGGACACAGCAAATGTACATAACTATAAAAACATGAAGAGACACACAAAGACAAAACAAACATACAATAAGGGGAAGATGGAAGTACCGCATTGGAACGGTCAGGGACAACAGTCACTGGGGGGTTAAACGGTTTTTGGGCGCCCAACCTCACACTTATTCCATCCCCACCCTAAAAGACAAACAGTGTAAATAAACGTATCCCCTCTCCGACTAATCAACAACAACCGTGATGGCAAATACAGTGGTAAAGTGCATGTGTAACGAAGACATTTAAGTGAACAAACTGTATGCACCTATCGCTAGTGTACTCAATGATTGAGCTGCAAACAGAGTAACTGTAGAAAAGTAATAAAGGGTACGACAAAAACGAAATAGTACAGATATCTGACGTTCTCCTGCCATTTCTGGATTTAAGAGATCGCCTTCATATAGTACTAAACCTTTCTTGTCGGCGTACATGCAAAGAGGCCAGCTTGATTGCCAACTGTAAAAGGGTTGACAACCAAATATGCAGTATGTTGTAGTACTACAGGATCATATCACTTTGTCATGAATTTTTATAACATATTTGATGAACAAAGTGAGAAAATGGGTATGTCCAATAATTTTACAAAGTTTGTAAACCACATCACCATAAAATTCATGATGCGAAATACCGTGTCGCAGAAGAGATTACATTGGTACTATTGGCAAATAAGTGAGGGATTTCGATAGTAAAATTTAGAGAAAGTTTTTCTTAGTTTATGGTATCTATATCCTTGCTTAAGCAGCTTTTCAGTTAAAATGAGATTTCGACTGTTAAAATAGTCAATAGATGAACAAGCTCTAGCAGAACGAATAAGTTCAGATATATAAATCTGCTATTGATACTAGAAACTCAATTAAATGCAATTAAGCAATATATACACGATTTTGTTTTATATAATACTCTCCTTGGGGATTTTTATGTATAAGAACATATTTGAGTGTATTTGGAGCACCACAGGTGATTTCAGATCTAGTTTTCACAATCTTCTAGTCTTTGTTCCTGCATATTTCGGTTTTCTCATTAATATTAATGATTATGCGATTGAGGTAATTAACAAAAACATATTCCTAATTTAGGTCCATTGTTTTGCCTTTAGTCTGGCACCAGTTTCAAACTCCTAGTGTCCCAAATAATATAGATATATTATAGCCTTTACCCACAGTCGTTGTCCTGAGCATTGGTTGCCATGAAAACGGTAGAAATACCCATAGCAGGAATGAGTTTTGTTATGGGTACATTTTTTGTTTGCATTCAGCAGTCCCTATTATACACCCTGGCTCCCAGGGTATAAGTATGTCCCATGTTAAAATGTGGCATATTCATATAATTGATACTTCCAGTTATTGCAAAAGAATGAGAAGAATACATTGGCAAGAACTGTGACATTATTTGTATGTATTTAAACATGAATCACATGAATCACAGTGTATCAAACTACATACTAGCAATTATTTATTCACCTAGATATACCGTGTTTGTGTAGTTTTAATCTAAAATCACTATACCCGTGGCTTAATGAGGACATTGGATCCCGTTTTTGTCGTACCCCCATTATTACTGTTCTACAGTTACTCTGATGCAGCTCAATCATTGCGTATACTAGCGATAGATGGGATTCAGTTGGTTTCACTTAAATATGTTTTAAATTTGCATGCAGCATTGCCACTGTATTTGCCATCGCGGTTGTTGTAGTTTAGTCGAAGAAGGGATACGTTTATTTACACAGTCTTTGAGGGTAGGGAAGGTTCAATATGTGTCAGGTTTGTCGCCCCTACACCGACATAAATCCCAAATGACAATTGTCACTGATTGTTCGAAGACAGTTCTTCCATTACACATGTTGTATTTTTGTTATGTATTTAAGCTTATCTTTTTTGTCTGATGATAGGCATGTACATGTGCTGTTCGTTTTATATATCGGTGCTGTTCGGGCGACTGTATGTTCTGTAAACAAGTGGTGGTTTTGCATGGATCATTAATGATATTGTACTTTTACATTTTATTTAACTTCAGTCATACCGAGCAAGTTCTCGTTGTTAGGCAATGTATTCAAATAAAGATGTCAATGCATCGCATTCCGCATAATGTGTTAGCTTTTCAAAGTTTAGTTTAAATCAAGATGAGACGTTACATCTAAGTACTCGATAGCTTTTCTGTCGCAATCTTGTTTGCAACTGTAATAAGGGTCAATTGTCCCAATACAAATTAAATGCAATAAAAGTCGAGTACTGCTATGTCAAATAATTGTTGTTTTGGAAGTGATCGTGGGATAGTGTGTCGATACATTTACCGTGTTTTCAGTTTGACATAATTTGCAGATCCTGGTTAAATCTCACCTATAGGAAGAGTTTAAATTGAACTCAAAACAACAGACCAGTAGTAACCACGCAAAAGAGGTCTCAGTAACATCGGACAGTAAGGTAAACGATAGCTGATAGCAGTATGAGAATTGTTGTCGTTTACGTATTGTATTTTAACCATATGTCAACATCCAGCTATTCACACGTGTGTGTATTGGGGAGTACGTCAGTGGTTCGTTGGACACAGTACATTGTTTCCTGAACAGAATAACACTCAGGTAGAACCACCGACCAAACATAAGCGAACTGGAACGTTTCTACACGTGACAAATCCATTGAGGCCCAATAAAATAGTACATGCAGCGACAGAAACGTCTTTATGTCTTGGTTTTGTTCAGCAAAAGCACTCACGTGTTGCTTATGTTCGCATGTGTAATCACAATATGGTTGCGTCCATGAGCAGTTGACAAGGGCATCACTTGTTCTTTAATTTTAAGTTATACAAAGCAATGTCAAAGTGGATTATTGTCTTTACAAATTATGGAGAGGCAGTCTGAGTGTCGAAATACTTGAAATTATTAAAACATTAGGATAAACTTATTTGACACATCGTTACATTTCAGTCTATTGATATGTTCATCGTATTCATCAACATTACAAGTAACATACATAGTGAGGTAAACACAAATCTAGGCACACTATCGTGTCATGTTTATGATATTACTTGACCAGATTAAACTGAGACTCCGTGCATATTCCGTATGTATTCGTAATTCTATATATAGATTTCCGAAGATGAACAAAGTTCGAGCATTATTGACTATTGACGGTATGTAATTTTGTTCAGTCACTGTAATAGCTCAGTAGATAAGGGTGTTATTTGCGGGAGGCAAGGTAGCGGGTTCGAGCCTTACCTCGGGCAGAATTTTTCTCTTCAAAACGTGAGTACATTACATTTTCCTCGTTTTAAGCATTTTTTTTTCCTGAAACACAATCATCCCACTTTCCATAAAACACACATGTCATTACTTTCCATTACACGTGTTAGCCATACATTGGAAACGGTACAATGTCGGAAAGAAAGGCTTCGAAACGTTTGCGAGCGAAAGAAAAGAAACTTGTTGCTACAGTTGCAAGTCATTTTGAGAACGTTCGGGGGAGTAAGGGGGCGTTTTCCGAACGTACAGCCATGGCAACCGGGGTGAGCAGAGCCACCGTTTTTAGGGTGCGGAAATAACTTCGGGCGACGAATGCACTCTCATCGCCACATCGTCGTCCGAAGGGACCCTACAAGCCTATAGACGCGTTTGATGAAATGGTCATCAGAACCAAGATGAAGAACTTTACAACCCAGCAACGTGTCCTACCAACTATAAGGAATCTCTTAACGATGTTGAGGCAGGATATCAACTATCCTGGTGGCAGAGAAACCCTCCGTAAAACTCTACACAAGTTAGGCTTTACATGGAGGAGGACAGGAGACAACAGGAAAGTTCTGACTGAGAAGCCAGCCATAGTTGCTCAACGCCTCACATTTTACACACGGAAGAAGGAGCTTGAGGATAACGGATTCACTCTGGTGTACGTAGACGAGACTTGGGTTGATAGTAGCTATACAGCAAAGAGATGTTGGCAGTCGGTGGTCATGTCAGGATCTCAGCCGCCTTGTAACCGTAGGCAACGGCTAATAGTTGTACATGCTGGATGCCGTTCTGATTTTATAAATGGGGCTCTTCTCGTATATAATGCGTCATCAAGTACAGGGGACTACCACTCAGAGATGAATGGAGAAACGTTTAAGAAGTGGCTAGCAGAGCGGCTTCTTCCTCACCTACATGGGTCATGTGCGATTGTGCTTGACAACGCCAGCTACCACAGCATGCAGTCAGAGAAGTGTCCCACTACAAGCTCGAGGAAAGCTGATGTACAGGTAATCTACATGATTGTATCATATAACATGCGTTTCTAGGCCTACGCCTATGCAAACTGAGTATGCCCAGTTCAGAAGTCTCGAATACCGGTAGTTTACATTTTTCCGTGTCCACGTGCTATTATAACACATTAATCTAATTAATATTCATGACGTCATCAATTCTTAAATGAATCTTCATGGAGGAAAAGGTTAAAGATGTAAAATTTAAAAATAGTAAAACAGCAGCTGTTTAACATAATATATCTCTATCATTTGATTTTATGATTTCAGCAATGGCTTCACAAAAACGGAATACATTTCAGAGAGGGGATGGTGAAATCCCAGTTGCCGGAGTTGGTGAAGACGCATAAACCGACCCCAAAGTATGTCATCGACGAACATATCAGAAGTCAAGGTCACGAGGTCCTTCGTTTGCCGCCTTACCACCCTGAATTGAATGCAATCGAGTTAATATGGAGCCAAATGAAATCGATCGTGCGCAAGAGGAACGTAACATTCAGGTACTAAAATAAATAGAATCTCTCTAAGGCAGCATCAAATAATTATATTATAGAAATATTTGGTAATCTGTTTATTGCTACGTTCTTAAAAATTATCTCCTAAAATATTAATAATTTGCTTTTTATGAGTTTGCATATTTCAGATTCAATGATCTACTGAAACTGACTAAGGCAGTGTTTGAGGAGATTGGCGAGAACAGATGGAGACATGCGTGTGATCACACCGACAATCTCATCAGCAAAATGAAGAAGGCGGACAATTATTTCCAGAGAGAGGCCGTGAACAGCGTCGTCATAAACCTGCTTGATGACACGACAGACACAGCCAGTGAGGGGCAGCACGACAGAGACCGCCAGCGAAGGAGAATGACGTTTTATGTGAAACTATATCACGTACTTGAAATAAAATGAATTAATATAAATGTTGAAAAAAAAGAACGGAAAAAACCAAAATAAAAAATAAAAAGTACTTCAAAAGGCATAGAATAAAACAGTACTTCAAAAGACATAAACTATATATTAAAAAACAATACCCAAATACTTCAAAATACATATACATGTATGTATATAATAAAATATTAGATATATAATAATATATGCTTGAAAAACCAAGTACAAACAATAATAGAAGTTAATTTTTTTTAAATTACTTCAGTTGGATTCGAACCTGCGACCGCTTGTATGACAGGCGAAGATCTTTCCACTGCGCCACACTTTAGGTCGTATTTTGGTCTCAACGCATAACCCATTTATTGGTATGTATGGTAATCGAATTCATCCGAGTATAGCCGGAAACGCTAACGGAAATTTATGAGTCTCAGTTTAACCTGGTCAAGTAATACGACTTTTGATGATGATAAAGGGCGCATGTCCATTTTACTACACTAATAGGTATGTTACTGTCATCATTAATGATATTGAAACATACATAATATTAAAATCTTTATCACTTAGCCTGAATGTATTTAGAGGTATCTTATTTATATGAAGGTAGCCACCATTCATAAACTGACATGCGAACGATCGTCACATTTAGAATTGCCTCGTCGTTTTTGAAACTAGATATGCAGCCGACTCAATGACTCCAAGATTATGGCATTAGTTGATACAATATATAGATGGACAGAATGTCTGATTTTGCCTGATAGTTGCATTCCGAAGACAGACATTAACATATATTTGCAATCACAATGATGCCTTAATACGCAATATCTGATAAAAGCTTAGTTATACCGATATAGACTAAGCCGTTGACTATGAAATTGTTGTCTTCATTCGAAATCATTCGAATTTCTATACCAGAATTGACTGTGTTAGTAAATATACCACTGAGGCCTTTTATCACGCTATTTTACACGAGGTGGCTCACTTGAAGTAGCTATTCGGAAATCAATACGGTACTTTTGAATCGTCAAGTAATATGTGTTTTCAAGTTTTAACACCAAATCAGCAAGTATTTAACGTGATTATAATACTCCTTTGTTGAGTGTCATATTTTAAACATATAGCATGCGACTTCTTTTGCAGAAATGTGGCTTCATGTAATAATGTTTCTAGTACGTATAAGTAAGGCTATGGATCAGGCAAATGCTTATTGGTTTAAATAAACCCCGATGCTTTCATACAAATGATTAAATTATATTCCGGAAGAGAGTAATTAATGCTTGCCTTATCTGCGCTCCGGGGACATAATAGATACGACATCTGTATGATGGATAAAACAGATAAGTAGTTATTGATAACAGTATTTTTATCATTAACTGTTTAACAAGGGAAGCTTGGCTAAATATTTACCGTTTGCATGTAGGTAGGTTTTGACATACTGAAAACAATCATAAAACCAAACATTGGTGTGTTCTATTTGATATATTCCACAATCAACAAATCAACGCTACTTAATCAAAACACCAAAGAAAACAACAGAAAGGCAGAACAAAAAAGAAGCAAGCAAAAATCAAAACAAAAATAAGATAACGAAGAGAAAAACATATAAACAATAAATACGACAACAACCATTCCCAAACCGAACACTATCTGTTTAACGTTGTGTTATATTATTCGTTCTAGTTGTAATCTGACACGATATAGATGCGTTCAGTATATACTACCAGAATATAGCACGCCTCTCCCATTATAAAACATAGTTGACTACGTTAAACAATCCTGCAGGAACTGACCCAGGACTGTTCTGTTTGCATGCAGGATAAAACTTATCATACAGTTTCTACTATGGTAAAACATTACCTTTCTATATTAACATTATACACATGCAACTAATAAGTGTATATTACGCGGTCCTTTCCTACATGAATATGTATCAGTGAAAGGGTTCAATGACGTAATACTACCTGTATGTTATGTCCCTGTCTAGTCCAAATGATGCAGTTGTGTCTAGGTGAATTTAATCGTGGTATATAATGTATCTGCACTAGCTGTAACAAACAAACGCTTAATTCAACTTATATCAATGCACGTACATATTCTCCAATCCAGGAACAAAAATACACACACTGTTTTGAAATATACTTTTGTTGAACATATCCCTGTCGGAAGCAAATACCATCTACATTAATTCAACATTTCTAAGCGAACCCCTGTTATCATTGATTTGTCCGAGGTTTACAAGAACACAATATCACCTGTTTTAAGCGGTCATTTGTTCATTCGTTCATTGCTACCGACTATATTTTAAATCCAGTTTGAGACTAAACATATTTTATTTTAAATTATTGCAAATGGCGGACGAATCTCGTCCGAATGTCTACGCGGGTCAGTGTAGCTCTTAAGTGACACCATTTGACGCCATTATAAACCACGCCAGTTCGTTTATATGAGGTACAGTTAATACATTTCATCCAAGCTGGAAACAAATAAGCTCCATTTGTCCATGCATACGCGCCGTAAGTCATGCGGTGTATCCTGCAATAGAACATCATCTACTTGTAGGTTAAAATCGCGTAACAGCACAGTATTGTTTTCTGAACAACCAATAGATTGGTCATGATGATAAATGAAAATATGATAAAGTCAAACAGAAAGAAATACGCAATCTCTCTCACACATGCACAAACATACACACGGACTTTAGAAACAAGCACAAGTACAAAAAATCTGAAGATGGGTGATCCTTCATAAGAAAAGTAGAAATGCAAAACGAAAATTGCAGACTCGGTTTGATTGAGTCTGTTCATGAGTAGTAATTAAAAGTGGAACACTACTCACGCCCCATAGCACCGGCTTAAGCATTTCTAATTTTCAAAACAAATGACACCAAACCTAATGATCACGAAGGTCCAGGAAATATAACAACACCGAGAATGAAGTACGGGGTGACTTTTTTACGGCCGCCACACAGGCACTTAACATCTGCTGTTATGAAGTACATATATTTTGAATATGGGTGATCCTTCGAAAGGTATTTTATATGCACTTTTATGACTGCTCATGAACAGACTGACAGTCTTGAATTTTCACTGCTTTTGCTTTCGAAGGATATCCTACTATCAGAATGAATGTACTTCACAACAGCATGCGCTACGTGCATGTGTGGCTGCTGCTAAAAAGAACAACTGTACGTCATTGTTAGTGTTGTGATACTTCCTGGTCCTTCGGAACCATTTGTTTCGATGTTAGTAGTTTTGAACATTGAATGCCGATTAAAAGCCTCTTTTAACATTGCTGCATTTGCTTTTGAAGGATCCCCTACTATCAGAACATATATTGACCTCAACTGTTTCAAAATGTAATGAAATATCCAACTGCAACATGCTAAATGTTAACAGTGAATTAGGTAATGACTATAGTATTACACAGATGGGTACAAGGAGAATAATTATGATTTGTTCTTTATTACACCTTTGCTGCTACTTATAAACGAATATTACAATCTTGAACAGAATAGTACTTTTCTATTAATGCATGTTTTATGTATCAAGTGTTTAAACAAAAAAAGAGAGTTGCAGTGTATCGGAAGTACTGGTATTAGCATACATACTGTGTGAAAATACTTAATGAAATTGAAATCGACTTTCTTTGCCTAAATATCTATATATATATATATTGTCAACGAAACTTTATCACGACATTGGATTTTAGAACATTGCAGGCAAACGTCTAATTAGGATCCTGACACGTTGGCGTCCATGTTGCATGTTTGTAGAGAAAGACAAAATAAACATATTTATATTAAATACGATACGTTAAAAATTGACATGTGATTTGATTGTCCCATAAAATCGCTTAATGTTCTATATTAGCTGATACATACATGTATCATATATCTATAACTACAACAATTGTGAATACAATGTGACTTTGACATTTAAACGAGCATATGTCGATTTTAAAATCATCCAGCTGGATACTGTCCGAGTAGCGGTTTAGTTATTGCGAGGGGTTATCTTATTTACGATACAACAAGAGTGGGATGTCGTGTAATAATTAATAAAAACAGATGTCTGTCGATATTTGATGGACTAAACCACAGGGTCCGTACAAAATAGACAGCTGTAACATATTTATAGGAGAAAATTGCAACCTTTCACGGAAGATGTGATTTGTAAGTTTACATTAAGCGATCTGTAATGGTATGAAATGATAGATTACACTAAGCGTTTACATGTCCTCTGTATGGCGTTACCTCTTGTAGTTACGGTCTGTCTTATAGTAAAAGTACAAAAATGAGTCGTGCAGGAAACACCACATACAGAACAAACAGTCGCCCGAACAGCAACACAAGGAAACAGCAAATGTACATAACTATAAAAACAACAAGAGATGCACAAAGACAAAACAAACACACAATAGGGGGAAGATGGAAGCACCGCCTTGGAACGGTCATTAGTCATTCCGTCAAAGTATTTTCTGAACAACGCCTTAAGTTGAAGCAAGGAAGGATACATGAGACAACTACTCTACTGCCGTACCATACTATGTATGTAGACGATTAGTGTTGATGCATTACTGATGCAATCTTCGCTGCGCGACGGACTTGTATATAATTTTTAAGCACCGGTTTAGGCTGTACAGTGTCCGATCAACACGTCAAGGTCGAAAAAAAATCTCATGTATACCTGTCCTAGACAAGGTTAAGCAATGTTATTACAACTGAAAGTACTTATAATGAAAGGAGGACTGTTCTGTGCTGTGATGAATGAAATGAATTGAATCTTCTGTGTAATTTCCAGGGTTAATTGTCTCTACTTCGTTGGTTGTGCTGTCGGTACTAATTGCAGAAGCATTAGTTAGAATGAAGAATTGTACGAGTTTTTCGACAAACGTATCGTGATTTACGTGGATTGTTTTTGCATATTTACTTTAATCAAAACTACCCATTTTCAGATTATATGTACTTCACAACAGCAGGTGTTAAGTGCTTGTGTGGCGGCCGTAAAAAGTCACCCCGTACTTCATTCTCAGTGTTGTTATATTTTCTGGTCCTTCGGGATCATAAGTTTTGATGTTATTAGTTTTGAAAATTGAATACTGCTTAAGCCGGTGCTAGGGGGCGTGAGTAGTGTTGCATGTTTAATTATTACTCATGAACAGACTCAATAAAACCGAGTCTGCAATTTTCTCTTTTTGCATTTCTACTTTTGCTTTCGAAGGATCACCCATTTTCAGATTATATTTACATTGTCCTTACAACATACACGTCCATTAAATATGCATTCTCCTCCACTGAATATGTATTCTATACGTAACCACATAATTTCAGAACTGGTATGCGTGTGACGTGAAACTAAGGAGTGCTTAAGCACATGCTATGGAAAAAGTTGGTTATATAGAAAAATAGAGCATTTTTCAATATGCCGAAAACTAGCGGAATGAAGTACTCTGTCGCATAACATTATATCAGTTATGTGTACCGGGCATACGCAATGTACTTAAATAAATTCGGAAAGTAGTATAGTATTCCAAAGTCTTAGAAGCAATGCAAGCCAAGAAATGTGTAGACTCGTTTTTAGTGAGTCTGTCCATTAACAGTAATTAAAAGTGCAATGCTACACATGACCCCCTAGCAACAGCTTCAGTGGCATCCAATTTTCATAACTACAAGCATGGAATATGATGATTCCGAATGACAAGAAATTATAGTGACAATGACAATTTTACAGCCACAGCAGACATTCTCGTCCAGAATTTTACACTTTCGACTAACCAACATCAGGCATATTTATGAAAACAGAACCAATGCTTATAGTTTCGTTATGAAATCGGAGGTTGGCAGAACGTGTCCGTTTATTTCAGTCTCTTAACCCTTAGGGTGCTACGAAAATGCGGTATGATTATGCTCTGATCTGTTGCCGTTGTCGCTTACTTCTTATTCGTTCAAGTTTTTGAGATACTCTGGACAGAATGGACCCAAGATGTTTGCAAATGTCAATTAGGCCGCACTTAACAGGCTAAGTGTTATACAGTTTTAAAAAACATTTTGCAAATTTTCTAAATATTTAGCAGTATTCAGAATCCGACATTAGTTTCAATATATTGGAAATGTAGGAAAATAGACTGTAAGCATTATTGTAATGATATATGTATTTATTCGACAGATGAGCAGGAGACAACTGTAATGTATCATTTATCTACACATCTAAGTACTACGTATACTAGGTGAATGCGATATTGTGGGAGTAATCATGCGCTGATAATGCTCGGACACTAGGCGTGTCACAACGTCAATGCAGGCTAGGGGCGTGACAAAAATTCTGAAAATAGAAGTACAAAATTGAGGCATGCAGGAAACACCACATACAGAACAAACAGTCGCCCGGACAGCAACACAAGGAAACAGCAAATGTACATAACTATAAAAACTACAGGAGACGCACAAAGACAAAACAAACATACAATAGGGGGAGATGGAAGTACCGCCTTGGAACGGTCAGTGACAAAAGTCACTGGGGGGTTAAATCGGTTAATGGCCGCCCAACCTCACACTTATTCCATCCCAACCCTAAAAGACAAACTGTGTAAATAAACGTATCCCCTCTCCGACTAATCTACAACAACCGCGACGGCAAATACAGTGGTAAAGTGCATGTATAACGAAAACATTTAGGTGAACATACTGTATCCACCTATCGCTAGAAGATTATTCGATCGCAAACGCAGCAATGCAAAAAAATAAACTTGCAGACTCAAATTTGTTGAGCCTGTTCAAGAGCAGTAATTAAACGTGCAACACTACACATGACCCTTGCACCATGAAGTACGGGTCGACTTTTTACGGTCGCCACGCAAACAGCATTACATGTACATACTCGACGTCCGCATTTAATATAGCATGGACGTTTAGATCAAATGGCATATTTATTTGAACATTAATTTGCTCTACAGTGATGCATGAACTTATCAATAATTACCAATGTATTTCCATCATCCTTATTAACAGCTGAACCATTGTGTGTTGGATCAGAGTTATTTGGAATGACCTTGTATGAATATTCAATTGTAAATAGTTATAAATCTTAGATGTGGGTTTGTTTTAATTATTCGTAATTGTCGTATCCAGGGACACTAACATATAATTTATGCAAAATTTCGAATTTTATTGACCAACCAATGTCATGATTTGAAAAGAAAAGTCCTATTAAAATATATTGTTTTCAGAAATAAAGGTGGTAGCTTAATTACATACTGAAATCAATGCATTGCTTTCAGTCTGCATTAGATTATTAACAAACACCTGTGCACAAACCGCCATAACCTTCTTTTAAAACATGTGATTCTATTTTGCCAACAATAATTTAATAATGTCAGTTAGAATATATACACATATAAGAACATTTTACCACAAAAACAGAAACAGTGTATTTGTAATGCAACATACAATGCAATACGTATCCAATTAGGAGTAATGAATGAGTGTAATATATAAAACAAAACAAACATGCTTTCTATGTCACTCGATGAAGCCAATGGAATGGTGCAAAAATACAATACACCTCTGTATAGCACCAGACATAGCTGTACTAATAAACGTCAACTTTGATAAATCGAGCGTATTATCCGCCGATTGTTTGTAGCTGTGTTGTTGGTATTATATTCCTCATCAACACACACACGATTGATGTACCTGACATTGCTCAATGGTAAAGAGACCGTGTGCAAGGTTAATGTAGATGTAATACATACGACGTTCAATTCCAGTTATCAGCACTCTTTGTCTGTCGTTTGAATATATATTCTGTTTATTGTAGCGTATTTTTAAGTATCAAAATGTACTCCGAATCTGACAAATTAAATGAAACTATTTTAATGCTTAGCGCACGTGTTAAGTACATAGTAGCTTGTATTAATAAAACGTGTGCTTGCTGAGTGAGCCAGAGCTTCGACTCGTATTGCCCGTTGATTTCCGTATTTTGAAAAGTCGACTGTTTTCGAAGGATTCGATAGTATAATTACACATTGGTAATATATAGATTGAACCTTTACATCGTAGGAAAATAGATCTTTAGCATTTTTGTAAAGACGTTAATATAATATGTGCATTTTGGGATATATAAGTCTTTAAACGCTGCAGTTTGAGGGCCAGCTGAGTTAATAACAGTCAGTTAAATTATTGTTATGTGCCAGTTGGGTAATAATAATGGAACAATTCCAGTGTGAACACTTTCACCATAGTCTAGAACCTGGCTGTTGGACTGGGTGCTTCACTTACACCAATATGTGTGAAGTAGATACCTCATCTGCTTGATTTACTGAACACGAGTTCGCACATCCAAAAAGTTTGATACTTCGGGAGTTAAGTAATGAGGAATCAATATGTTTGTAGGCACGTGACTGCTAAATGCAGGGTGAAAATGATGCTGAAAGATCATATAGAAGTTTTTTTGCATGACTGTCCCCTTCATAAAAGTTGTCTTAACATCTGATAATTATACTTGGTTAATTGTTCGAATAATTCAGTTTTACTGCAAAAGGCAACATAGTATAACTTTAGATAAAACAAGGAAAGTCTTATATCACAGGAGATAGAACAATGAAAGTCTTATATCACATTAGATAGAACAGGGAAAGTCTTATAAACACATTAGATAGAACAAGGCAAGTCTTATATCGCGTTATTCACTGTATACCGGTATGTTTCCCTTTATCTTCAATTTATTGCCATATTTACGAGCAAGTTCGTTTGTCATGGTAATGCATTAAGTTATCACAAACTCGCTACATATGATTGCAGAGTGCATACATATTGTCAGTTTAATGTATAGTAATGTTATATTCACGTTTATTCATTACCGGCTAATGTAACATGATAGCACATGATCTAGATGGTGTGACTGTTAACGTGAAATCACAGTATTTTAACATGTACGTCAATATCAATTACATCTTGACGCATAGAGATTGCTATAAAATGTTTTGAAACGGTCGATATTTGTATTATAAATAGATACAAGGGGACAGTCTTTTTTGTTGGATGCCCAGGTTCTCAGAAAGTCAATCACATTTTCAACCAGCAGGTATACTTATTTTGAACGATCATTTCTTCGGACCTTAGATCTAATCAGAGAGCTGATTCTAATTGAAAGTTCACTGCATAGTCAGCTGTTTTCAATGTTTTAAATTATGCTTTTCAGAATGAATTTCAGGTTTCCAAAGTTGTAAGGGGATGGAAAGTATTGGAAGTTTGACGGTTCTTGTTCAAACCGTGTTCAGCTATTGCTTTCACTGAGTGACGCAATTGCATATCTACGCACATTTGACTAGTAATTAGTAAATGATATAACACCATCGTGCCGGATATCTAGACATTTCGATAAACATATGTGACCCATCATAACAGCTCTTCATTGAACGCATTTGTCATTGTAAACATATATTTAATGCGTTCTATATTGGTAGAGTGTTACACATCATAAATATAGTCGGAAAATGGCATGACTATCACAAAAAAGTTAGGTTTAGAGAGGAATGGATCTCGGACCCTCATACACCGATTACGGGGATAATAAAATATAAAACGTGAAAAACATGACTGTTACAAACCACACCGGGCGTGTTGTTTGATTTTTACAGTAAAATTCCTCTAAATCGGGCGTCCAAATAGGTAAAAATATCGATTTGTGGAAACCTAATGCATAGTAAAGGCCATGCTTTCAGCCTGTATTAAGCATCCACCTGTGTAAAAGTATCAAGTTCTTCTCTACTGGAATTCCAGTTTAGAGTGGTTGTCTGCATATATCACCGCTTAGGAACGGGTTTACTCATAATCATATGATTTGAACTTTAGGATAAATGAAAACTAGGCAGCATAATATATAATTCATTCTGGTATCAATGTTTTCCAGCGACAAATTATTTGATCACAGCAACATGCACATATGAGTGAAACTTCCCACTGTATTCCCTAATATATCCTGTAATATGTTCAGAAAGTGTGTGTGAATGCCCATCAATAATGCTAATATGGTATATTAAGGCAGCGACAATGGGATTGTACAGGAAACAAAAATCACGATAACCATACTTTAAAGAGAATAACTAAATAATACTGTAGATAAAGGAGCTATTGAGAGTGTGCAACTGGAAACAAAATTATACGTTGAGGTTATCCCATATATTCATACTTTAAAGCCTTTATTAAATAAATGTTTTATTGCATGAATTTATATGTTTTATTAAGCCTTATTAATCTTATAAGATGTATTAAACCTCGTATAACTGACAGACAGACATACACTGTGACATCTACAGTAGAGTAAAACCTCTCTATAACGACCATTAAATTACAACAAGTATTTTGTGTTAAAAGCAGGTCGATGCTTAAAGCAAGGTGAAAGTAAAACAGAACGCTCCTATAGGAGCGTTCTGATTTACTTTCACCTTGCTTTAAGCAACCACCTGCTTTAAACGCCAACTAATTAACACAAGTGAGTGGTCGTTATAGAGAGCTTTTACTGTAGTAAATCGCTTTAACAGTATCACGATACATAACTAAACTCTCTTCCGTCGCTCTCAAACACAATGCAGTGTGTACGATACGGTCGTGATGAATTACTACCATTTACGTAGCTTTTTAGTATCTATAATTATGTTTTGGTTTTTAAATCAGTCAAGTCTATCCTGTTGCAAAATAACATATATGACCTCCTGTACAATTAAGCTTCTGGATCAGAAGTTAGTTGGCTCGAACACCCTGGCCTAGGTGTACAGAAGTCGCTAATATTGAACAAAAAGTATGTGCTAAGCTCTGCATTATAATGTGAGTGCTAAGGATTAAGACTAACCGGGCCTTACTTTTTAATGTGACATGGTATGCTACCACAGTGCGGCAGAACTGTATTAGTTCTGAGTAGATACACCCTATTTAGCTGAATTCTTTTAATGGAACGTTACCTCCATGCATGGATACACGTAGGCACGCACGCGAGCATAAGTGTACATACACACATGTGATTATACACACATGCACCCAGAAACAACGCATTTACATAACTATACACGCGAGAACACACACAAACACACAGAATAGAAATATCCGAATATTAATCCTAGATACAAACTGAAAAAGCTGCCAACGAGCGTTTGATAAGGAGAATGGTATGCATCACAGTTAACTAGTAAGCCTCCAGACATGATAATCGAAATTAATCACACTGTATATTATCTTATATAACAATACTCAATCAATAATGCATTTCATTGTATGGCTATTTGATCAAAGAGCTATTAATGAACAATGTTTGTATTGCTTTCTTACACGCAACCATCAATGGCTGTTCAATACAGATATTAGTCTTGTCTATTAAATAAGGGATTTATCCTGTTAAGTCTGAACAGAAATGGAAAATAGTAAAGTCAAGCAAAAACTGAACCATACAGATAACGTTGCTATACGGGTGCAGTGAACATGACATATACCTGCCGTTCGCTTGTTTGTATCAGTAATCACAACTGTGTTAATATGATCATGTGTCGCCATAACGGTCATCCTGTATACAAAATAATGTTTAGTTAAATACGACTTAAAATATTATATCATATTCAGTTTTTATACAACACTTTCACTGCCAATGTCGCCAACATTGCACCATGACAAATAGTGCAGTCCCAGATCAAACGCCGCCTTTTCAAGGCGGCATCTGACCAGGGAGAGCACTTTAGAGAACTCTATTTCTGTTCCTAAAGTCTTTGAAAGTTGCATTTCTTTATCGCATTTCCTTATTTTTTACCGATTTTACAAAATTGGTTTGCAAAGAAATTAGCGCCGAAGGGTTAAACCGAACGAATAATAGCAACTGGATATTTAACCTTTTACCTGATAAATATCCATGTGATATATATTGACTGTATGACTACTGATCAGACAAATATGGTAACAGTATTATTAACAGGGAAATGGTTGAGAGTAGCAGAAATTTTAAAATCAGATATATATCAGTTCAAAAGCAAACATGGTACACCCTGATCAGATGGCGCCTACAGGAGCAGCCTAATATGAGTATACAGTGTTCCCTCCCTACAACGACCCTCCCAATAACGATTCCCTCCTTACAACAACGCATGTCACTGTTTCCGAAACAACAAGGCTCCAGACACAATATTTCCATCGTATTTGCTTTATTACTCCATCAAACCCTATGCTGTGACCACTCTTTAGAATCGTCACAAAGTGACGATTCTAAAGAGTGGTCACAACATAGGGTTTGATAGAGGCATAACGGTTTTAGCTCTCGAAATACACCTTATCTGGGGATCTGCAAACAAGCTAATTATGTTTGAGTTTCCGTCCCTATAACAACTCCCTCTGAACAACACATACAATCTTCGTATCCCAAAGGGTGTCGTTGTAGAGAGGGAGCACTGTACTCTGTTTGCAAGTGCAACAATCAGGGAAAGCGTTGATAGCCAAGACACTACTTCATTGCCAAGTGTGTATATTCGTTTTTTCACAATTTATGTTTAAATGTATTTCCAAACGACAACAAAATGTTTATTGAGGGCACTATAATTGAGTATTTAACGGGGCTGTGATAAATTACGGGAACGAGAAAATTATCAGAAATATGAATTCGACTATTCATCGAGCGTGAAATTAGATTATCCGACCTTCCTTTATTTGGTTTGTGATTGAGAGAGTGAGAGAGTGCCCACAAACATATCAGTGGCAGTTACCACATTAGCAACGACAAGGCACAGGCAGCTGTAAAATGAAGGTAAACTTACACACACTATGTGTTTGTTATGTCTTTTTGCGTCTCATTTTGTCTTTTGTTAGACATGCACATTTGCTGTTCTTCGTTGCCATGGTATCCCATTCACATGTATAACCGTTCCCCTTAGCACGAATCTATCATAAAAAATATTAATTCAAATGCTATACTTGAAGGAACTTTGAAGGAACATTTTGAAAAAAATTATAATTGAAAATAACACTTAAAGTAAACAAAAAACCCTCATCATTTGAACTAAATGTCGGTTCTTTAACTCACCCTATGCTGCAAATGAAGCTGCCATGTTTCCTATATTGCCGTTCCTATGACGCCATAATCGCCAAATGTGCTTGTACACAATGGGTCAAATATGTACTCCACAAGAAAGGTTAAATACCAAACACTCACTTAACCTAATAAACATTTAGAGTTATATTGGAATATGTATTAATCATTTTCACAAGGATCACGAACAAAATAAGACAGAATTATGAGCCTTATAAGTTTAAATGTTATTTTGCAAAACATGTCAACTGATAATTGAATTTCAAAAATACTAGGAAATACACACATTAGAATCAGCTAAACAGATAACACTCAGAATTAACGAAATTGCTTACATAATTTACAATAATTTAGAGGTGTATTGTGCACGCATAGAAATGTACTGTACCGTCTAATAACAGAATCCCTTTTACAAAATGTTACATGAGCTCATGTTATTAATATGAAACCGACCCTTTACCGAACAGTATACGCGTGACGTGTTATTTACTTGGTCACGTTATAAGGACATATCGGAACGTTTCCGTGGCATCTGTCAAATTATGTAAGATTTGAAAAATGGACCTGTCTGGGAAATATAGTTAGAAAAATGGTGTCACCTGATGAGAATGATATATACTTTTGTTAAAAAATAACATATTTATTTAAAGTTTCATTCAACTAAACTGTTTTGATGCTCAGTTTGCGGCACTGTTTATGAGAGCTTTTATTTACAATCGGAACCGGTTTTGGGCGATGACGTAGACATATCGCATGCGATATAATAAGCGCGTTTGTGATACGGACGGGATAATAGGAACGAACGAAAATATAGGAATCGAGGATACTGTACGGGTGACTGTGTGTTTTGTACGTCGTGTTCCCAGCATTAACCAAACATGTACTTTTATTTTATAATATGCCGTTAATCGTTACCTAAGTATGGACGTCAAACTATACGTATACTGACATCAAACCGCGAGTAAGCTAACGTCCATATGGTATTTGTAATCATACCAAATCAAATCCTACGAGGTAGCTTGGACTTCAAATCAATGATATATTGTGCATTATAAATGTTTGTTTGTATTGGATTTAACGTCGCTTTCACAGTAGTTCAGTCATATCGAAATATCCAGCTAAATAAAGGTGGATAAATAACTCTTAACACCCTAGTCACACTAGAGGCCGACTGAGCCCGAAAGCCGTTCGAATGAGAATTCGTCGTCCATTGCTGCCTATTCGAAATAAATTCGAAACATTCCCATTGCATTCTAAGTCCATTACGTAAATTCCGACACATTCTTGGGACCAGTTCGAAAATGTTGAACATGTTCAAAACACTCATCGTGCATTCGAAGAAGAGAATCATTTAACGGCAATCGAAGTGTATTTCATCAATATACTGACACCATTCTAAATAGTCTTACTGCCATCCGACAGTATTCCAAATACTCAAAGTGTGTTCGAGGGAAATATATAAGGGTAAACCATTTCAAATCCTCTACGGATGTTCCGAATTTGTCTCGAATTTACCGGGATGCATCTCGATTGCATCTCAATTGTATTCTACACCTATTTCGGACCTATAATTAGTCGGATGGAATGTAATTCAAATGCCAGCATGTCAGAATATTTCGACTGCCACTCAAACACATATCGAATGCTTTTGGAACGTTCCAAGTGGACCGTGGTGAGTTTGAATGACCGCCGAATCGTAGAAAAACATTGTGAAGAGCAGGATAACAAGTCGTGCAGACAGACACAGTATTCAATGATGTTCTGCACAAAGAAAGGTTTGGGTCCATAGTAGTGAGGAGGAGTCATCTGTGGGCCATACATTCAAAGCTGCCTGGCTTCATCAAGTACGTTCCGATTCCAAACGCGCCATCTATTAAAATTAAGTATGGCGAAAGCTCGTCATCTTGTGCAATAGAGGATGGCTCTGGGATTCCTATGATTCCATCTTCAAGATATTCTTTCAGCTCAGACTCATTGCAGATCCGAGCATCGGACATACTACTATATGAATTGATATCAACTAATTGGAACTTATAGTCTGCATCTACAAGAGCGATCAAGACTAGTGAAAATAACCCTTTGTAGTTATGGTACAAAGAACCGCTCTTGGCAGGTTTCCGAATGGCTACATAATTGCCATCTAGATCTCCAACAGCATGAGGAACATTCCATTTATTTCACGTGACCTCTTCAATAGGTGCCAATTCTTCTGGAGTAGCGGGAAAGGGGATGACTTCCTCCTTGCTCTCCTCCACAATAGCTTTGCAAACTTCAGGTACGAGGCTGATGATGTTCAATAGCGTGTGTGCATGTCACCTGATGCCAAAAACCTTACTATGAGGACAAGCTTCAAGCCTGGAGGCAGTGCTTTCCGTAGCCTTAGTCCCACTCTCTGCACCAACTCATCAAACATGGCAGGCTTCATCCGGAGGTATTTAAAGAACAACGTTGGGTATTCAATCATTAATTCTTTCATCAGCCTGGTGTAAATGCTCACACAATCCCGCCTCATATACTTTACCAGCCATGGCCGGGTCTCCTGTTTCATCGCCTGACCTCTTCTACGTCAAACAGATCTTGTTGCAGGACAATAATATGTAATAACGCCACTTTGTTCAAAGTAACCATTATTTTTGGTGCCTTGGGCTAAATAAGAATTACTATGCTAGTAGTTTGGAAGTTCAGCTGTATTTTGGCGAGTTGGAAAAGTTGTTAAATGCGAGCCTTGGCGAGCATTTAACTACTTTTCTGACGAGCCAAAATACAGCTGAACTTCCAAACTACTAGCATAGTAATTCTTTTATCATGCAACACCAAGAAAAATGGAAAAAATGAAGAAATAGAAAGATTGCTAAAGCGGTTTCGTCCCCTGAATGAAAATACATGCAAGTACGAATTACGTGACGTCATGTTGGCATGCAGTGACGTCATCTACTTTAACAACATAAACAAACTTGATTTAATCCTTTTATATGGACAAATAGTTGAGAGAAAGGTGAGCAAATATGTTAATTTGATGTTTAATTTTAATAATGCCGTTTTCCTCCTTCTGTTTTCCTCCTATTGGCTGAACAAAACTTGCATTCCAGTGGGGTCAGTACACATGCACTATACCTCACAAAATACAGCGTCAACGTGGAAAATATTATGCTAGTAGGAAGTGACTGTATTTCGTGACGTTGCATGATAAAATGCTATATTCGACAGGGTTTTATATGAGTTTATACTCTGAACATCATTTTGGTATCCTTGATTCGTGGGGCATTAGGGGGATATTCGTGTAACATTCTGAGCACATTCGAGCTATATTATAAGACTTAGTATTTAATTTGCATTCTGCATGAATTCTTAGATAATCGTACTCTTTACGGTGCCTTTTCTGGAAGCGTTTGAAATGCATTTGATGTGCATTCGTACAACAATCGATGCACATTCGAATTAAACATGGGGCAGTACTCCTACAGTCGTCGAAACAAACGCATACAGCATTTGATGTACAGTCTTATTATAATGTCCCCCCTGTATGTATATGGGTGACATATTGTTTCGGTGAGAGTTGGCTGTCTGCCTATCCATCTGTTTGCCTGTCCATCTGTCTGTTTGTCCGTCTGTATGTCCGTCTATACGTCACTATTTCTTGTCCGGACGATAACTCATATATGCTTGATGCCAGTTGGTTGAAACTTCATATATAACAATAGCATGAGGGGAAGTGTCATGCACAAGGTCCATAATACTAGCTTCAACAATATTGGAGTCCTTGCCCCTTGTACATAATTTTCTAACTTTTTTTTCCGGACAATAACTCCTATATGGCTAAGGCCATTTGATTGAAACTTCATGTATGGAAAGAGCATGATGAGAGAAAGTGTCCTGCACAGGCTCTATAACTCTGGCTTCAATATATTGGAGTTATTGCCCCATGTACATTTTCCACACCTTTTGGTCCCGACGATAGCCATTTGATTAAAACTTCATACGTGAAAATATCATAATGCGAGGAAGTAGCATGTACTCTGACTTCAATACTTTTGGAATTCTTGTCCTTTGTTACATTGTTTTCGGCTGATAAATATCTCCTGTTCTACTGCTGTTATTGGATTGTCATTTATTTTATGCTGAAAGGAAGTGCCATGCATGAGGGCCATAACTATGGTAATAATATGTTGGAGTTGTCAACAATTTTAATCTTTAAATAGCTTCTCCTCTGAATCCACAAGGTTCTCAGCTTTCGTATTTGGCACATAGCATTATCTGTAGGTCCTCTATATACATTATGTTCCTGGGGTTAAAATTGGCCCCGTCCCAGGGATGCACTGTTTTCTGTAAGAACATATATTGAAAAATTTGAAAATCTTCTCCTCTGAAACTAGAAGGTTCTCAGCTTTCATATTTAACACATAAAATCATGTTCTGGGCATCTACAAACGGATATAAATTATGTCCCCGGGGTCAGAATTTGTCCCGCCCAAGGGGTGTCCAGATTTCAATAGAAGCGTATAGTGAAACTTTGCAAGTCTTCTCCCCTGAACTGGAAGGTTCTCAGCTTTTACATTTGGCACATAGCATCATGTTCGGGTCTTCTACAAAATATATATATATTGTTCAAAGTTGGTCCAGCCAGATTTCAATAGAATCATATAGTGAAACTTTTGAAAATCGTCTCCTCTGAAACTAGAAAGTTCTCAGCTTTCATATTAGGCAAATATAATCATGTTAAGGCCCTGTATAACAGTTATATAAACTGTTCTCATAGGGTCAAAATTGGCCAGTTTTCAATAGAAGCTTACAGTGAAAACTTTGAAAATCTTCTCCTCTAGAACTGGAAGGTTCTCAGCTTTTATATTTGGCACATAACGCCATTTACAGCAGTGATATATACTATGCCCCTTTGGTCAAAATTGGCCCCGCACCTGGGGACTGTTGTTTCAATAGTTTGCTGTCAATGACAATTGACCAGTGTCTATTGTTAGGGTACATGTATTGCTGGAGTGAATCATATTGGTCGTTGGTACTTTGTAGTAGGTTTTGGAGTTTATGCCTTGTTTTATATAGAAACATATTGCGAAAACTTTGTAAATCTTCTTCTCTGAAACTTGAAGGTTCTCAGCTTTCATATGTGGCCCATAGCATCATCTTGAGGTCCTCTACAGACGTTATGCCCCTGGGTTTAAATTAGGCCCCATCCCAGGGGTGGCCACATTTCGATAAAGACATAGTGAAAACTTTGAAAAAAGCATTCTCTGATTGGCTGTTGAGCGATATCTGGGCCATCATGGCCCCTTGTTACATTTCTGAGTTGTTGGTCTGTCTGTCACAAATCTTGTCCGGTTGAGTTGTCATGTACACATATGTGACAATGTGTCACAGTGTGTATGTATGGGTGCCAGGGGTGGGGGCACACTTGTTTTTGTGACAAAAACCTCTTGTTCTTATTGCACTCTAACAGTATTCTAAATAGTCTTACTACGTTCCAACTATATTTGAATTGCCTTAGAATGTTTATGCACCCGGATAGTGCAATAATCGTTCGACACTCAATCGTTGCATTCGATCGGCGTTTGTAAAATGAATAAGAATATTTGTCATTTTTAAAAATTCCAATCCGACTATGGCCCGAAATTTTTACAACGAGCTCGTGGTGAGTTTTTTTGATGGCCTGATGTCCGTCGTCTGTCGGTGTGTCTCGTGCATCTTTCGTCGTCCGTCGTCAACAATTTGAACCTTTAAAAACATTCCACCCTGAATCTAGAGGGTTCTCAGCTTTCATCTTTGGCACATAGGATCATCTGTAGGTTCTCTACACAATTCATATAAATACTGCCCATTGGGTCAAAATTGGCCCGCCCCGGGGGTGCATTGTTTTCTATAGAAGCATATAGTAAAATAAATGAAAATGTTCTCCTCTGAAACTGGAAGGTTTCATATTTGGCACATAGCATCATGTTCAGGTCTTCTACAGAAGTTATTTAATGTATGCCCCTGGGGTCAAAATTGGCCAAGCCCTAGGGGTCGCCGGTTTTCAAAAGAAACATATAGTGAAACTTCGAATCTTTCTATAGATACATATAGTAATAACTTTGAAAATATTCTCCTCTGATTGACTGGTGAGAGATATCAGCATATTTGGCACAAAGCATCATGTTCAGGTCCTGTACAAAATCCCTTGGTGTCAAAGTTGACCCTGCCCCAGGGGTGGCCAATTTTGTATTTAAACATATAGTGAACACTTTGAAATTATATTCTCCACTTAAACTGGAAGATTCTCAGCTTTCCTATTTGGCATATAATATCATGTTTAGGTCTCCTACAAAGGTTATATAAGTTATTCTCCTGGGGTTAAAATTGGCCCCGCCCCAGTGTTGGCCAGTTTTCTGTAGAAATATATAGTAATAACCTTGAAAATCTTCTCCGCTGATTGTCTGGTGAGCGATATCAGGGCCATCATGACCCTCTTGTTGTTTATTCCCAATCGGGCTGATTCGGCCTGATTCAGTTACATTCAAAATAAGTATGACGGGCCTTAAAGGTTTGATGTGCACCGAACAAAAATGTTTCATCGGCTTTTTTTTTCATTCCACCGTCTTGTTTTGAAGCGTATGCATAAGTGACGTTGGGGTAGTTCCTTAAACAGAAGCGTATGGTTAGATGGGCACAACCGATAGGAAATATTCAATCATCACGTCAACTCTACGGCGGTAAAACAGTATTATAGGAACTCAGAAATTGCTCACTGTCGAAGGGTGAATGCATAATTAGTTACACTTTGTTAAATGCATGTTGCAGTTAGAATTACCAGTAGTCTATATATTGATTGAAAAACAGACTGAAATATGCATTCTGCATTGTTCAAATACATAGGTAATATTCCAATAATGCGACTTCCCAAGGAGACCTAGTTGTGGGTCTTAGATGCATGTGGTGGACGCCATATGTTCACTGTAATAATTTTGCCCTGCATTAAGCTACCACTTCCTTTTAAAGACATCAATGTTTATGACGTTAAATCAAAATATTAGTTATTGCTGACATTACCATAATGTTACTCATTGAGACTGATAGCGGTAGTAACAATACTTAACATTCCAAATCATGTCAAAAGTGGATACCATCGTGGCAATTTAGGGAATTAGTATTTATCCCATATTTTGACGTGTGGGAGTGCCGAAACAGAGTACCGTAAGTCGTGCAAACACACTGGTGTATTTTTATGCAAATGAGCAGTTTTAATCCGGCTGTACCACGCTGTATATAATTGGCAAAACTGCCCATAAATATAGTCTGTTTCACCTTCTATTGCACTATTTGAGGAATATGTGATCAAAATAATCTTACATTCTTCTCAATTCGTTCAAATTGTTTTCATGCCATTCGTTTAGTATAATGGATACAGTGCTCCCGCGCTATAACGACCCTCTCAATAACGATTCCCTACTTACAACAACGCATGTCACTGTTTCCGAAACAACGAGGCTCCAGAAACAATTGTTTTCCATCGTATTTTCTTTATGCCTCCATCAAACCCTATGTTGTGACCACTCTTTAGAATCGTCACTTTGTGACGATACTAAAGAGTGGTCACAACATAGGGTTTGATAGAGGCATAACGGTTTTAGTTCTCGAAATAACCTTATCTGGGGATCTGCAAACAAGCTAATTATGTTTGATTTTCCCTCTCTATAACAACTCCCTCCGAACAACACATACAATCTTCGTATCCCAAAGGGTGTCGTTGTAGAGAGGGAGCACTGTATTGTACTCGTTAAAGCTCCTGTCATATGATTATAATATAATCGTAACTTGTTTCATAAAAACAAATTGCAATGCACATTCATGTAAGAACCTATATTTATATCATAATTATGGTAAACAAGCTTAAACCATCCGTCATCATTTGACATATGTTTGCTTTTGTAATACATATAGTAAAGCCGTACAAATAATTACCCGTCTTGTATTCTAACGATGTTATACAGAAAGAATTTCGTTCAAACAATGGCACAATTCAGTGACATATGTCTGTGATGTAAATGTTATGGGCAGATATGACGACATAACACTCGAATTTCTAATAATGCTCAGAAACAAAACTGCTCATGCAGTTTCTTTCAAATAGGCTGAAGACACGTTCGGTCAAGTTTGATTAAAGTATCTTAATAAATAAATAAGTCAACGTAATTCTGGGACATCATCCCCATCACAACATGGTTCTTGAAAAATCGTTTCTTACAGTAATAGACTAGTTTTGTATATCAAATGATGTGTCAAGTTATGATTGGTAAGGACGTTTAGCACGAACAACTTGACAAACACATTGCCTTTCGCAATTTACGGATATATATATATATATTTCCTAAATTATCAGTGTAGACTCATTTACCAACTGACTTTTACTATTATATGTGTCACGTTCCGAGAGTCTTTCATACACATGCTAACCAATAATGTTAAATAGAAATATTTAAGATATCCCGTGGGAAATTAAACGGGAGCTTATGAGTGATTAATATTTAGTGATTGTTCAACAGGTTTATGACGATCATAAGGTTGTCTTGTAATTCTTGCAGGATAGTGACTGGAGCTTCGGTGGTATCATATGACGTATCGAGCGACTGTATTAAAAATTTGCAGCGTTTTGTCGGAAGACATGTTATTTAACATATGTCGCCGCAGACATGTCATAATTGGGAAAGTATATAAATAGGGTCTATACTATAATTTTTGAAAATATGAGATTTATCTATAATTCAATATTTCAAGAACCATTTTTCTCATATGTGTCACTATGAGTATGTCAGTTCAATTATATGGTCTTAATGGTGTTTAATCAATGAATTTGATATACAAGAGGTACGTATGCATTGTGGTTTTAGCTACTTGGTTAGAGAATTTACAAATGGAAATGGATATTAACCCCATTTAAGTAGATATTTTCTGAAAAAAAAGAAACGTGATTAAACAACCGTCTTGCATTGAACCCTTCAATTACAATATGTACATACATTTTGTGATAATTCCAATCCAGTGACGTTTACACAAAATCGCCGAATATGATTGGTTCAAATTTGACATTCATTTCTCAATGAATGTAAAGAGCTGGTCCATGATTTACATCTAGTCGGTAACCAGTAGCCGATACACTATGGAACTACTTCTTTTTACTATGCATGAAGTTCTATTTATAGACAAACTCCTTGAAACCATGTTGACGTAGAATTAATGGGAGAAAAGGTGGTTTTGAAATATTGTGGAGCACGTAATTTGAAATTTAAGTGTTAAGAGTGAAACATATGGTAAAAAGCAAGTGATTGTATTAATATCAAGAGCCAGCAGAGCCAGGCGGCTCGCATGGTGTAGAGAGAAAAGGACAAGGTGAACTTATGGGAGGTGGGATTAACTGTTTATTTTTCGGATGGAAGTAAAGTGGTGATCGGCAGTGATAACCTGTGTTGATTTGGAGAAAACAAAGCGAGGGCTACAGACCAGACTTAGTGTCAATGTGGCATGGCCACTCTGCCAGTAATAACAAGACACCTCCCCGTGAAATCAGTTATTTCACGACGACAACGTACTGGTAGGATAGCTGTTTACCAGGCCAGAAATAATATTTTAGATCCAATTCTTGGCCAGCACAGTCACCGGGATTTGAACATAATTGAGAATACTTGGCTGTATAGCAAACGTAAACTTTCATGTAGAGTGCATTTTATTGAAAATAAAAGAGATTTGTTCAGGAGATTTTGAGGATCTGGACACGTATTCCACTGGTCTATGTTCAGAGCTTATACAGATCGATTCCAAGGAGGATTATGCAAGTTAATCGATTAAGAGGAAATATGACAAAGCAGTAAGGTAGAACATGTGTTAAGATAATTCTGTTTATTGCTTTTTAGTTATTGTTAACTTCAATTTGTTGCAACTAGGTCAAATAGTTGAGAACAGTCTATGATACGTCATCTATGACGTAGGATACAGTACACAAAGTGACATAGTTGTTAGAATGTGTATTGATTGAATTCCTACGCACGGCACTTAAAATAGCCAATGTCAAATTTGTTTTTATGTCTACAGGTCACAATTTCTAAAAGGACGGTTGGGTGGAATTATTAAGATTGAATTACTTTTAACATGAATTCCTTCGGAATTCATGCAAGTTGTGTGTGATCAGGTCTGGATTTATACATCGATGAACACAACCAAAATGTAATTCAATCTTTAATTGACAGTGGGCTAACGTAGAGAATGTTTGCAGGCATTCCGATGACTGATGTTTTTCCTATGTTGTGTGCGATGCTCTAGTGTTTAGGCGCAGGACTACCAATCTAGAGGTCCGGGTTCAAATCCCAGTTCCTCCCGTGAATTTCAGAGACGACTTTCAGTGTCTACCAGCCGCACCTCCTCTCCACCCAGGGGTTAAAATGGGTACATGTGAGGGTCACTAGCCGGTATTGTGGCTGCATGATTGCGCAATATGTTAGCAGTGCTCAATATTGAAGGCGAGTAAATGTACAGTCGGCTGAGCGGTCATTCGGACTGAAAGTAGACTATACTTTACTATGCAGTTTCGTTATTCGCGGTGTTACTCGAAAGAATGAAACGCTTTGTTTCTGTCACCATTCATCGCGTACCACTCTGTTCATGTTCTTGTTAGGAGTATAAGAAATAGCTGAAACAGACTGCTATTTTAACAGAAATATAAGTCTCGTCTATCACTTTAACTCTTCGAGTGTAATGTTGTAAATTGTGATCAAATAGCGTTTCAAACAAAATCAAAATAGTGCCGTGGGTCTTTTATTCCATAACTAGCACCAAAAAATACATCAAACGCTCATGTTTTCATAATCAAATGATGTGTTAACGAAAACCATACGAACATTGAACCATTTGTGAGTGCATCTAAGACAGTACAGTAAAACCTCTCTAAACCGGAATTCTATTTGAGAAAACTTTAGATACTTTCAGGCATGTGGTTGCTTAATGCAGGGTGAAAGTCATGCAGAAAACTCATAGAGGAACTTTCTGCATGCCTTTTGACCCTGCATTTAGATGCAATACCGATATTTATACTAAATTGAACGTCCGATTGAGAGAGGAGCTGGGCAATTATAGCGAACGCAACACGTATATACGTACTGAAGGGCTTTTCAATACTAACTGAATGTAACGTATATGTAAATGGCCATATTCGCCATGTCAGATGTAATCATAATGCAGTAGAGAATGGCTCATGTGTAACATTGTGTCAAATGGTACCATTTCCCAAAACTATTGTCATTAAATATACCAGAGTAAATATTCATTTTTCTAATGTGTTTCCTTTAACATTTCGTTGCGTACATCTGATGTTGACCTTTCTGTAAATTCCCCTGGGCGCAAAATTAATCATTTTATTTATGCATATTTAAGGCACCGCCACACGATACTTTGTCTTCATGTTGTTTCACAAAATACATATATAACACATAGCAGTAAATCGACGACAGTGAAAAATGAAACTAGAAGTGAAACTGGCAAGCAATTCATCTGCTGTTGACTAATTGTAAAACAGTGTTTGTATTACATAGTATGCCTTGTTGCAAATCAGAATAGTCTCATATCTTTGCATTTACATAAACGTATTCCAAACACACTTGATCTAATTCACAACGAGGAAGTTAAGTACTACACATATATATTTGCCAATCGTTACGAGTGTGTGGAATATGCGTTAAAACAATACAACATTGTTTTTTAAAGCAAAGGCCGAACCCTGGTTGTAATAGCTAGCGTAAAGTAATTATAATTTAAAAATCATTCGAGTAATGCCACTTCGAACATATGTGTTAATATTATGCCATGTACTGACCTTTTGTTTCGTTTTTATGGACAGTGATTTGAAAGGTTTTCATTTAACAATGCAAGTTTGAGCATAGTGAACATCTGAATTATAATATTCAAAAACATCTAATACATTACATGTGACATCTAATTTTGAATGTCAATATTAAGGAACAGTTTGACTGGCTGCTTAAAGCATTGACATAGCTATGCATAAATAAACAAAGACAAAATCAAACAAGTGATTGATTAGAAAGGAAATGCGAACACTATTGTTTATATCATTTACAAAGTACAGGAGTGTCTAGAATTATTCAAACACTCAACACAAATGTTGAATTTGATTGTTTATATGTTTCACGTAAAGTAGAATCTGTCCTAAGCGGACATTCATTTATTGAATCCAGGAGTGTTAAAAAGCAGGTTGTTGTTTAATGCTGAGCCGAAGTAATATAATTATAAAGGAACTGTCTGCATTGCGTTTGGCCTGTATTAAGCGGCCAACTTCCAGACCCGTAAGTAGACCCATGTTTATGTCTGTTTAAGGCACGTTCTACTATAAACAGCCGAAGAAAGGTCAACAATGATATTCAATGTGTCGGGAGGTTCATTGTATATAGGTATGTGTTCACATACCATGCATATCATAATAGTCACAACTATACCCCTATGATCTGTTCATTGGCATAGAAGTGCACTGTCTATATTTGCACATGCTGAAACATTAAGAGAAGCATCAAGTGCATACACACCACTACCATTTACATCAGTAAAAGGGCTTTTCGTTCGTTGGAACAAATAGATGCTATGACATGGCCTAATTAAGTTAATCAGTGTTGTCAATTTGACATCATACTGTTTGCACAGTTTTCATGTTCAATACATGTCATCATCATTTACTACACTCTTTAAAACACTCCGACTATATACGATCTAACGGTTTGTCATAATAATAATTTTCTTCAGTGATACATATTTTGATAAAAAAATCTTATTTTAATAAATATTCAGATAAGAAATGACCAGTTTTAATTATTCAGCAGATTAAGGGTAACCAAGTGCATTCAGCCTAAAATGATATCAGTTGTATGGTGTTATTTGCGTTGGGAATGTATGATTCCATTCTGTAAAAGCATTCCGAAGGTGTTACTAAATATACATTTGTAATTGCAATGATGCCTACATATCTTTAAGCTAATCAATGCTATAGAATAGGTCATTTGATACATCATACTAAATGAATCTGAAGGCATCACATAATATCCGTACCCTTTCTCTTCTTTTCTCCAGAAATAGAAATAGTCAGTTACACCAGTACTATATGTACAGATGTGGGTTTTTTTAAATAAAAGAAAGGTATGTTAAAACAAGTAATGGGAGCATTGTTCAAAAGCAATGGCATAGTCCCCTACCGGCTGAATTTTAATTTAACTGCTATAATTCCTTGACAAATCAACGTAGCGTAACAAACATCAAACCTGACCTGTAACTCATTCTAACATAGGTACATACAACATTTAACGTTCGTATCTGCTACAGAATAGACGCAATATTCCGAAGAAAGAACATTTCCTGAAGTTTTCTAGGTCCAACTGCTGCATTTCCATGACAAATCAACAAAGCACAACACAATCGAAACCCTGATCTGTAAGCCATTACAATAAAAGTGAACACTAAATATCACTTCAATATATGTAAGGCTTTAAAAATATCCGGAAAATCTAAAATATTCGTGTAATTATTTAGTCTAACTGCTGTAATTTCGTGGAAAACCAGTGTAGCGTAATAAAATTCAAACTTGATCTGTAAGTCATTACAATCATAATAAAGCTACATACTAATTATAACTTCAATATCTGCTAGGGTTTAGAAAAGACCTCCGGAAACCGTATAAGTTCGGGAAATTGCTAATTATAACTGCTATTATTCCGTAAAAATCAATGTATCATAACAAAATCCAACCTTGATCATGTACGCAATATAATTAAGGTTCATACAAAATATCACTTCAATATCTGGTTTGGTTTAGACAAAACTCTGAAAACCTAAATATTCCAGAATATTTCTAAATGCAACTGCTGTAATGACATGTAAAATCAACGTAGCGTAAACATAATCAAACTTTATCTGCAATGCGTTATAATAAAGATACAAAACAAATATCACTTCAACGTCTGTTAGGTTTTAGAAAAACCTGAATGTTCTGAAAAGTTCTACGTCTAACTGCTGTAATTGCATGAAAAAGCAACGTCGCTTGACAAAAGTCGAATTAGATATCTAACTCATTATAATAAAGTTACACACCAAATATCAGTATCTGTTAGGGTTTAGAAAGAACGTCCCGAAAACCAAAGTGTGACTGACGGACATACTGACAGATGGACAGACGGACAGCTGGACTTACTGACAAACTGAGTGCACATCTATAGTCCCATTCGGTGTTGCCGGTAGGGGACTAATAAGTCACAGGGATGATATATTTTGTATTAACTAATTTGCAATATGTATTGCATTATAAGGTCAACATAACGTTAGAGACACCCCATATGTCATTATATTTATATAATTCACAAATTATATAATATTTCAACATTTTATTACATGCTAATTCGTTCGTGCTACAGCAATATTTCATACAAAATAAGTAATTGTTACTTATGTTACGGAATTTACAAGTCAAGGAATATTTACTTAAACCTCAGGAAGCGCAGAAAACAACCTTAATGTGATCGTGTTTGCCTTCCTACGAATAATCTACTGCGTAACGGAAACAACTGGGACACCGTATTACTGAGATGTTAGATAATAGTTTTCATGGATTATGTTTCCTAATGAGTGTATGTGTAGCATGTCGGTATATGTCGATATAAACGGCATTCAAGTTAATATAAACAATACGTTTTTTTTCTGTATGTCTTTCAATCTGCTACATGCGTATACATTGTGACAACAAATGGCAAAGCATGTAAATAACAGCATGAAACATATATAATAAGCTTATGAACACTTCCTACTATATACCAAAACATATCAAGCACTACCGTTGAAGATTACCTTCCCAATTTTATAAAACAGAATTGTTCTAAATGTCGACACTACACATATCTATAGACATGTGGCAGCTTGATGCAGGTCGCAAGTAATGAAGAAAGCTCATAAAGAGCTTTCGGAAATACTTTTGGCCTGCAGCAGCTACTTTCCTGTCAAGAGAGTTTCAGTGTTTCCGATATATCGAAGGACCCCTGTATATATAAGTAAATGAAACCTATGTATAATAATTTCGAAAGTCATGTCATTCGTGCCTTAAATTAGTATTTTCATCTGACACGTGAATACGTTATATGATTATACTTGTTTGTGCCTATGCTAGATGCAAATTGAACAGTTTATCCATTAATACTTCATTGCTGTCAATCTTGTTCGCATTGTATAAAATAACTTTTTGTAAGATAAATAACACAAAGTGGCGTACTTTATTATGCATATATCGCCTACTAAACTGACATCTACATGTTACATGCATAATCAAACTAAGGGGGTAGTATGTTTTACATTGCAATTGTCATAGGACGTAACCTACCTCTCTGGAATATATACATTGATAGTTTTGAGACAAACGCGGGGAAGGGACATGGTAATAATGCTTATGTAAAGTTATATAATGTAAGGCCCAAACACATATCTAAATAGAACTATGACCTAGTGGAGATACATTACGCCATATATCCATGCTGGTCGAGATAAGTACGAGTAGTCTCATCTACAGCTTAGTCATGTCGAAATTAAAGTATAGACTTGACAGTATTTGATCATGTTTCTTATTATACAAAATTAAATAACACGCATCTATGAATGTTTCTGGCTTTTGAAAGACTGCACTTCGGACATATATCTCCTTAAATGCAACGTCTGGAACTTTACAAATAGTCATGGGCACTGTGTATGCATTGGTTATGCATAGCTTTTAGCTGCATTATTTCCATTCATCTTGTAAATGTCGAATAAAGCAATCTAATCATGGCGAAAAGTGCGCTTTATATCAGTGTTACGTAATGACATTACATACCGAAGCTTCTGTGTGTCTGTTATGTACTTTATCTATCTCAGTATGGACAATGACATTAATTATAGATCGGTGTACTCTCGCGAGTATGTTGTCTCTATCCTTGACCTACTGACACATCTGACTATAGTAAAACCGGAACGAATTCTAGGAAAAAAGATTTCAGATACGTTCAGACAGGAAGCTTATTAATGCAAGGTGAAAGTCATGCTAGAGGAGCTTCCACCTGTCTTAAAGACCGATATGTATACCGTTTCACAGCCATGCATCACATTTTCCTCAAGCTACTTATATCTCCTATGGTGTCATCGGTGTATATATATATATATATATATTATGCAACCATTTACTTAGTAAGCAAACGTCAACCAAACTCATTGAAACCAGGAGATAAGTTTATTATTAATTAGAATTATGGCATGAGAACTGGTGTTACTGGCTGTATGTCCCTGGTTCTATTGTATTATAAAATATCTCTCGCATATACAATAGAGAATGTTAAATCTCACAAGTGACCAGGCCTTGGCACACGTGTTGTCCATATCAAGCATCAAGTAGCTCAACGTATGGCCAGTATATAAAACCTTCATATAAAGTAAAACACAACGTAACAATACTTTTCTAGACCAACTGTTGAATGTTATCTATATTAAGTAGTTTATTTCGAGGCTAAGACATACAAACTTGTTACCGAGTCACCTGTCAAAGCCTATACATTTTAAGTAAACGATTCACAAGAAATATATGTGAAACTCTAGGCATTACTATTGTAAGAAACACCGAGATTGATGTATTGAGCAGACTATCCGGCTAAATAAGTAAGCGTATTTATTCACTGTGTTAACAAGTGTCCTGTTGGAATGAATTTTTTCAACTTCGGGCGATATCAATACACGTACATGATGAATGTCCTGCACTTTGATAAATGATATAACTACTGCTGGCAAGATGAATGTAGAACTGCTACATCATAAATGTAATACAGACACCGTTCAAATTTAAATACCACACTAACTATTGTTCAGGGTTTCGTATACGATGTCCTTTTTCCCGTCTCCGAGTTTGGGAGTTAATGATACTAGAGTTGTGTGTGCTTTCGAGGTTAAACAGCACTAACACAAACAATATTGCAAAGCCAGGCTATAATCGTTATTTTTTCTTTTCTCAACACATTTACTTTTATTTTAATGTATTACAGCATATTGTCCTTTCATAGGTCTTAACTAGGATTATTTCAAATCAGTTTCCTATACCCGAACTTTCACACTATATAATCTATAGACAGTATGTCTTAACGACATCCTTTGTACTAAAAGCAAAGGTGCCAATAATATTTTAATACATCTCATAAAATGTGAACCACGTCACGATATTGTATAGAATATGTCGCACTTAACAAACTTCTAGGCGAATCCGTTAATGCAGAGTTTTTGCACCCCTATAGGTCCCATTTAAAATCATGACTTCTTTGAAAAAAAAACTAGTACAGTCGGCCTTGTAATATATATTACAAGAATTATGCTTAGCACAACAGATCGTAACAATGATGTTAAATCTTGATTTATTAAACCAAACATTTATCATAATCATGGTAAGATACAAAAATTGTATGCGACTCAGCTACATTATTTCATACGGTTCAAGCATATAGTATTGAATAGTATAATGTTTTTTTTAATTGTGTTTCATACATTCTGTATCACAAATTACACAACAACACAATTACACAACACAATTTCGATATCATGAATTTCAGTACATCTTGTTCTGAAAATTGAATGCCGCTTAAGCCGGTGCTAGGGGGCGTGAGCAGTGTTGCACTTTCAATTACTGCTCATGAACAGACTGAATAAAACCGAGTCTGCACTTTTCTCTTTTTCTGTTGCAATTTTTGCTTTCGGGGGATCACCTCCCTTCAGAATGTTTAATACTTACCTGTCAACAAACACGGTGCGTGAATGGACTTGATAAATCAAACATCATTAAATATGATTCAATAATGGGACTGTTTGATTAAATATTCAATATTTGCACTCTGTCAATGTCAATGTCGCATCTGTAGTTATCTATGACAACAGTTTAGACCCAGTTAACACGGTTTCCTATCGGACGAACAAACAGAGCCGTTTTAAGACTGTGTATAAGAAGGTAAAATATTTCAACTGCTACGAAACAAAGTCTCAAGACCTTAATTCCCATCTCTATTCGTGGTATTCATTTGTTCCTGTCTGCCACGTGTTCATGCCCGAGTTTCGCCAGTCGCGCACAATTGCATCCGCTGGCTCTTTTGGACTCACTGTGACAAGCCGTGTCACAAGTTGATATGGGCTAATGACTACCTTTCGGGCAATTCTAGCTTCACAGAAATATTTTCCCTGACTCCGTGTGGGTGTGAGACTCAGAAAAGCATCTCTGAAAAATTCCGAGCTGACCGGGAGCAGAACCCCGGACCTCCGGATTGGTAGTCAACCACGTTACCACTAGACCACCGTTCCACTCGTATCATTCATTGACTGGCAACTGCAGAGTCGCCCAGGGGCTCTTACAAACAGCCTGTATTTCCGAACTCATACAGAAAGTCCCAGATACTGATATTTTGGAACGTTCAATATTTCGTCAACCAACACTTTACACAATTTTGTAAAGCGTGGGTTGACGGATGGTTAAACTGAACATGTATTCATATTGCGCATAAACAGGTCCTGAAACATTTCCAATATGGCGTGCCCATATCATGCAAGGAATATGTAGGTGACTAGAGTAAACGATAAAGCTAATATTATAAAGATCCGTGGAAAAAAACTATGAGTTCACCCTCTTGCAGTAGTACACTGATTAATCAACCACACAAGTAACCTGGGTGTGTTTTATTTCCTAAATCATGATTTTGATTATATACACAATCTTAATCACGATTGCTATGGTATTAAAACAATTTGATATGACATGTTATATTAAACATGGCCGCTGAAACGTTCATCTACAAACGAAAATACTCAATGGGTGTGACTGGCAATTCTTCGAGTTCCAGAGTCGATCAGCTACTATTTTTGTCGAGTAATTAGACAGCGACAATAATAAAAACTAAAACTAAACATATAAAATTCGATAAAAAGAACGACCGAATCACAATCATGATCTGTGATCCTGATTCAGATTTGCGATAATAAAACACACCCCTAGTCGGCATGGTCGAGGTCGCGAATCGATCCATGACAGTGTCATACCTAACTCTGGTACCAATGCCTCTATCAAGGATCGAGTGTAGTGTGAGCAATGGTTGCTCCTGGTCATGATAAAATCAGTGTTTTGCAACCAAAGGTGTGAATCAAGAACCTTTATCTGGTTGAAATGCACACATGAGGTTACCGTTCCACACTGTGTGTCATACTTGGTATGGTTTACAATGTTCATTACATTATTCGACTGATTAGGTGTATATGGGATAAAGGTGAGGTTGGGCGGGTCTCCTAATCATTGTTTAAATTCACAGTGGTAGGTTTACCGTTGTTCCAAGATGCTACTCGTGTCTTCACCCTATCTCGCACCTTTCTTTAGCATTGTACATATGCTTGTGTGTATGTGTGATATATGTGTGCATGTGCGGTGCATATGTATATGAGTGTTCTTCAAATCCCTGTCATTCGGTGCTTGTCGAGTTCCGTTATGTTCAACATATTTTGGACCTATTTGACCTTTTCCATGTCGCAGTGTCCTACACTCTAAACTATCTTATTTTGAGTCACAGCATCTAAACTTTATCATCGACAGCATTATAACATTTACTACTATGTCCATGTCAGGAGAATGAACAATGGCGGAAACAGAGCTTGATTTATACAGTCATATATGTCTCATCTATCATTTGAACACCGTGAATATACTTTTGTTGTAAAGTGTGACAAACGCACTTGCCAGAGAAATGGGCTTTCCGAATGCAAGGATACATATCATTGGCGTACGCGAAAGAAACGGATGTTTTATCCCCACGGATGTTTACACTATGTATTGATGAACGTGTTACTGCGGGCATTACATGAGGCAAATAGAAAGAGTATATCTACTCCCAAGGGATGGTTGATTGGTAGTATATTACAACTGGTGTTATTCCCCTAGGAGGATGACTGTATAGTGAATTATAGCATGTGTTACTTCCCTGGGATGGTGGACTGATAGTATATTATACAGGTGTTATAATTAACTCAGCCTTATTGAACTATGTATTCGAAAACTGAATACCACTTAAGCCGACTCTAGGGGCATGATTAATGTTGCATTTCTAATAATTACTCATGAACAGGCTCAATGAAACCGAGATCGTATTTAATATACCATGTTGATTTTCTGAGGTGTCACCTCAAATTGAATATAACATGCAATTGTCTCTTTAGAAATTGTTGCCTTTTGATTTAGAGTTCCTACTTGAAGAGTTCATATCCGGCCAAAGAAACTGTGTCTTATTCTTATCCTCCTACATCTTGAGCAATTGAGATGTGAAAAAACTTCTGCATTTTATAAAAGTTTCCATTGCAGTAAAATGTCGATTAGTGAACATTCAATTGCGTATGATGTTCGATCTTTAAGACAGGTGGCTGTTTAATGTGGGGTGAAAGGCATGCAGAAAGCTCCTTACTATATTTCAAACACAGTGTAACAGTGCTAAACAGTTTGGATCTTAATTACTCGGCGTCTCATCTGGATCCAATCTGTTATCATAAAGGTTTCTGATTTGAAGATTGTCTCAATGTTTTAGGACATAAATAAATACATCGTTTAACTTCGCGTCCATTTATGACTTGTTACGTATGTTTACCATCCTAAAGTTTGAGTTGCTGGTCAATTGAATGTTCTGAAAGAAACATGTGCATGCAGACAGATGCAACTTTTATTTGTAATGTTCAGTAAAACAGTAAAACAGTTGAAAGTAAAACAGAACGAGGCTCTAGCGAATGGCGGATAAATCAAACTGTCTCCAGAAAATTGTAATTTATCGTAATTTAAGATGTGCTGCACTCGAGAAGGGACCTTTAAGGGCATGGAAATGAAAGTTTAGTGCATGGAATATTTGATTAGTGTACTTGTATCAGACAATGACCGGGAAAAATAACAAGACATCGAAAAGGACGCGCAAACCGGGAACACAGGAACAACAATGACTACCGGTCAACAATATAACCAAGGTGAGCAAATCCAAAATAGCATAAATAACACACCCTTAACATTCAACCAAAGCAGTGCAGACCAGAATAACCATCAATTATACCAGTACCAAAGTCAACAGCAGCTTATGAATCGAAACTGTGGGACTTCGTCAAATTACCAACAGACCTATGGGAAGAATGGTGGGCAGTTTGTACCCCCACCCACATTCAATGGAGGTGAACACCTACAACAAAATAACATGTGTCAACCTCAAACACACTCAAACTGGTCATCAGGGCAAGGAAATAATGACCAGTTCAGTAACGGCTACAATAACGGTTTATTTGACTTAATGAAACAAATGCAAGGGGCAAATATGTCAGTATTATCCCATCTATCAGCAATTGAACAAAATGTAGCGAAACTTGTCCCAATGGAAAAAGACATGTCCATGTTAAGGTTAGACGTCTCAAATCTTAAGGCAGATAACAAATTAATGGCAGAAAAAAAATCAGGGAAGTAGAAAGTTCATGCCAGGCCATAGGAATATTTTTTGATCAGCATCTTGAATCCAAATATAAGACGGATAGCGACAAAAAGAAACTGAAAGGAGATAATTACTACTTAAAGAGAGAAATTCAAGATTCAAAAGACAGAAATCAAATGCTCTACGATGATATGCAAGAAATTAAAGCTCGCTCGATGCAGGGGAATCTGCTTATTTTCGGTATAGAAGAAGACACGGAAAACGGCAGTGAAGACACAGAATCAGTGTTAAGGTCATTTTTGAAAGCGGAAGTTGCAGGTGAGGACCCGTCCAGCATAGACGAGATAGTGTTTGACCGCGTACATAGACTTGGCAGAAGACGCCGAGGTGCGAGAAATCCCCGGCCGATAGTTGCGAATTTCGAGAAATTTTGCCATCGCGAGCTTATCAGAAAAAAGGGTATTGACCTAAATAAGCAAAAACGAGGATACAGTGAAACAGAGAGCTCCGCAGGCTATGGCGGAGCGAGACCTGAGCAAAAGGCAAGGTCTCCGATCGACGACACAGACGTTAAAAATATCGGAATGCGAATGACAGTGATTCTGAAGCAGATGACATTCAAACCGCAACAATTGCGAGTCAACCTCGAAATCACGTGACCACCAGTGACGGTGAAAATGAAAGCCTTAGTCAAAGCACGGCAATACAAAGTACAGGGCATGCGGCACGTGACCCCTCTCCTGCCGATACCATGAATACCGAGTAACGGTGCGAGGGAGAGTCACGTGACGATCAAGCGATTAACACTGAACGAAACAGCAGATCGGTTAAATTTAGCGGCATAAACATATCATCTTTAAATGTACGCGGTTTAACAAATAAACTTTATCGAAAGACAGGATATCATTGGATTTCAAGAAACCAAAATGTCTTGCTTTGACTCATTTGATACTGAATCATTTAAATGCTTTTTCAACAACAGAAGAAACACATCTACCGTTAAATCAGGCGGCTTATCTATAGCGGTAAAACATTCAATAAGCCAATTTGTGACTGTGATAGAGACGGGATGTGAACTTGCATACTTGTTTGTGATATCGAAACGGTTAACTAACAAAGATATCGGATCAGAATCCAAACTGTTTGACATTCACAAAAGAAAACTCGCTTATTTATATTCGACGTGACTTTTCCATGATAAACTCGGAAATTATACGTTTCCCCTTTTTCTGTATTGATGTATTAATGTCCTGCTCTTCTCAATTAGACAGAGCCTCTTGTTGTATTAATATTTATATATCCTCATGTATTCATGTAATGTGAACTGAGAGAAATAAAGTGAATTTGAAAATGTGTAGTTATGCTTTCAAACAACTCTTTGAACTGTGTTATACATATCGCCGTATACAATGAATCGACATTGTGTCATTGACGTAACATCGTGTGGTAACGTCTAAAGATAAAACGGGCATTTCGATCAAACTACCATTATGTCTATTATAATGGGACGAAATGAATGTATTTATGGCGATTGTATCAAACGGAAGTAGATACTCTTGACAAAAATACCTATCAACTCGTGTGTTTATATGTCATTTTACATTCGTTAAGATAAAAAGGGAGAGTTGTGCCATTTTCTAGACGCGCTACCGACAGGGACTTTGCAGTGATATGTAAATGTTGCATGTCGCGAGATAGATCGGTTGAACCAGTAACACGTAGCAGAACACGTTCCATAACGTGTTATTTGCAGAATGATGTAATACCGCAAAACACTTAGAGTGGTCTGGTCTTGCCATATAGGCATGCATCAAATCTCTGTGGTGCATACCATTATTATGATTTTATCAAAACGATTAAGTATACTATTATCCCATATGTGTCACAACTGGCACATGGAATAGTAACATAATTATATTTATAATAACCAACATTTCAACGACTGTTAATTCTCATATTTATCAAAAGCAATGGCCGGTTTGTGTAATCTTGCATTAGTGTTTTTGTCATAATTGATCGCGATGTTTAGCTCACTAATTACAGAAGTTAGTGTTCATAGCGATTCCGATATATTAGAGTTTAAACGTGGTACCCGACCTTTTCATCATAGCAAGTCAAATCGAACATATAGTAGGAGACTAAACAAATAAACAAGCATTATAATACCGAAATAACAACGCAATACAAAACGTGTCTTTAAATGCACGCCTCACTTATATAGTTCATTAACACAAGTCGCCATTGCATATCTAGCAAGTAAAGATAAACAAACAGCTTTGAGACGTGACCCTTCTTACAATATTGAACCAGTCCTCGGAATAGGGGTGACAGGTGTTTACTTATATTTTAAATTAATGACTTTCACCCTCGGTGATGACCCAGTCCGGTTTGGTCGAAGGCAAGTAATCGTATGTTTTTACCAATGAGTCGCAGATAAAGCGTTCGAGCCCCATCAGTGACATATGAATTTATATTTTATTTTCATGTGTACGAAGTAAGCGTGATTTCAAGTATTACACAGTATTATGATTGAAAATGTTCATAATTTCTGCATATACGAGATTTGAACTGAGTCGTTATGCATGTGTTGTTATGAAATGAAGTAATTTGAATAAATGATATAAAAAATTATATGCATTCCGTAAGGCTCGAACTCGCATTATTTAAATAATTTGTAAAGATAAGCGATCCGCTTTGATTGTTAGTCTTCCGCGCTACCCATTGCACCACTGCTGATTATATACACATTGATGATAGAAGTATACATTTTAAGCAATAAATTCTAACGAAAAATGCCACGTGTTCCGCATCAAACTTTTGAAATGAGATGATCCAAAGTCATTATTCAGAGGTCGTGGTACATCTATGCATACTGACTCCAGTCTTGTTTACTACGATATGATCAATACGAATATGTTTATATCACATTAGTCCGGAATTGCCGACAAAACAACACCCCAAAGACACGAACATAACTCAAAACAAAAATAAATTTCAAAGGTTACACACTCTTAGCAAAACCATGTACCTAGTTATAGTCTACTTTCAGTCTGAATGACCGCTCAGCAGACTGTACATTTACTCCCCTGGTGATTGAGTCATTGGCCTACAATATTGAGCACTGCTAACATATGGTGCAATCATGCAGCCGCAATACGGGCTTGTGACCGTTCTAACCCCTGATAGGAGAGGAGGTGCGGGTGGGAGACACTGAAAAGTGTCTCTGACTTTTCCGGGAGGGACCGGGATTTGAACCCCGGACCTCCGGATTGATAGTTAAGCGCGTTACCACTAGACCACCGCACGTTGCCACACGAAGAGCATATGGGGAATTTATCATCTAAAGATTGGGGAAGGATACTTGTGTATGTGCATGAACAGTATTCAAACATCGCATTTCACGAATGCAATATCTACATTCAAATGAAACAACAACAAATCTATGCCCATAGAGTCTATTGTAAGTTAACCAATAATGTTCTATACCAAGAGAATCCCTCGAGATCCAGCATAAGCTCAACATAAGCTCACTTTAGTTGGACATCATTCTGATTGCAAATATATGGTAAAGAATGCCATCAGAATGCAAATGTCAAACCTATCAGGCATTGTGTCGCCTTATTTATGTCCATACTAGGCCTTGATCGTCTCGAGGATGTTTGTTTTATCGGACCAAATTGAATATAACACATTAAATTATCTTAATTGGTTTACTGTCAGATGTATAGGCATATTGCTTGCCTTTAACGCCTTTCAGTTAGAAAAAACTAAATATGAATGTATAGTTTTTTTGCAAATAATGTAGATCCAGATGATAGGGACCGAGAGGGGATTCCTCTCATCAGGGTTTTAATGTTTGCCATGCTAAACTTTTCTTAAAACAAAAATCCCTGCATTTTCACGGTAAGCTTGACCTTTTTGAATTTCTGAATAGTCAATTTGAAAGGGTTACAAACTTCCTAGCTGATACCAACTATACAGACGGTCACTGTTTGATAGGTCATGACGTGGACGTGTCTGCCTAATTAATTAGTTACAAATGAAGGACCGTTCTTTCGATCATTAACATTGAAACAAGTAGCATGTGTAGCCATGATTTTCTTTTGTTCAGCTTCGCTGTTAAGATACGTTACATATGCTACTGCCTGACTTTTATGTATATCATGAACAACTACTTTTAACCGTATTTTCAGACACAATGTGTGTTTTAGAAACACATGTTGGATTTGTTCATACCTATTGAAACAATTGTTCCATATGCCAACGGCGAGTGGCTAATAACGCAATCAGAACGCATTGCATTTCTTTATGATGTATGTCTTCAAGTCAGTGTTTTAGGTTTTTGCTTAGAAATTATATTATAAACAAACATATATGATTACTTTATGTTATTTGCCACGTATATATTTCTTCCTTAATCTTGTGAATGTGCACTTTAGAAGTTATTGCATGCGTGTTAATATGCATATGGTTTTATAGTGTATACCGTGTTTGGAATATATATATGTGTGTGTGTGTGTGTGCGTGCGTGCGTGCGTGCGTGGTTGCGTGCGTGGTTGCGTGCGTGGTTGCGTGGTTGCGTGCGTGCGTGGTTGCGTGCGTGCGTGGTTGCGTGCGTGCGTGGTTGCGTGGTTGCGTGCGTGCGTGGTTGCGTGCGTGCGTGGTTGCGTGCGTGGTTGCGTGCGTGCGTGGTTGCGTGCGTGCGTGGTTGCGTGCGTGGTTGCCGTGCGTGGTTGCGTGCGTGGTTGCGTGCGTGCGTGCGTGCGTGGTTGCGTGCGTGGCACGCGTGCGTGCGTGCGTGCGTGCGTGCGTGCGTGTGTGTGTGTGTGATATAATCTAGCAGAGCTATAGATTACAGTGCGTACTCAAATACTAAAATCGTAAGGTTATGATCAGTCTTTAGAATCGTCTCGAAAAGACGGTACTAAACAATAATCACAACATAGGGTTTGGTGGAGAAATAAAGAAGTTATTCTCGAAAATGTTTTAATTCACCCGTCTTATCTGGACCTTTGATCTAGGCAGGATATTACCGGCCAATGTGTGAATAACACTGTATTATTAGGATAACGAAGAAACCAGACACTATTTTGTGTTGTCACATAGCTACGTGATTTAGGCATTTGGATGCAATGGTATGCATATGTTCGACTCTTACTAACACTAAATTGTGCTGGTGTTCTTTAGTTTCATTGTATTTGTTACCCATTTACTCCAAGGATATTCATGGGGGAAGTTATGGCATCACGGACATTGATTTGATTATTTTTTTTAAAAAAAACCATCTTAATACATGTACTTTTTGCCGAAGCAGGAACTGTATAATCAAATCCATATCATTTCATATGCAAACGGAGCAGACCATGATCAGGGGTCTACTCTGCAAAGGCGTAGAAGGCTTATTTATGGACTAAAAGGTAAACCATATTTTGATATCATTCTTAAACCTTTAGCCTGGTGAGCAAATTATTTTTACAGAATGTTTCACCTACTACATTTTCAAAATTCAACCTATTATCAATTGTCTACCAAAATACAATCAGGGTGCCAAACGGTTTGAATCCTTATGAGACGCCGAGTCTCATCTGGATCAACTGTTTGCATGTGTGTTCACTCATCCGCCCATAGCAGGCTAAAGGTTAAATGTATATTTATTAACAAATAAGAGTTATAAAACCCAGAAACTGACAGTTTATTGGTAGTTTGTTTTATTTCAAAGCCACAATACCAAATCCACCAACTGTTATGAATGTTATAATGGAAAGAAACTGTAGATAAATTACAGTCTGACATAAGCCTAAGGCGACAAATACTCCTACGTATAAACACGGGTCATGAAATATGAAATGATAATTGAAATCGACAAGCGATGTTTTTGTAACTGGGTTAGATATTTAAATGTTTCCATACTTAGTCGAATATATTTAATCTCGTTATACAACAATGTAACACATTCATAGATGTTTTGAATAACTGTTTAAATGTGTATATTGGTGAGTGCACCGTTTCACTCATAATCATGTTAATGTGAACTTTTCCCCCATTTAGAACTTACTCTTTTCAAAGTAATACATGCTATAAGTCTTTATCAACACTTTCTTATTGACTTTTTATTCACACTTTAATTTTCAACGTTCTGCATTATAAGTGTTATGATGCTATTATATTGATTGCATTACCATTACCATTTCCCTCCGCATTATTATATGTATTACAGTACAAACTCTCTATAACGGCCACTAAATTACATCAAGTATTTTATGTTAAATGCAGGTGGGTGCTTAAAGCAAGGTGAAAGTGAAACAGAACGCTCCTATAGGAGCGTTCTGTTTGACTTTCACCTAGCTTTAAGCAGCCACCTGCCCCAAATACCAACGCATTAACCAAATTTAGTGTTCGATATAGACCGGTTTTACTGTACCTTTGTCATTAGCAGTATCAGTATCATTAGAGTGTATTATGTGGGAATGATATTCCTTCAAATAATGTAAAGTAATACACTTCGGCAAATGTTGAATGTCATATTTACCATCCAAAGAACACATCGATACCTTTCTAGAATGTAACACACACACGCACGCACGCACGCACGCACGCACGCACGCACGCACGCACGCACGCACGCACGCACGCACGCACGCACGCACGCACGCACGCACGCACGCACGCACGCACGCACGCACGCACGCACGCACGCACGCACGCACGCACGCACGCACGCACGCACGCACGCACGCACGCACACACACACACACACACACACACACACACACACACACACACACACACACACACACACACACACACACACACACACACACACACACACACACACACACACACACACACACACACACACACACACACACACACACACACACACACACGAAATAGCAGCATATAAATTGAACACACCACAAATAGAAACTACATTATACGTATTAGTATTTATACATTATATTAGTAATAATGAATTATTAATGACTTATATCTGAGACACATGCATGTCGCAATGCACGTGTCATTTGCATTAGCACGACGAGATCGATATAGGTCGATCGCCTAGATGTAGACGTACAGCGCACAGTAGTCTTTTTAGCTTTGAATTGTGCATGGCACCAGCACAATTTGAACCACTTTGTGTATATTGTTAAAAGTTTGGCCCATTCTTCGGACCGATACAATTCCGAATTGTTTTTTCCATTGTGTAAGCGAATAATTAGCTTATTGGCTCAAGTTACACAATATAATTACGTTGATCAGTTTATTAAGTTGGTTGTGCTAAAATACGAAAAATACAAAATACATAATAGCTTAAATCCCGGCTTTGAAACACTCATCTATATATATCCCGGTTTTATATTCTTCAACGCCATTACATTACCTACCCTACATTACAACATGAAATATACGAGGTTGATTGATTGGATTTGTAAGAATCTAAATTATAGCGTGTGCTTTACTGTCATTTGACAATAGCCACGCCAAATTGATCATCCAATATCCAATATTAATAGCATGACCATTAACCTCCACCAATTGGAAAAGTTCGCTGCGCAAAATACATCAAATGAATAATACACCCATAGTGATGTACGCCACGGTATGACACATAGGGTCGTTTATTGTGCAATAGGACGAACATTATTATCAGTCATACATATCCACTGATTACGGATGGCAAACTATATCACGTAGTTTCAATACTTATTTATTAAGTGTTTTGGTATATGTTTATTTTCTGTGAATTGAATGGTATGCGGATATTCAGATTCCTAGTTAGTGAACATGTTATAGCTCGCAGTTAGTGCTGCTGTGCATAACATATGTCGATAGGGCAACTGTAAGAGTTTGGCAAAAAATCGTGTTCTTTATTTTGTTAATTCTCGCGCAAATTTGTGACGATTATAAACTAGTTAAATAATATCGTAAAATTGTAGTACGACCCCTGAGGCTGTCCAACACAATAACATGCGCACTTCGTATGAATTACGGGATTCTGCTGCAGGACAAACATGCATTGAATACAATTACCAGTGATTAAAGCTGAAATACGATATTTGCAATACGTCGTCTGAACGAACGTATTTTTCCATTCCAGATTTCACTCAAGGCGTTGCCGATTATCGATAGAAACTTCGTAATTTGCCGCAGTCATGATTGTTCTGAAATCATTCCACAATTCTGATGGGCGTATTTGGTATTCATTATTGTAAGCCGATAGTTTGGTAACGTCTCGTATCATACGAGTATATCACCCCAGGGCCATACCGCAACAGGTCCAAAAACATAATAAAGCCCTTTTACATTTTCTGCAAAATATGAGCGTTTTGTATTTGATTTATTCTATTCAGCCATTTTAATTGATAATGGCCATAAGTAATTCATAGCATAATAACTCATTCAGTCTGCATGTAAACAACGACATCAATCTAAATATGTTGTTAACTGAGTTTCAGAAACGAGTTTTACAAAATTGTCATTATTTGGCATCGATACAATTATCCGTATCATACAATATACAAAAGACGAAAAAAAGGACGAGTAGAGCTACATAAGGTTTTTTTCAGCAGATCACATAACATATAGACGTTAATAGAGCAACCTCATCACATACCGTTTAAATGCTAAGTGTGGTGATCAGGTAACCCGTAGATGTCAATGTCTCAGAGAGGAGCAGTACTCGCTATAGGTATACGTCTATATACGCTGTATTCATGTTTTATTTGCAAAAATAATGAAATGTTTGGTGGTGCGACGGTGATGTGTACAGAGGCAGCGCTAATCCAGAGTGGCACTTGCTGCAGAATGCACGCGTCTGCCTGGCATAGGAAACTTCAGAATATTAATAGGAACTAAGGAAAAATGGTTCGAGTATCGTTTCACACACCTAATACAGTAAACACAGTCTTTACCAGAATTTAGATAAAAACAAGTTAGGTGTTAACTCTTCGCTTGCTATTCGCGTCAATATACCTACCTGTAAATAGTGAAGACCCAGATGAGACACATCAGGGTCTGCACTATTTACAAGTTGATTGTGCAACCAGTGCACTCCACAGCAGTGATTGCACAGCGAAATACATGTACACAGTGAAGATATAGGTAATTATGCAACAGGGCATGGGTATAGAAGGAGAAATGTATTTCAGAATTTTGCAAGAGAAGGGTTAAGGCAGTTGGTTGCTTAATGCAGGGTCAATGCCATAAGAAAGCTCCTCTGAGAGCTTTCTGCAATATTTTCAACTTGATTTAAGCTGCCACCTGTCCGACAGACAGATACAGATACTGATGTAAACGTCCGCCAAGTACGGAAAGAGTGGTATATCTGAAACAAGTGAGGTGTGTTCAAGGTGCCCGATACAGGTGGTTCAGTTGCGTATAACCCGTTACATAAATCTGGGTAAAGGCAGTTTTATATTAGAGGCATGCGTATACAGAGGAAAAGATAACATATGTAAAATAAAATGTTAAAATAAAACGCAATGAAGATAACACATGTATTCCAAAACGGGAATTCAGATAAAACATAAATACTTATAGCTCTTATCTAATATTTCTACCACTACGGACCTTTGTCAAGGAGTATCGTATTAAAATGACGTCACATATTTGGTAGATCTACATGCATTCAGTCATAAAATCAAAGAAAATAATGATATGCCTTGATAAAGGTCTGTAGTGGTCGAAACATTAGATAGGAGCTATTTAAATGATAGTTACGTTATTTCTTACGATTCTCAAACGCGGTCACAACATAAGGTTTGGTGGAGAAATAACGATTTCATATGAATACGCACCTCCATATCGCAGTTAAAGATGAAATTCGTGTACTTATCGTTTCATACTTCTATTTTTGAAAACAATAAAAAAAAAAATTCTTTGGTTTCAGAGGGCATCTTAACACTTACATTAGTGGTGAAACAATGCAGCGTGTACCTGTAAATCGATGTCCGTTCCTTATAAATTCACTTTTATGTAGGAATTGTCAGCTTCACCTTATTTCCTTCTTCAAAAGTCTATGTGTGTTAATGGTCGGTCAACAGACCTTATTTTAATGCTAACCTTAAAACCTTGTTACTGTACATCGATATCAGAAATGGATATCAATAATTTTGAATCCATTAACCTTTAGCCGTCTTGGGAAAGTATTTTACAGATTTTATCGCTATAACCAGTTTGTTTACAAAGTGCAATCATAGTGTCAAACAGTATGGACCCTGATGAGACGAGTTACTCGGCGTCTCATTATGATCCAAACTGTTTGCATAGGAATTCACTAATCCACCCATAGCAGGCTAAAGGTTAATAAGTTACTAATGATGATAATTGAAATTGTATAATAGAATAATAAGTGTGTCCTCAAGTGGTTGCCGTTTTATATTTGTTCTTTGAATATACGTACATTCTGTGTTTATTGCAACTAGAAACAGAGAAATTATGCAGACACCCTGCTGACTGACATTATGTATTGTTGGTTGTTCTATGAAATATTCACGAAATCAGTGCGAGAGAAACAGCTTGTTATCCAGACCATCCATCATACACTGCTCTGTTAGTGCCAGAAGTACGGAAGCTGGTGGAAACAGACTGTTGTTTTCACAAATATATATACCCCATCTATCATTTTAACACCAAGATGATATTTGTTCTGTAAATTGTATCGAATACAACCGTCACGAGAATTTGATCCTTCTTTATTAACCCATTCCTTTATATTGACGAATTTTGACGACTCTGTAAAAATCATTTTGTTAAACCATTGTGATAAATAGAGCATTTGCTCCTGCAGGAGCAAATGCTCTATTTATCACAACGGTTTCAAACTACAAAATTGTAAAATATTCCTTTTCTCTAGTTAATGCTTCGGTAGATTTATTCAACAAGGTTGTATCTAGAAAGAGCCTATGAGGTAATGGGTTAAACGATATGTTGAGCGAAATATGCCACTTATGATACGCATTTCGAAACCGTGCAATGAGTTTGTACTGTCTAGTCGTTTGCCCCATGAATATTTATGAAATAAATATTGACAGCAAGAATACTAATTAGATTACGTTATATTACACCATGACATTTTAGTCATGGCATAAACTTTTGAATCATATCTATATTATATCATAACGAAACAGAGCAGACCCTGATCAGACGACTCATATTGGAGCCGTCCGGTTTTGTTCTACTCTGTTCGTAAAGGAGTAGCCGATAGGTGTATTTATGGAGTAAAGCGTTAAACATGACATGCATGATCGAGAAGTGTGAGTTACAGTATGCTCATTTATCACATGAAATGAAAATATCCTTCATCCATACTTTCAGTAATAAGAAACAATAACACTGGTGTTTGTCCACTGTAGCACTACCATGATCGTACTTACAATATGTAGTGTGCTTAATTCAATTTCGCCAATCATTATACTACTTATTGAATTACTAAATCCATTAGTATGACTGTCATGGAAAGGTTCATTGTATATCTATATCTATATGTCAACATAGTTTGTGAATTATGCGACGTCCACGCCTCTATAAGTTCCTTCAGATAGGTGACTAGTTGCTTGAAATATTAACTGTAACCCATAGAACGCCATCCATAACACATTTCCTGTCGAATGGAATCATAGTTTGAATGTACAACTGTCAGTGAGCAAGTACCGAGATGATTATTTATTTATCCAATTGTGCGAGGTATTTATAATTGTATACTTTAAATTAGATAAGACTTTCTGAAACTTCCCCCAGGACAAGAGTATTCATTTGAAAGCCAGTACGATTAGATACCATATGCAAACTGGTCTTCATTTTCTTTGCAAATATATTACAGTAAACTTGAAAAGATGATAGATAGACAGTGTGTGACAAATGAAACTATAAGTGAAACTGGCAAGGATTGTATAGAAAGTTGATAGCAGCTTGGAATATATTGACGTACATATCTTCATTATAATACAATAAAGTATAAGTTTGAAGGATAGTTATACTTATGCATGCAATAATTATAACACACATCCAGAATCCAAGCGAAATGTACACAGCGTAGCTATAGGGGTCCGAAGGCATATTCCCCAGTGAAAAAATATAAGTGTGTAGTTTTGAAACCATTGTAATGAATAAAGTATTGGCTTCTGTAGGAGCGACTGCTGTATTTATCACAGTGGGTTCAAGAGTTGACTGTTATAGCGGCGACAAAATGCGCCAATATGAAGCATGGGTTAAGGTGTACATGACAAGACAGAACGTTCATCAGAGTATACCCACTTAGTCTTCAATTTGTGCCATACTACTATTTGTACCTTTCAAATTGCGTAAATTCGTATCGATAGTTACGTCCCTGGCATCTTATTAAAATACATACATTACGGCATGTTGACAATTAGTGGATCTTCTTGTTATTTGCTGTGAATGTGTAAATATCCTACGTCTCTAAGAAACAAACGTCACAAATAAATCCGATACTTGAACGTCGACGTTAAGGTGCTTGTAATTTTAGCCTGTCTATTGTAATTGTGACATTTCATACACAGATAGACATAACAAACAACAACGGCAGCAATGGAGCATATGATGTCAACTACGTTTATTGGAGATCTAATAATATTCTATTGGAAATCCTGTCCGAAAATTACTTAAGGAAGCTGCATAGAATATCCTGTCAACAAACTAAAGTCGCCCCGTACTTCATTCTTAGTGTTGTTATATTTTCTGGTCCTTCTGGATCACTAGTATTGATGACATACGTTTTTAAGATTGAATACTGCTTAAGCCGGTGCTAGGGAGCGTGAGTAGTATTGCACTTTTAAATACTACTCACGGACAGACTCAATAAAACCAAGTCTGCAAGTTTCTCTTTTCGCATTGCTACTTTTGTTTTCGAAGGATCATCCACTTTCAGAATATTAGTACTTGTAACTAACATCAAACATCCCAATTGAGCTATGCACATGCTGTCGATGTGGTGTTGAATCTAATAGCTGTCTTATACCGCATATCTTTTAACATCCCACTGATTTGTAAATGTCACCATTGATTATACAGAATAACATATTATGAAGAATTATGCATAATTGGACATGTAAAAGTCACGTATTTTACATTCATTAGAACAATGAGGTGTGGGGAATAAAATAGTTAATGGACTCTCATCTGTGTAGATGATAATTATGCGCAGTTTCTAGGTGTATGTGTCATTCGTTAATTGAAATTCAGTGTGTATGGTTGCAACATTAAATTAAATGATGCAAACCGTAGTGCATGTCCATAACGTTTACAACAATAACATTAAATAATAATATTTGCTTCAGCCATCGTCAAGAACATCTCTTCAGCTATGGCGTTTAATGCAGAAATTTCCCACGTTCACCGTGCATTAAAGCAACCAACTGCATTTTAATTTGATACGTGAATGGTCGCCTTTAAAACTAGTTCACTTATGTGAATTAGTTGGGCACTGTTTGAGGGCACTTTGTGTGTCGCATTGTGCTGGGTGGTGGATCCTGACGGTAGGGATAGCCCAATATATTTTGAAACCACTCGGATTACGGCTCAAGACAGCATTGTGTGTCTAAATTACTAGGGAAATTAAGGGAACGTAGCTAATAATTATCAGTCATGATGACTGTTGCCTTGGCCACGGAGTGTCGATCCTACCACTCTATTGTGACTGTCGGGACATTTTCGAATCCCTCCCATCTCGAGCATTTTGTTACTAGCAAATTATTGGTCAAGGAGTATCCTGTCAGTTGTTTGGATGGGCACTGTTCGTAGGCACTTGATGTGTGTATCGCTTTGTGATGGGTGGTGGATCTTGATGGTAGGGCTAGCCCAATCTCTTTGAAACCACCTGGGTCGCGGCTTGGCACGGTGTTGTTTGTCTCGTCCAGTGTCGGTTGGATTGATATTACGATGCTCCTTTGCCAATTTTGCATACGGGGTGTATATATTGGTGGTTTGTTTGTAATTGTTGTAATTTCCTTGTGTTTGTTTATATGCATTAGCCACAAAATTATCATATTCTGTTAACCCATTGTCCTACATATGTAAGGAAATATTTTATGTATAGTGTTGTATGTCATACATAAACCCGATAAAGATGTTTCTGGGTCGTAACTGTATGATGTACTGACACTGTACATATAATGTTTCATTTTAGTTTTGGTGACATGAATGGGCGGACACAATATACCGGTAGTCACGGTGTGCGTCTATTTCCCTTGAATAACATAAAATGTACAGAAAAGGATGATTTTGTTTTTATCTATAATTCTTAAATGAATTCAATTTTGATAGTTTTATTGATATCTCTATCTTAAATTTCAGTTGTTTTAAACATTCTATACACATTATATATATTCATTTCTGTACATGCAGTTTAATCATGTGAAGCGCTTTTGAACGCACTCGTCCTGTGTGAAAAGAGCGCTATATAAATGTGGTATAATAATAATAATGTGACTTTCAACGCGCATACAGTACGCAAATATTCCCACACTTACATATATGTATATGTTGTCCCTAATCGTACTTAACGTCCTGAGTTGAAAGCTGATTTTATTTACCGGTAGGCTAAAAAGGGCAGACAGTGTGTGTTGCAGTGGTAAAACAAGTCAGTTCGTCTTTCAACGACGACGCTTTCCATGCTTTGAGACTTTGTTATTATTTTTTTTTTGTAATTCTGTAATTTTGTATTGAACTCTCGAAAATCATTGAAACAGTTGTGGACGCATTTAGTTGGAGATAATACTGTTCATTCAAGATTGATAATTCAGAGAACGTGACGTTCAAATCGGACTTAAGCTCAACAGGATTGTTGTGTATTTAGACAATATTTTGTATGTAAATATATAGTAATCTTTATCATTGAAATGCAAATATAAAACATTATCAGATATTAGCTTTGATTTATCTGCCTCTTAGTAATAACTCCATTAACGGCAAATGCAGATGTACCAATAACATCTTTCTCATGGTACACATACACACATACATACGTACACACATACATACATTCATACATATATAAATAGTCACAGAATACACCTGAATGAGATAAAAGTTCAGCCTGCAGAGCAACATTTCAGTTGTCACTGTTCATTTATCTGCAGTTTTAACAGCACGGTCAGCGTATCAAACAGTTTGGATCCTGATGAGAAGCCAAGTTACTCGGCGGTTCATCTGGATCAAAATTGTTTGCAAAGGTAATAACATCATCCGCCCGCAGCAGGCAGGCTAAATGTCAATCCATATGAAATATCGGTTTACTTGCCGTCTCATCATGATATCAACAGATTAAATTTAAAGAGATAAAATAATAAATGTGTTTGATATAGGCATTGTGTTTTACTGTGGATAATTTACTCAGTAAGACAATGGTTAAACCATTTGTTAATGCAAACGAGACACACATACGTGCTTGAGGATACAATTTGTCGACAGTTTGCTTATTTGCACTTCTTTCCTAATTATCAACAACTTGTTGTATTCTTGGTGAGAATGTATTTGCATGTGACAGCGTAGAGTAGAACATTTAGAATGGCTGGAACACATAACGTTATGGACATGACTAAACTTAACAATAAGCCAGTCTGACAATGCTAAACGAAACGCGATATTCTAAACCATATACTATGTAATTAATCTGCACTGTAAAAGTAAAAAAGTAAAATACCTAGTTATAGTCTACTTTCAGTCCGAATGACCGATCAGCCGACTGTATATTTAGTTGTATTCACTGTCTGCAATTGCCAAACTTTGCTCTGTACATGTACATTTATAACAGAAAACTTATATAAACAACATTCAAAATGAAATCATATCTTACATGGATAATTATAACAGAGCCAATATTCGGACATTAGTGTAGTTACATATATAAGTAGCAATCGGAAATAGATACAAATATTGCTCAGACATCCTGTCTAAGGATGAATCCTGGTACGAGAGGCATAACCCAGTCTACTGCTACACTGATCTAATCATACGATAATACAACAGAAACAACGAGATTCTTCCCTGATTTGATATTACATAAATTGATTGTTTCCTGATCAGGGTCCATGCCAAAGGCTCAAATCTGACCAATCAAAAGCTTGAGAACGAAACTCAGACTCAACTAAAAGCTTTATAAGCATGGACCCATCAAACGTACAAGTACAGATAAGGCCCAAGAGAATCATAAAGAACAGGTGACAAAGATATATACAGTAACACTGCACTAAGCAGCCACCTGCCTAAATTATCTAAATTCCTATCTACAATAATTCCGGTTCAGAGAGTTTTACTGTATTTACATTACAGAATATAGCAGTCAATGTTTTGCACCTAGCTACATACATACATGCATACTGGGCGTAGTACACTGTGTTTAGAATTGCGTAAAATGGATTGGACATACGGACCGATCAAATGATTCAAAACTATTCATATGAACGGTATAACGTGTCTACCCAGTATCAGGTTATTAAACGATTGGTACACGTTAAAATAAATATTTACACATACCGCATTTAAAACATCTTTGCTTTGCAAAATTACTAAAATTTGTACATATCCTACTTAACGGTTAAGTTAAATTTTTACATCACAAGGTCATCATGTACTCACACATCCGAAAATTGTTATACATGGTTTAACACTTTGCTTAAACAGTATTATCTAGATTGCCTGGTTTTATTAATGCAACATAATTAATGACTGTTTATACTATCAGTTATACAATACCCTTTTATGAATTAAAAGCTACCCTGCTGCCAAAAAGGCACGTATCAAGATTTAATTTCGAGCACGTTTTAAATTGTATAACCTATAATCAGATTCCTGATTACACTTGGTGCTCGGATCGACAACTTACATGATTACAGAAGGACATATAACGACATGATTACAGAGGGAAATGTAACTACGACTTAAACCTAAACAAATAGGTATGACGATAAAATGTGAGACACGCACTACTACTGCACTACAAACAAAACCCATGTAATTGTCTATTGTATGGTAACTGCTGTAGTCAACATTATTAAGTTTGTTAATTTTGCCAGTGGATCTTCTCCAACGGACGAAATATTCAGACATTAAGACTGACGGTTGTCATAAAGTTGTAATAATTATTTTCTTTGGGAATAGAAAGGCGCTTTATGGTTATAAATAGGGTTAATAAAACTCACATTTGTCTATGTTTGCAAGAACAGAAACCATTTAGATGCTTTATGATTGCACAATGTGTGATTCGATTGACTGAAAGGACGTATACCAGCTCTAAAATAAAACAAAAAACTTTCAAATATGTTTTGTATAATTATTTAGATACGCATCCGTAATAGTGACTTTTACCTCAAGTTTAGGTCAATTATGAATTAGGTATCATAATGATAATATTCAATGTAAAAATAAAGGCAAATCAATACTAGATTTATATCTCAAAATTAGCATACGTAAACATAATTATGTTACATATATGGATCATAATATGGAATGATTGTGATGCAAGTGGACCAATAAACAATTTGTGTACATTAATTGATCGAATATCAGCGACACTGTTTTACCTGTAACGGTGTGTTCTGTTCCTCATTATTGAATCGATGATAGTGTTTAGTAATTTTTATAAGCGTCTCAAGCTTAAAATGTTGACGTAAATTAAAGGTTTCCCATGGTACGGTTGTCATGTTCTCATTTGCGTGTGTACCTCTATATTTGGCAGCAGTATGACAACGCTATTTACATATACTTTTTATCATTCGTTGTCTCGTCTTCTCTATTTCCTTAAAGTCAAATGATGCTTTTCAGTGTTAACTTGATAACGTTGAACTACAGCAAGTTTCCTAACGACATGTCATCCCAAAAATGCCACAAATCATGTTTCAAACGTTCGTTCATTATAGGACAGCGGTTACTCCCTTTGATTGTTGACGTCCGTGTTTTCAATTTCCAACAGACTATCAGACTAAATGAAGGTATCCAGAATAATTGGCGAGTTGTACTGCGTATAAATGCAGATAGAGGTCTAGTAGATGCCGACATTTTGTTTCAGTGATCCATGTGATTTAAACAGCAATAAGTTTGATGAAATTTATTAAAACGAGATCAAATGCATATATCGTCAAAGTGTTCACAACAACGAAAGTTCTACTTGTTACATTTGTAAGATATCATGATCAGTATCAAGTGTCCGGCATGTTTTAAAAACATTGGATACCGACATAAATTGCTTGGTATAATAACGTCGTTCTGTCACCGTCTCGTAGAGAAAAGTTTAGATATTTTTAGGCAGGTAGTTGTTTACTGCAGAGTGAAAGTCGTGCAGAAAACTACTAGATGTGTTTTCGGCATGACTTTCAACCTACAGTAAACTGCCACCTGAATCACAGACCGATATATATATACTGAATGTAACGTCCGATTTAGATGGGTTTTGCTATATGATATCATGTTGCAGTTGCCATTCGCTGTCATATAACAATGCTGCACTCGGTATAATAACAACCAGTGTTATATAATTTATATATGAGTACAATTTTATATCCCACTGAGGCTAATATATATGCAGTTATTATATTAATGACATTCTATTTAGGCTATCCATTATTATAATACATTTCATAGTATATACCAGTGCAATGATCTGTATTGTCTGTGATTAACGGGGTTTGTTGGGTTACATTTTCCTATTGTATCCATAAATAATGTATGATTTGATTTAGTACACTTAATACACTCGCTTGAGGCAATGAGCTTACTTCAGACATTAGGCGTATAGTTGACCTCTTGGACACACCAGACACTAAAAAGATATAAACTGTGTTTAACTGGCATTGGTTAAATGTTACTAGACTAGTTTAAGACATGTATGCGTCAAATATATTGTAAAATATAATCTAATAAATATTACATGCAATTAATGTTTGACAATCCGTCCTCATCCTGACATCCTGACATCGTATCCGACGAGTAGAACACACGGTTTAAGACCGATGAAATCAGTTTAAGTTTGGCTTTGATGAAATATTCTCTAGTACAAGTATACATTGACACAACGAATATCCATTTTTGCATGTCATGCTGTAGATGATAGTATGGAAAAGCCAAAGGCTCCGAATCTCATCCGCCGATTCAAGTCCTTCGAGGTCCGATGTATCAGTGCTTTGAACTGTGAATCTTAATGAACCAGGGAAACTCTGTCGATAATACGCACCCGGGTGTCTCTGTATCCTCTCCCCTTTCTTTGGGGCGTCTAATTAGCTCATAGTGTGAGAAGAAACTGACGTTAATCTACATAAACAAACGAACGGAAATTCGATCAATCCAAGTGTCGTCAATCCAACAACATGGCTATCGGAAAACAATTGCTTGTTGTATTCTTTGTATGCATTTATAGTAATTTGTTTTCGTAAACGTTGTATCAAATCATTATAAGTTACTCCACACTCCACTGCTTACGTAATATCTTAATACGTAATACAGATTTAATGGAATGGATCTCTTAACTAGAAAAATCTTCAGGTACCTACCTTAGTCACTACATTTAATAATATTAATACAAATGACGAATATTTGGTTTGTTGGGATATACAGACAGTATAGATAGATCCAGATGAAGGTTTTGTAATGCATCTTTTCTTTAGGATCCTTACAGTTCCATAAGTTGACACTAGTCTGTGGAAAAGGGCATCGACACAAATGATAGAATTATCAATTGCAAAAGCCATATACATTAAATATTGTATTCGAATTTTGTTTGAAAATAGTCAAATCACATTTTACCTTAAGAGCAAACAATCTAAGTATTGTGAGAGAACTGGATATATACGTATGATCTTTTGATCAACATTGTTTCTTCAACATGTGAGGGGAAATGGTCTCAGACCATCTTGTCCATGGCACATCCAGGAACTGCACGATGCTAAACATGTAAGGCGCATGTTGGAACGAAACTGGAAAAATTCCAGACTCACAGTGGACCATCAGCTGTACAGAGAACAGTGCGCCAAAGTGAACAAACTGCTTGCAGAGTCAAAGGTCGATTTCTACTCAGAGAAAGTAGAATCATACCAAAGAGATTCAAAGAGTCTTTTCAAAGTCACTAAGCATCTACTGGGTGCTACTAGCGTCATCACATTGCCTGAAACATCATCTTCGAAGAAACTTGCACAAGACTGCTGCGACTTTTTCATTGACAAAGTAGACAGAATACGGGCAGAAATTGACTCAGGCTGTGTATCCAATGGTACTCAAGTTCCCACTGAAATGCAGCGTTCAACGATCTCTTTAGATAGTTTTGATCCAGCTACATCAGAAGAAGTAGAAGAAATAATTAAAGCATCCCCCTACAATATGGAAACATAGTCAAACAGGGAGAGCAACACACGAAATGACACCGCACCAAACACCATCTAACAAGAAACGGTAAAGCCACAAGACAAAACATAACAGGACGCATATCAAGACGAAACACATTAAACATTAAGCATATTAAACAACAAAATTGACCGTAGGCTGAAAGCAGGAGTGCCGCCTTGGAACGGCCAGCAACCAAAATAAGCTACTGGGGGACTTAAACCTGGTTTACGGGTACCCAACCTCGTCCTTATCCCACTTTCACCAAAGTCAAAATGTAAATCAAATTCCCCTCCAGACAACTCCACAACATGCATAACGATGTCTGCCATGTGAACTGGACCCAATACCTACATGGCTGTTAAAGTCATTCCTTAATGAACTACTACCGATTTTGACAAAAAATGTAAACTCCTCTTTAGACACTGCCTACGTTCCAAAAGATTTCAAGATGTCATATGTCAGGCCCCTTCTAAAGAAACCGGGTCTTGAATCAAATGAACTCAAGAACTATAGGCCTGTGTCAAATTTGCCATTTGTCTCCAAGGTGTTAGAAAAAGTGGTTGACAAACGCATTGAGTCCCACTTGACCTCAAACAATCTACATGAGCATAATCAGTCTGCATACCGAAGGCACCATTCAACAGAGACTGCTCTTCTGAAAGTTCAGAATGACATCCTTCAATCCCTGGATAATAACGAAATTACAATTCTGGTGATGCTGGATTTATCGGCTGCATTTGACACCATCGATCACGAAGCGTTGCTAAAACGTCTGGAAACAGACTTCGGAATCATTGGAAAACCCGTTGAGTGGATGACCTCCTATCTGAAAGACCGCTACCAGACAGTTTCAATAGATGGAGAATTGTCCACTCCAGTTAACATGAAATTTAGCGTGCCACAGGGATCGGTCCTAAGAACGAAACATTACATCATGTACACAAAACCTGTCGGCTCAATCTGCAAAAAACACTGACTTGACTACCATTTTTATGCCGATGACTCGCAGTTATACATTGCATTTAAGCCAAAGGACATTTTCTGTCAACAAGTAGCCTTAACACGAGTTGAGGACTGTCTGAAAAGTATAGTATCTTGGATGAACCAGAACATGCTGAAGCTCAATACCGAAAAAACTGAGGTCATCCTGTTCTGCACAAAAACACAGAAGTACCTGATGACATTCATGTACAAGTAGGACCCTCTAAAATCAAACCATCGCTGTGTGTGAAGAATCTTGGTGCAAGACTTGATTCACAAATGGATATGACAGCGCACGTGAATTCTGTGTGTAGATCTAGCTACGCACAGCTCCGGCAAATAGGCCATATAAGACAATACCTTTCACCTGATGCTACCAAGACTTTGATAAACTGCCTGGTTACATCAAAACTTGACTACTGCAATTCATTGCTGCATGGAATTTCAAAAAGCATGCTGCGGAAACTTCAAAGGGTGCAAAATAAAGCAGCCCGTATCATAACCAAGACTTCTCGATATAATCACATTTCTCCGGTTTTGAAGCAACTTCACTGGCTTCCGGTTCAACATCGGATCGAATTCAAAATTTTGACACTTACGTACAAAGCCATGCACAATGAATCCCCCAAGTACATTGTCGACATGCTTGACGTGTACAGACCTCGCAGAGAGTTAAGGTCAGCAAGTAGTTCAGTGTCGTTGGTTGTACCAAGAAGTCGTATGGTAAAATACGGGGACATTGCAAGGACAGGAAAATATAGGTAATAACTATTAATCATGACCACTGCTGCCTTAGCCACGGAGTGTCGATCCTGCCATTCTATTGTGACTGTCGGAACATTTTCAAATCTCTCGCCTTTCGGACATTTCCTGCTTGCAAAATATTGGTTGAGGAGTGTCCTGTCAGTTGTTTTAGTTACGCACTATTTGTGTGCGCTTGATGTGTGGCTCGTGTTGTGCGGGGGGTGGATCTTGATGTTAGGGATAGTCCCTGATCTCTATGAAACCGCCCAGTGTGCGGCTTGGGCGGCATTGTGTGCCTCACTTCAGTGTCGGCTGGACTGATTTTATGATACTCCTTCGCCAGTTTTGCATGCTGGGTGTATAATTATATTGGTGGGTTGTTTGTAATCCTTGTATTGCATTGTGTAGTTTATATGCATTAGCTACACAATTGTCCTATTCTGTTAACCCATTGTCCTACATAATTAAGAGTGTATAGTGTATAGTGTTGTATGCCAATCCAGGTGGTTCTGGCGTACCGACACTGACCATATATATAATGTTTCATTACAGATTCAGTGATAGGAGTGGACTGACACAATATAGTCACAGCATTCGTCTTTTTCCTATGATTTATGGACATAAAACGTACAGAAAAGGATGATTTTGATTTTATTTTTGTTCTATGATTCTTAAATTAATTCCATTTTTAATAGTTTTATTGATATCTCTATCTTAAATTTCATTTGTTTTAAATATTCTGTAAGCATTATATATACACAGGTTTGTACATGCAAATTATTTATGTGAAGCGCTTTTGAACGCACATATTCTGTGTGAAAAAGGGCGCTATATAAATGTGGTATAATAATAATAATAATAATATAATGCATGGAATGTCTTGTTTTTGTTTTAAATTCAATTAACTAGTATGACATTTCTATTACAGTATGTAAGAACATGTTTAAGCTTAAAAATCAGAAAGCACCAATATTTGCATTTACCGTTAAATGTTTTATTCTTTCAATAACACGCTAAGCGTGACACAAGTTATGGATCTTTATTCAACAAATAGTACCGTCTGCTTATAATAAATGTAGCTAAGTATGGAAATAATTACATTTACCTAAGTAGATATAAGTCTAGACATATTATCACATTACAGACACAAAACATAGCTTCAGAATATAAGAATACTGCTTTCATTCCATTTGCAACACTCTTTCTATGTAATAATATAATAGGCATACTAGTACACCTGCTCACTTTTAAGAATATAACAATACTTCCCCCGATCGGGAATACGTACTCATACCCAGTGGAGTTGTTTAGTAACAGTTATCGTGCTGAATCAAATCATTGCATGCCTTTATTTATCCCTTTCCCTGTTCTATGTTTATTCTAAATTTCAATACCTATACTGAACATATAATGAACTATGAAAAGTGGAATGTGTCACAATGTAGCCAGTTAGAAAGTAAAGAAAAAATCCTGAAAGTGGGAGATCCTTCGAAATCGAAAGTAGCCATATGAAAAGAAAAACTTGCAGACTCAGAATCTTTTCTGATCCCGAAGCGCCAGAAAATATAATAACACTGAAAATGAAGTACGGGGCGACTTTTTACGGCCGCCACACCAACACCTAACACCTGCTGTAATATATATCCTGAAAGTGGGAGATCCTTTGAAAACAGAAGTAGCTTTGCGAAATGAGAAAATTGCAGACTCCAATTTATTCAATCATGATTAGTAATTATAAGTGCAACACCACTCACGCCTCCTAGCACCGGCTTTAAGCAGTATTCAGTATTCAAAACTAATAACATCAAAACTATTGATCTCGAAGGGCCTGAAAATATAACAACACTGAGGATAACGGATGGTAATTTAATGCAGGTCAAAATTAATACAGAAGCTCCTGTATGAGTGTTCTGCATTTCTTTTGCTCTGTATTAAGTAATTACCTTTTTTAAGATGTCTGTGTACAGTCAATTCATTACTTAAGACATGTTCTACTGTATATGGAGTATGTTTTATGAGTTTAAGGTTGTGGGTTGTGTGGTTGGAGAGGGAATATGTTTATTTACATTGTTTGTATTGCAGGGTGAGGATAGAATAAGTGTAAGGTTGGATGCTCCTAAACCAGTTTAAACCCCAGTTTGCACTGACAGTTACTGGTGGTACTCCCACCTTTCCATATTAACTTTTCGGGTCTTTGTTCTTGTGTGTCTCGTTTTGTGTTTCGATAGATATGTACATTCGCTGTTCTTTCTTGTCATCGTTCTGTTCGGGCGACTTTGTGTTTTTGAATGTTGTGTTTCCTGCATGACTCGTATATGCACATTTTAACCATCATCATTATGATTGTCATTCGTCTCATCATCGCCGTCGTCATCGTCACAAACATCAACATCATGATCATCATACTGATCATGATCTTCATCATTATCACCATTTGTGTCACCTTCCCCCTGTTGTATGTTTGTTTTGTCTTTTTGCGTCTCTTGATGTGTTTATAGTTATGTACATTTGCTGTTTCCTTGTGTTGCTGTTTGGGCGACTGTTTGTTCTGTATGTGGTGTTTCCTGCATAACTAATTTTTGTACTTCTATATTCCACACTAGAACTGTGGTTATACTTCAATTGTTCAATCTTAATCAGTGTTTGGAAGGCTGTTATGTTTTAGAGCAATAGTAAAACCTGTTTAAAAACATATCACAACTTCAAGTTGAGCTTGAGACCACACGTGCCATACAGTTGGCATTGTATCGACTAGTGAAGCTACAATACACGACGGCATCATAACCAATACATTATACAATAATTACATTTCTGAATAAAAGAAAGATCTGATTAAAACTTGTATAAAACGTTTGACAATATAAATGCGTGATGAGCACTTCTCTACTTTATTTCTAGTGCATCACAAAACAAGCCGTATAGAAACAATAATGCTGCACAAAACCTTCATTATGAGCTCTCGAAACGAAGGTGCATTATTTTGCTTGATGTATTTATTGACCAACAGTGTACTACTGCTGAATCTAGTGTTTGCATTACAATGTTATTCGTTTTATTAAAGTAATATCCACAAATGACAGTATTGAGTATACCCTTTTGCTTGTATCCTAATGTAATACGTGTTTGAAATATCATTGAAATGTAAATGCGATACGTTTGTATATAACGTAAATGCTAAAACCGGACGCATCCAAACTAAAGGATATATCGCCTGAACTCGTTATTCATTCGGTATTCAATTCATCACGGGATGATAAATATAATTGAGTATATATTAAGGGTATTTCCATTGCATAATACAAATTCATAACAATTTCCTTGTTCAATATTCACGTACAAAAATATGATGTCATGCATATTTACTGACTGAAGTTTTATAATGTAAACATTTCAAGGAATGTTTTGCTTTAACACAAACTTTAACATCAGATCTATATTATGTCAAAAACAAACAGACAGGAGCCATCTGATCTGGATCTACTTTGTTTGCAAATGCGTGAGAATGCGTTTATATAAAGGGAATGTTAAACTGTTTCGAGATATTTGCCAAACTACGCTGATACTGTAGTAATGCATCATAATTCCAATTGTAAGGCGAGGAACCGTAACAACAGACTGTGTAAACAGTAGTAGAATTAATACGACATAATGACGTTTGATAATTTAAGTCGTCTGTGTCTTACGTAGGTAATCATTTGTTCGCCCATGCCATGCTGGAAGTAACTTATCAGTATTCCTCCTTGTCTCTGTATGTGCACTACACAGATGGTTCCATTACTCTATTAACACTTAATGCACGGGAACCAAATATATAAGACATTTGCAACTGTGTAGACCGATATAAAAACGTTCATGGGAGAGCTTTGGTCAGGATATCCAATATGTGTCATGATACAATTATCAGTAAATAAATGATGATACCACGGTTTGTTTAATTAATGTTCAGAAAAAGAGTCGATTTTAATTATTCAGCAGGTTAAGGGTTAAATGCAGACATAATAACCATTTTAGCAGTTCGATAAACAGTTAAACCTCGAATAGTGACAAATGTCACAAATATCCTCAAATCACCGCGTTGGTTCTGAATAAGCAAACTCCCCTCAGTATAAACACCGTGGCCACTAACATACTTGTTTTATCCGACTACAGAAAATATTCAAAGTGCAAGTGACTGGGATCTACATATTTTTTTCTGGCACAAAAAGTACGCCATGCACATATACAGCCGTTGGTTATGTGTGTGGCCAATTACGATGTAGATCCACATAGCCTGAATCCTTTCCCTGTTTAATATTCTTGTAAGAAATAATGGCGTCATGAATATTTATAAACACACGTTTTATTATAACATATGCACATATAATAATTTGGTATTGGTAGAAACTATAGAGTTAAGTAAACAGATCAGTCCCTGGCCAGACAGTCCCTGTATCAGCGAGCTGATTTCTGAAAAGCCGTTTATACGAGGGGAAGGTTTAAAAAATACATGCATGTTAGACGATATAAAGGACGTCCAAGGAATAAAAACCTCAAACACATCGAAGCAATTTATTAATAAACCAATGTCATAGTTACAAAAACACTGTTTAGCACTATGTAAACTTATTTGACAGACATACATTAAGTTAAATCACACACTTTTTGCTGAAACCGTATACAACTTTTTATAGCTTTAAATTAATATGTGTAGTTAGCCCTACACATACGCATATGTATGTATTGACACTATAATGCTTCAAAATACGTATGATCATTTCGTGATGAGAATGTGTTCAAAACTGCTTCACGTCTGCAGAAGTAATTTGCGTTAAAATATGTATGTATTAACACTATCAGGCTTCAAAATACGTCGAGGGAATGCAACATTTCAATCGATCTGACTTACTGTAAAACCCATCTGAACCGGAATGGTAGTAAAGAACAATTTAGGTATTGTTATGCATGTGGCCGCTTAATGCAGGTTGTAAGTCATACAGAAAACCTCTAAAGGAGCACTTTGAAAAACCGGCAACCCTACCAATTTTACATCCGATTAGAAGGTGTTTTTCTGTACAACACATATGCTTTTTATATGTATATTATGTGTTATTAGTTGAAACATTGGTGTGTACGGTTGAACTGCTTTTTGCTAAAACATATAAACTATGTTTCGCCAGACGCAATAGGTTGATTCCAGAAAATATGTTTTGCGGATTATAAATAGCAGTTTGTTTTGGTATAAGGTGAAATACTAGGTAGTAATTACTACTCTCGATATACAAGGCAGTTGGGTAGATGGTAGCTGTTTATTCCATTCTTAGCTTCCCCTACATAAGCGATTTTCCTCTCAATATATCAAGAAGAATTAGAAACCCTAAAAAAGAAATATATATAAACGAAATGAGATGAAGTCAGCCCTAAAGCATTGTTCAAAGTATTCAGTGGTATGAATGGCAATTCAATATACACATGTGGTTCGTCTTATATATATACCTGTCTTTATATATATGTCATGTATGTACCTGTCTTTCATGAAGTGTTCAACCGTATCATGCTAGACAACTGCTTATATAGATTACCGTACGTCACCTGTTCTTTGGAGATGACTGTTTGCTAAGAAATGTGTCAAACATACACGTTGTTAACCATTTAGATCCGGATGAAATAGCCGAAACATCCAAGCATCCAGAATTTCGTAAAGAAAACGAATAATAACTGACTAGGAATAGAATAATTTCAGACGAAACTTGTCATTACACGTGTTTTAAAGGTTTAGCTAAAATGAAATATTACTTAAAGCTAAAATGCCATATTTTACAAATTACCCTGTGTTGAGCGTCTTCTTTGTTGTCTGGCGGGGATATCTTTATTTACAGTGTTCGTTTAACCAGGATGACTTCGAAACAAGTGGAAGTTTAGGACTTCCTTATTCCGGTTTAAATTTCCAGTTGTGGTTTTATCACTGACCGTTCCAAGGCGGTACTCTCTTTATCACCCTTACTTTTATGGTTGTCTTGTACCTTTGTGTCTTTGTCATTGTACGTTTGCTGTTGCTTGCGAATTTCATCGCTGACATATGTGTGTCAGCGGGTGTGTATTCGCGCGCGCGCGTTTGTGTGTGTTAGTGTGTTTGTGTGCGCACGCTGTTGTGTGTGTCCCTTATTTTCTATCGGCGTTTTGCTAGCATATTGTGTGTGTCTTTGTCGGCTTAACTTTGCGATTTAGTCATATACGACTGTGCCTTCTCTTCCTCAACGTCGAAAATTTGACAACTCACTTTGGCTAGGTACACAAACCATGCTTATTTTTCATGACGTGATAATGAATCATTACCAATACCGGAGTAATAATTACATACTTTATGATGTACCATATTGATGCATCATGTAGGCGCATATGTTGTATTTACTGATTCATAGAGTATTGTAATCAGTGTCACTATAAATCTGTTTAAATACAGAGCCCTGAAATTGATGCAAATGAATTGTCATATAATCCTTCCTGTTACATTGTGTCGTCATTAATTCAGACTTTATTGTTATAAAGTTAATATTAATGAATATATTCTACACTGATACTGGAAACTTATAAAAACCGTAAGATACATTTACTAAACGAAATTAAAGGTCCACTAAACGTAGTCACAATGTAGGATACACTAGAACATATTTTCATAGTGTAATGAACTTGTTTCCTTTCATATGATACCGTTGCTTTCTATTTGGTGGAACCATATAGTAACTGGAATAAATGCATTTATGACTCCCTTACGTATTAACAAATAGTACACATGAAATTAAAATGCATATTATTCAGTAGTTATGGTTGCTTAATCACGTGATGATATGCTAAATTTGCCTCCTCTCTGTCTTATCTGGTGCAATATATTAAAGGTAGTATTAATGCCACAAAGCTGTTTTCAGTCATGCAATGCATGCACTTGAACACATTTAATATTTGAAATGCAACCTTGTAATGAATCGTTTAATGTTTAAAATGTTCATAAACTAGGTGGACCAAGCTACAATTTGATTGAATCATATTTAATACACGAGCTAACGTTGAATGTGTAAACACTATCATATTAACCAGATTTTATGAAGACAAATATGTTTTAGATTTGGGTTCGTGGTCATTCTTGTTTCCAGACAATGAACGTAGTTAAATATTACCCATTGTCACCGATTATATATATACATATAGAATAATTACAAAGTTTGGGAGTTTTCAAATGCTGCTACTAAAACGGAATCGCAATTAACAAACAACAACAGAAATGTTTGTTTGTTAGCACACGATTTGAAACCAAGCGTATTGTGTAGTTTGGATTCTGGGGTCAATGTCGACGGCACTGATACAAAACCTGGCTATGTGACAAGGTTATTGTTGTTCGTATATCAAATCATATTAACACATAGCCATGTTTAAATTAAACAGAGGCAAACCGCCTGTCAACATTATCTGAGCGTTGATATAAACGATAGATGTGACAGCTACTTTTGCTTTCGAAGGATCTCCTACTTTCAGAAATTATGAGACCTGTGGAACTGAGCTATCACAACAATAGAGTGCAGTTCGAAAAATACAAAAACAACAATATATTATATATAGTATTTATGTCACAACCACAGTGTTACACAGCAGACCTAACGTCATGGTTACGATGTCCTACATAAATTTCTCAAACTCTAAGTATGGAGTAATATTATCGTAGTCAAGTAAACTTACATAGTATTCAGACACTGCTTAAACATGAGTTGGGCACTTCTTTTATGTTGTCAGATAATGTATTTTCTTTACAATGGGCTGATATGTCCATTATATGTCATGTATGTACTTGTCTGTATTTTTACTTATACTAAATGTGAAATACACACGTATTAGTGTTGATTAGACTGCCGGTCCTCCATTCCATGTTTTGTATGTCCAATTCTGTCATTCTTCGTACACAGCAACATGCACCTCGACACAAATTACACAGTCAGACTTGCCACCATAAGAGTTGGCTTAACAGAGTCTGTTCTGATCGCCGATGTACATAAATACAACTGAGCTGCTTACAGTGTTTGCAAGGGCAAACGGTTAGTTATCTTATGCTATTGAGAAGCAGCATATCATTAGTTATTACATAATTATTCATTAAAAAACAAAATAATTTTAGGAGAACCTATTTCAATTTTATGGAAGCGTTCAATGGGACGCAACTCGTCCGAGCATGTTATTTCTTTACATTTGCTATGCACACAGTCAACTTCCATAGCCAATAACTGCAGTTTCCACCAATACCTGCTTACAATAAGGTGTATTCGAATTCTGATACAATCCTCAGAAACAAAAGTACTGTTATTATTTTGCATTTTACATAATGGGCTACTTGATATATACCATAATGGAAACGGAGAATGGAATAAAATAATTTGTGTTAGCTGTATATAGAATATGAATAAAAGCCGAATGCGCGATAACCTTTGCAATCACTATGGATCCAGAGCAGATTCCTAGTAACTCGGCATCTATTCAGGATTAAAACTGTTCTTTTTTGTCACTTTCTGTTTAAAGATGGATAAATAAACGAAGCGATATCTTGGAACCCGAATCAGGTGATAATCTTAGCAAATTGAAAGGACTAACAGAACAGTCCGAATTACATCACTATTAGCGTGAGCGTAGTTTGAGCTATCTGCTGTATAAACATCACGAAATAGGCACCGTGTCTGAACATGTTAAGCAAAGCGCACTAGGTTTGCTACGACTGCATAACAAAACATATTAACCCTTTCATTGTTATATATTCATGCTAGATTTCAACACCTACTGAATATTCATGAACACAATAATTATGGTAAAATATAGAAGATGGAACAGTGTAGCCATTTCAGGCAGTAAAGAAGCGTATCTTTCACATTCCACTACAAAACAGAGCAGACACTGATCAGATGAGATATAATAAGAGTCGTTTGATCTTGGTCGACTCATTTTGCAAGTGCATGCCAACTCGTTCATGTGAAGGGGAGAATCAATGTAACAAAGGAGTCATGACCTGGTCAAACAGAGGTAATAACTATTAATTATTTGAATGTTCGCGTAAGAATTAATAACTTAATGAATTTAATTAGTTGATGTTTGATCATGACATATGAAATATGAAAATGTGCATATTTAGGCATGATCTGAACTATAGAATCAGACTGAAATAAGGAATCATAGTAGACCCTTTCGAGACTGCACTTACAGGAGTTGTCTAATATTGGTATACTCTGCAAAAGCTTCAAACAGTGTGTCTGTTGGGTATTGGGTTAGATCGTTCGACATTTCAGATCTAGATTATATATCATAGTGTGTCTGACTGGCTTAAAGCCTATAAAACAGTGTAAGATATAATTGTTCAATTATCCAATCATTTCAAACGCTGTTATAAGCTTATGAAACGGATGCGAATGTTGACGAAATTTGGATTCTTATTTCACATATTTAAAACGATAGAATGGGCATCAGATAAATATGCTACACAAAAGCTACAGCCACCCCGAGCCACGGCAGAAACGCGCACGCCCACGCGTACACGCATCAGCATGAACATAACCAATTGTGTGAATGTGTAATACAAACAGCAAATAACTTAAAATGGTACCACTATAGTAATGGACTTGATGAATTATACTCCCCCCATTATGCGCCTCCACACGAAAATAAAGAAAATGATAACAGCTAATAACTCCAAACATATTCATACCAGTGCTATAGACCTTGTGTATGTCACTTCCATTCATCATGCTATTTCCATATACTATATCATTAGTAGAACAGGGGTTAGTGATCGAACAAAGTGTAACAAAAGGCAATAACTCCAACAGTATTGAAGCCCGAGTTATGGCCCTTGTACATGACACTTTATCTCATTATGCTCTTTACATAAATGAAGTTTTAACCAACTGGCAATAGGCATACATAATTTATCGTCCGGACAAGAAAGTGTGATGGACAGACGGACATACACATAGGCAGACAAACGGACGGACAGGCAACTCTCACAAAAACGTTATATATCCCCAATACAAATATGGGTGGATACATAATTAAGAAATACGAACATGTACAAATTGGCGGAATTGTGGAATGTTAAAGAACATCAGAATTCAATAACATAAAATGAGTGAGTTCTAATGTCAGAATTACTCTGTAAGCTCATGTTCGTCAGTCAAGAATGTTACATAATACTTTGTTATTTTGTTTTCGAGTAGTAAATAACTTAAGCAGATGTTTAAATATTCATTAGATGATGCTGCTGTTGTGAAAACAACATTCGTACCATCCGGTTAACGATTCTCAAAACCTTGAAATATATAACAATCAAACTAACCTGTATTGTATCTTGTTTCAAAAGGATACTGCAGTTTGATTGATATACGAGCAGTTTTGTGAGTTACTGCAACTTGTTGTTTTATGTCAAAATGTATTCACCTGTCATAGTTTTATTATGTCACAATTGTACCACATTTGTCATTTGAGCATAAACTTTTGGTCGTTAGATGGGCTATTTGTTTCGAACAGTTTCAAATACACAGTTTGGAAATGCGAATAATTCACACAGGACTTGGTTTGGTGCGATGGCTGGTTGATCACACTCAAGTAATTGAAAAAACAGTTTCACTGCCTTGTGTACCTGTATGGACGTTTTCTGGCAACAGGCACATGTGCTTCATTCATGTTGACGGTTGGCGATTCAAGTATATTGTATGGCATTTGTGAGTACAGCATTTAGTAGAATCGACCAGTCATAAGTTTGTCACTTGGTACCGCTATTCAAGACCCCATAGGGTGAGAGACAGATAACCTTGCTCTGTACGTACGTCTGTCCGTCCTTACGTCCCGCAAAACGTGTGTGTTTAACTATACACACACCGATGCGACAATGTACTTCACACTTTCACAGATTAGACAACGTTGGTGTGAAGATGTAAGTAAAAAAACAGATACGCTTTGCATCAGTCATTTTTACAGACTGTTGGGACTTTGAAATTCCCGTCACTATATTACACAGTGACAGAAATGTGTGTGTTGAACCTCTCATACACCAATGAACAGTTTTACTTCAAACATTCACAGATGAACATTATTGATGTGAAGCTGTACGCAAAGAAGGGACGTTTTGCTCCGACATTTTTCTAGAGATATTGTATGACACTTAGTGAACATTGTGACCAATTCATCATACACTAATATTGATATTTATTTAAACTGTCACTGATGAAAACACCTGATGCGAAGATGTACCTAAAGCAGAACTATTCTGCTCCTACCATTTTTACAACTTCCTAATATACGAATGCATTGTATCAAATCTAATGTAAAGCTATTTTGTATCTAGCTTGTCTTACACGAATGGATAAGTGGCTTTAATCTTTCACAGATAACGAACGCTGAGTTTTGAACTGTACGTAAACTGGGGGATTTTAGCATGGACAATTTTACCGAAGTTATTGGACTTTGAAATTAGCTTCACCATATGACAAATCGTGTTCAACTCCTCATACACCGATGGTTGTTTTTAACATTGACAAATAAACAAAGTTGGTTGATAGGGGAATGTATACGTAAAAGACACGTTTGCTATTTATCATTTATTGTTTAATGCTGAAAAAGCTTTCTTTACTGACGAGCAAATGAAATATTACACCAATTGGACTTGCTCAGAAGTTTGCGAAGCACTAACCTTTCTTTTGGATAACATATTTGTACGTTATGGGAATGCTATATACCGTCAGGTAATTGGTATTCCTATGGGTACGAATTGTGCACCACTTGTCGCAGATTTGTTTTTGTACTGCTATGAGAGAGATTTCATGTTGAGTTTGAATCCTCAATCACAAGAAGATGTTATAAAAGCCTTCAATGAAACTTGTTGATATTTGGATGATATTTTTAACTTAGATAACCCTTTCTTCGATGCTCTGATTCCTACAATTTATCCTAAAGAACTCAAATTGAATAAAGCTAACCTGTCCGACAATTATGCAGCGTTTCTTGACCTAGACCTTAAAATTAATAATGGAATGATTTCTTCTAAAATATATGACAAAAGAGATGATTTTGATTTTAATATTGTAAATTTTCCTCATCTTGACGGGGATGTTCCCCGTGCTCCATCTTACGGGGTTTATATATCTCAACTTATTCGTTTTGCTAGAGCTTGTTCATCTATTGACGATTTTAACAGTCGAAATCTCATTTTAACTGAAAAACTGCTTAAACAAGGATATAGATACCATAAACTAAGAAAAACTTTCTCTACATTTTACTATCGAAATCTCTCGCTTATTGGCAAGTACAAATGTAATCTCAAGGTGCTTCTGCGACACGGTATTTCACATCCTGAATTTTATGGTGATGTGATTTACAAACTTCGTAAAATTATTGGACATGCCCATTTTCTCACTTTGTTCATCAAATATATAAAACAATTCATTAAAAAGGGATATGATCCTGTAGTACTACAACATACTGCATGTTTGGTTGTGAACCCTTTTACAGTTGGCAATCACGCTGGCCTCTTTGCATGTACGCCGACAAGAAAGGTTTAGTACTATATGAAGGCGACCTCTTAAATCCAGAAATGGAAGGAGAACGTCGGATATCTGTACTATTTCATTTTTGTCGTACCCTTTATTACTTTTCTACAGTTACTCTGTTTGCAGCTCAATCATTGAGTACACTAGCGATAGGTGGATACAGTATGTTCAATTAAATGTTTTTTTGTTATACATACACTTTACCACTGTATTTGCTGTCGCGGTTGTTGTAGATTAGTCGGAGAGGGGATACGTTTATTTACACTGTTTGTCTTTTAGGATGGGGATGGAATAAGTGTGAGGTTGGGCGCCCATAAACCGGTTTAACCCCCCGGTGACTTTTGTCACTGACCGTTCCAAGGCGGTACTTTCATCTCCCTCCTATTGTATGTTTGTTTTGTCTTTGTGCGTCTCTTGTTGTTTTTTCTACTTATGTACATTTGCTGTTTCCTTGTGTTGCTGTTCGGGCGAGTGTTTGTTCTGTATGTGGTGTTTCCTGCATGACTCATTTTTGTACTTTTGTTGTCACAATATAACTTTTAGAGAATAGTATTTGATTTAGAGGTAATATGGCCAGGGGCACCCGTGTACCATGGACACAATTGTTACTGACTGTGTTGCAATTCCATTCGTACATGCGGTCTTGGAGTTCTAATAACTAAGATCAGCTTGCATGGGCATTCGTTTTAAATAGTGACATCAGGAATGCATATTCGGCTATACATTACTAATGTTTTGACCTCCAAAACTCGGCTGCGTTTTGTCCTCATTACGGAAATTAGGCTTCCACTCTAAAATTAACTTTGTTATCAAAATGAAATGAAATGAACTCGATATAAACATACGCCAATACGAACACGCGTCAAGTATTTTGTATTAAAAGATCCGAATGTCCTCATTTTTAACTAAACGAGTAGCATTGCTATAAGATACATCATGGTTCTGATATACAAGAGACCGTCTTTTGTAAATCAATGTGTGTATCTTTCAGCTGCATTTACCATATGCTGTCCAACATGTATTCCTTTAGCGCTATTCCTTTAGCGCCAATGTCGCCCGTTGGCACCATTGAAAACAGTGCAGTTCCAGGTCAAATGCCGCCTTTTCAGTATTATTTCAGCCCAAGCATACAGGTTTTTAAAAACAAATGTTTTACTAATATACCTTTATTATTTAGTTTAGAATTGTATTAAATATTAAATTATTATTGCAGATGACATTTTTAAATTTGGCGCCAAAAGAGTTTTTATGAATGTTTGTAAACACGCGGTTGAACAAGGGGTTTAAATCTATAATTTTAGTCACACAAAACGCGGAAATCGATATACACTTGCAAATGAATTTAAGTCGCGAATATTCCTTGTTTAACACGACTTAACATTTCTTTTAGATAACATATTTGTGCGCTATGGGGATACCATATATCGTCAAGTTGTTGGTATACCTATGGGTACAAATTGTGCCCCTCTTGTTGCAGATTTGTTTTTATATTGCTATGAGAGGGATTTCATGCTTAGCTTAAAACCTGATACACAATCTGACATTGTTAGTGCTTTTAATAAAACGTCTAGGTATTTAGACGATATTTTGAATTTGGATAATTCTTATTTTGAAAATACAGTTTCTTCTATTTACCCAAAAGAACTTACTTTAAACAAAGCGAACCGATCTGACATTCAGGTTTCCTTTTTAAATTTGAATATTTCCATCACTAATGATAAAGTTTCGTCTACAATATACGATAAAAGGGAATATTTCGATTTCAAAATTGTTAATCATCCTTCTCTAGATGGGGATGTTCCCCGGTCTACATCTTATGGGGTTTACATTTCTCAACTTATTCGCTTGTTCGAGCCTGTTCTTTGCTAGAAGATTTTAGTAGTCGTAATTTAGTTATAACTCATAAACTTCTTAAGCAAGGCTACAGATATCATAAAATTCGGAAAGCTTTTTCAAAATTCTATTATAGAAATTTACCCCTCATTAGTAAATATAACTGTAATTTACGGACGTTACTGCAACAAGGTATTTCTCATCCCGATGTCTATGGTGATGTTATCTACAAACTTAGGAAAATTCGGGGTCATATCCATTTTCACAATTTGTTTATTAAACGCATTAAAACTTTTAGGAAGAAAGGTTATGACCCTATTCTATTGCAACACATTGCATGATTAGTTACCGACCCCTTTACAGTCGGTCGCTACGCTTTCCTCTTTACTTGCACGATGACAGGCCGAGGGTTGTACTCTATGAACCAGAAATGGGACGAGCTTACCAGACTCATGTATTACCTTTTCTTTGTCGTGCCCTTAACGGCTTTCCTGCAGTTGCTCTGTCTTCAGCAAAGTCATTGAGTACATATTTGACGGACTTTCACAGTTGTTATGCTATGTGTTACATTTTGTACTGTGAATACTGTCTTCTATGTTGTTGGGAAGTCCGGCGGGGATACCTTTATTTACAATGTTTGATTAGCCAGGGTGACTTTGAGATGAGTGTGAGGTTAGGACGTCCGTAAACCGGTTTAAACCCCCAGTGGTGATTTTGCTACTGACCGTACCAAGGCGGTTCTTTCTTTGTCACCCTTACTTTTGTTTGTCTTGTGTTTTTGTACTTGAGTTTTGTTCATGTTTGTCTCAGGTGTTTGTATATTTGTTGGTGTTTTCTGCGTTCTTCTCGTGTGTTTGCGTGTTTGGTTGTGTGCGTGTGTGTGACATGCTGTGTATCGATGTGTGTGTGATGATTGCGTCTTGTATGTGACTTTCTCCTGTATGTGTGTGTATGTGTATAAATTGCTATATAAATTGCTTTATGTCGGTGTTTTGGTGATGGTGGCGTTTTGTGTGTGGTTTTACCTGCTTGACTTTACTATATTTTCATTTAGAGCTAAAAATATTATCTTGTCATGGGGATATAACCTATATGACGTCATATGTGGCACAGTGGACATAAATCAATCATATATTATCAGCAATTATACAACATGCAGTCAGGCACCATGTACGAATATTCTAAGGCATGGTCTTACTAATAATATAAGTGTCTACCCGTCGTCTCAATAACTTGATGCATCAGATTATAATTGTCGCTAACGATCATTATCTGGTACACGTTTGGTCGCCAGCTTCATTTGTCAGTTTCGACTTTTTCTTTTCTTTTAACACAAAACATTATCAACATAAACTATTTTGGGCCATGCTATATGACGTCAATTTTCTCATCCGGATCCAGTTTGATTGAAAATAAAATCACAATCCGTCTGTGGCAGCAAAAGCGATAACATATCCTCAAAATGGCTGATTATATTAATAATTGTTTTGTATTTTAGTTTCATCGTAATGACAAATGTATGTCTGCCTAACTCAATCAGTTAACATTTATGTTTAGTTTTAATAAGTGCTAATGGATACAGTATGTTAATAAAACGAGTTTGCTTATGGGTTTGAGAAGAAAACATTTTTCATACATTATCTAAATCCAATTTAATTTGGATGTCTGATATTTGATCAAGATAATGTCCAATCATCATTTAAGATGTGCCATTGTATCACATCACTTGGTTTGAATATAACAAATTCATTCGCAAACACAGTACAGTGACCTTGGTGAACCCACATAAAGTAGACGATAAATAAAGCCGTTGTATGGATGAATGATATTAGTATAGGACTAATACAAACAATCTACATAACATTTCAAATTATGTGTGTTCCTTGCTAATATCTACAGTAGTTGATTCCCTTCGTACGTTGATAGCATACCGAGGTCGTTAAAATAGAAGTAGCAGCCCGAGATCCATAGTATAAAAATAGTGCTATGAATTACTGCTGGTCGCCTTAATTATTATGCTGATTGAATTACACACATCAAATAATTACAGAATATATTAATTTTAGTATTAATCTTACAATTAGTTACATAACAATAAGTGCATATAAAGTTTTTTATTTTATGTAGAGTGAAGCAAAATGAATAATGAATATTCTAGGCCATGAAGGTGCTTTGTCATTTAAGACAAACAGCAAGGCCGTTGATCAGGGTCTGCTTTGTTTTCTTACGAACTAGCAGTGTACTGATTATATAGTTTCTGCCATTGTCAAAGCGACTGATTGATAATCATACCAGCAGGCTTTCTTACATAAATATTCACTAGCTAAAGGGTTATAATACAGTAATATATAAGTACTAACATTTAGTGACATGATATGTTGCAGCTGACAGAACGATTGTTAAATGCATGAGATTTGGCAATATAAGGCACTGCATGGACAAACATTAGCTACACTGTTATTGCAACAGTGCTAACATAGCGATCTCCGCAGACAACGTAATAGTAATGCAGCAGAGCTAGAGATAAAGATGTGTACCCAGATATTAAATTAATTTCTCCACTAAAACATATAATGCGACCACTCTTGAGAATCGTCTTTTCGAGACGTTTCACACGAATGGCCACAGCATAGGGGTTGGCGAAGAAATAAAGGAGATATATGTTATTATACGCATCTTATCGCGGAAATAGTATGATTCATACATGGAGTTTACCAATAAACGTTTCTATAATTGTTTAACAGTTGATGTAATTGCAACTGTTCATCATTGTAGTCCCAATCCTATTCATTTCATCTGAACGAACTGTCTTTACTGTTTGCATTCAAATGCATTGTTTTATCAAGTCTCAGAAATGTTTCTTTTATTCTGTTGATAGAGTATATTTAGGCAATTACATTTTCGATGTGGTAAAAGGAACATGGTATCCCATTGATTCCCATGTTAAGGAAACCCTGTCCTTATCTCATTCTGGAACCAACCCATTGTTTATGATGAAGGTATGGGCTAAACACACAGTGCATACTTTGAGCAGAGGATTCTAGCTCTGCACTGATTGAACGTGCTTCAAAACCAGTTAACGACGCTAATAAATATTTAATTACAAGCAAAGCAATCACACTCGTAGGACAAATATTTGACTCCAAGATGTTATTTGTAGTTGTGGTGCCTGATTTGATTTGTTGTATTTCGTGGATGTATAGTTATGCAAATTGTATGAGAGCTAGGGTTATGCAAGTGCTTGATAAAATAAATGCAACATACACAATATATCAAATATCTTACCCTGGTATCCACAACCTCACTACCACTTACAGATATCGACGATCCGGATTCAACTTGGTTGACACTTAACCCATTCCGTCATATAAATGCCTTTGCACGCAGGGTCTGTACTCTTTGCTTATAACGTGATATAGTCCATCGCCTTTGATAAAGCAAACGCTTCCATTTAAACGTTCACATTATAACAATTCAGCTAATTAATAATCACCACATGTACATGGATATTGAACAAGGACAGTTTTTTTCTGTTTTTCAATCAATAGTTTCTCAAATGTTTGACCGAGTAAGAGTGATACTTTCATCCGTATCCAACTTTGGTCAGACACGTGTTTTACAATGGACTAAGACGTACGTCAAAAATATTCAACGACTACTCTAAATAATGTACAGTAAAACCTCTCTATAACGGCCACTAAATTACATCAATTATCTTGTGTTAAAGGCAGGTGGATGCTTAAAACAAGGTGAAAGTAAAACTCGTTCTGTTTTACTTGCACATTGCTTTATGTGGCCACCTTCCCTAAAAACCAAATAATTAACACAATTTAGCGGCCGTTATCGAGAGGTTTTACTGTATTAGTAATTTACAGCGCGCCTTTCTTTTTAGCAAATATTTAGCAAATATTTTACGTCCAGTATAAGCTCGGAGTTGGGCTAATTTATAATTGTGTCTGACTTAACAATTTGGTAGACATTTCAGATTTTATCTTTGTTTGGTGATATTATATGTAACGTGAAAAGAAACAATCTTCAAGGAAATACTTTACCGGTTATTCCATCCAATTTGTTCCAATAATGACACATAGAGCAGCATTAATTCCGTCTATGCAACTAGCCGTTTTCAGTCCATCGCTTTATTTTATGTATGTCAATATCAATTACCATTTTAGTTCCATATATACCGCAGTTATTAAATTTGCTGCAAGAAATGCGGGGTGAAAATGAGCCTTACATTAACTAATTAAAGTAACGTTTTCAATTTGCAATTAGATTTCGAAATAGTATATGTAAGCGTTGTTTTTCATAATTCCATTCAGCTTTGTAACTTTAAACCTTTCACTGCCAAATTGTGTCGTCAACAAACTTTGTCGTCTGCTACAACCAACATAATGTGTTATGATTGTGTTTACAGTATCATTGTACTATCGCTTTAAAGAATACAGGATTACACGAGATCAAGATCGAATCAAGATAATACAAATAGGGGCATAATATACATTTGACGACAACTCATAGTCGGGCAATAATGCTAAACTAGTGTGACGTAATATGGAACAGAAAAAAGACGCATCTACAGTCATGTTCGGTGTACTATAGGATCATATCTTTTTTATTATGTTTCCTTCGAGATCATGAATTTCAGTACTTCTTGTTCTGAAAATTGAATACCGCTTATGCCGGTGCTAGGGGGCGTGAGCAGTGTTGCACTTTCAATTACTGCTCATGAACAGACTCAATCAAACCGAGTCTGCAATTTTCTCTTTTTGTTATGCAATTTTTGCTGTAGGGAGATGACCACCCTTCAGAATTTTTAGCATATTTGGTGAACCAAGTGAGAACATTGGCATGTCCACGAAATTTACGAAATTTGTAAATCACATCATCATAAAATTCAGAAGGTGAAAAATACTGTGTCGCAGGAGCGCCTTAAGATTACACTAATACTTGCCAATAAGTCAATGCCAGTTATGACCTCATATATAGACAAACAGAGCAATAGATAAATGTGCGTACTCAGATGGTCATTTTGTGACCAAGCCCTATGATGTGACCACTCTTTGCAGTCGTCTCTGTCTCTTCAATAATGTTTAGTAGAGAAATGAACATGGTTATCTTGCAAATGTTTTAATTTACGCATCTTATTTAGAAGTCCGACAAGTTATTTTCCTGTATTATTGTTTGTTGCAGATGGTAATATGCTAACGTATTCAAGTAACATAGTATACTACTTAAGTATACTTATACTTTATAGATACTATTCAGTCATATGTTTAAATTTACTGGTACTGTAAAACCCCTATATACACCTCATTGTTATCAATGCCGGTGTAACGAAGTAAAGTGACCCCCATAGAATACTGACCCCCCGGTCACTATTCTTCAGAAAAATCGACCCCCTTTCTGAAAAATATCGACTCCCCTCTGAAAAATAGTGACCCCTCCGCGATATCTATAAAATATTGACCCCCGCCCCAACTATTACTAACAAATTAGTAACCATTGCAAATACTTGAATACCTAATAGTGTTGCGGCTGCAGCTTTGTTTTTGTGGTTGTCGCTGCAGCATCGGGTGGGTGGGTATGTGTGTGTTAGGGTTGGGGGGAGTTAAACGAATTTCTTTTAAAAAATACAGACCGGGGGTCGATATTCTTCAGGTAATGTGACCCCCTATGTACAAAATACAAAATATAGTTTACGAGTAAAGTTAAGCCCTTTCTTTAAATTATACTGGAGATAGATTACGTTCGCGGGAAAACGTCAACATATCATAAACACGTGTCATAGAACTATGACCGGGGGTCGATATTTTTTAAAAACTACTGACCGGGAGTCGATATTCTTCAGAAAATGTGACCCCCTACGTACAAAATACTTGGGTTCAATTAGTATTGCGCGCTTTAGTGATGGTAGGATAAATTCGGCTGAACTTGCTATAACCGGGTGTCACTACATCTGTAAGAATTATGACCATGGTTAAATAGTTTACGAGTAAAGTTAAACCCTTTCTTTAAAATAAACTGGAAGTAGATACAGTTCGAGGTAACTGTTCAAAATATCATGAACGTGTGTCAAAGCACTTTGACCGGGCGTGGCTATTTTTAAAAAAAAAAAAGAACGGGGGGTCAATATTCTTCAGAAAATGTGACCCCCTTTGCACAAAATACTTGAGTTCAAGAAGCAATGCGTGTATTAGCCATGCTATGATAAACAGGGCTGAAATTGCTACGACCGGGGGTCACTACATCTGTAATAATTATGACCAAGTTTAAATAGTTTACGAGTAAAGTTAAACTTTTTTTAAAAAATTATACAGGAGGTAGATTAAAGTCGCGGGAACTGGTCAACATATCATGAACGTGTGTCAAAGTACTATGACCGGGGATCGCTAGTTTTAAAAAGTACTGACCAGGGGTCGATATTCTTCAGAAAATGTGACCCCCTATGCACAAAATACTTGGGTTCAATCAGTATTGCGCGCTTTAGTCATTACAGGATAAACACGGCTGAAATTGCTATGACCGGGGGTCACTACATCTGTAAGAATTATGACACAGGTTAAATAAAATCGAGGAAAGTTAAATTCTGTCTTAAATTATACCAGAGGTAGATTAAGTTGGCAGGAGTTGGTCAACATATCATGAACGTGTGTCAAAGTACTATGACCGGGGTCGCTATTTTTTAAAAAATACTGACCGGGGGTCGATATTCTTCAGAAAATGTGACCCCCTGTGTACAAAATACTTGGGTTCAGTTAGCAAGGCGCGCATTAGCCATGATATGATAAACAGGGCTGAAATTGCTATGACCGGGGATCATGACATCTGTAATTATGACCAAAGTTAAATAATTTACGAGTAAAGTTAAACCCTTTCTTTAAATTATACAGGAGGTAGATTAAAGTCGCGGGAACTGTTCAACATATCATGAACGTGTGTCAAAGTACTATGACCGGGCGTCACTATTTTTTAAAAAATACTGACCGGGGGTCGCTATTCTTCAGAAAATGTGACCCCCTATGCACAAAATACTTGGGTTCAATCAGTATTGCGCGCTTTAGTCATTACAGGATAAACACGGCTGAAATTGCTATGACCGGGGGTCACTACATCTGTAAGAATTATGACACAGGTTTAATAAAATCGAGTAAAGTTAAATTCTGTCTTAATTTAAATTATACCATAGGTAGATTAAGTTGGCAGGAGTTGGTCAACATATCATGAACGTGTGTCAAAGTACTATGACCGGGGTCGCTATTTTTTTAAAAATACTGACCGGGGGTCGATATTCTTCAGAAAATGTGACCCCCTGTGTACAAAATACTTGGGTTCAGTTAGCAAGGCGTGCATTGGCCATGATATGATAAACAGGGCTGAAATTGCTATGACCGGGGATCATGACATCTGTAATTATGACCAAAGTTAAATAGTTTACGAGTAAAGTTAAACCCTTTCTTTAAATTATACAGGAGGTAGATTAAAGTCGCGGGAACTGTTCAACATATAATGAACGTGTGTCAAAGTACTATGACCGGGCGTCGCTATTTTTTAAAAAATACTGACCGGGGGTCGATATTCTTCAGAAAATGTGACCCCCTATGCACAAAATACTTGGGTTCAATCAGTATTGCGCGCTTTAGTCATTACAGGATAAACACGGCTGAAATTGCTATGACCGGGGGTCACTACATCTGTAAGAATTATGACACAGGTTAAATAAAATCGAGTAAAGTTAAATTCTGTCTTAAATTATACCAGAGGTAGATTAAGTTGGCAGGAGTTGGTCAACATATCATGAACGTGTGTCAAAGTACTATGACCGGGTCGCTATTTTTTTTAAAAATACTGACCGGGGGTCGATATTCTTCAGAAAATGTGACCCCTTTGCACAAAATACTTGGGTTCAAGAAGCAAGGCGTGTATTAGCCATGATATGATAAACACGGCTGAAATTGCTACGACCGGGGGTCACTACATCTGTAATAATTATGACCAAGTTTAAATAGTTTACGAGTAAAGTTAAACCGTTTTTTTTAAATTATACCGGAGGTAGATTAAAGTCGCGGGAACTGTTCAACATATCATGAACGTGTGTCAAAGTACTATGACCGGGGATCGCTATTTTTAAAAAATACTGACCGGGGGTCGATATTCTTCAGAAAATGTGACCCCCTGTGTACAAAATACTTGGGTTCAGTTAGCAAGGCGCGCAATAGCCATGATATGACAAACAGGGCGGAAATTGATATGACCGGGGATCATGACATCTGTAATTATGACCAAAGTTAAATAGTTTACGAGTAAAGTTAAACCCTTTCTTTAAATTATACAGGAGGTAGATAAAAGTCGCGGGAACTGTTCAACTTATCATGAACGTGTGTCAAAGTACTATGACCGGGGGTCGCTATTTTTTAAAAAAATACTGACCGGGGGTCGATATTCTTCAGAAAATGTGACCCCCTATGCACAAAATACTTGGGTTCAATCAGTATTGCGCGCTTTAGTCATTACAGGATAAACACGGCTGAAATTGCTATGACCGGGGGTCACTACATCTGTAAGAATTATGGCACAGGTTAAATAAAATCGAGAAAGTTAAATTCTGTCTTAAATTATACCAGAGGTAGATTAAGTTGGCAGGAGTTGGTCAACATATCATGAACGTGTGTCAAAGTACTATGACCGGGTCGCTATTTTTTTAAAAAATACTGACCGGGGTCGATATTCTTCAGAAAATGTGACCCCCTGTGTACAAAATACTTGGGTTCAGTTAGCAAGGCGCGCATTAGCCATGATATGACAAACAGGGCTGAAATTGATATGACCGGGGATCATGACATCTGTAATTATGACCAAGTTTAAATAGTTTACGAGTAAAGTTAAACCCTTTCTTTAAATTATACAGGAGGTAGATTAAAGTCGCGGGAACTGTTCAACATATCATGAACGTGTGTCAAAGTACTATGACCGGGGGTCGCTATTTTTTAAAAAATACTGACCGGGGGTCGATATTCTTCAGAAAATGTGACCCCCTATGCACAAAATACTTGGGTTCAATCAGTATTGCGCGCTTTAGTCATTACAGGATAAACACGGCTGAAATTGCTATGACCGGGGGTCACTACATATGTAAGAATTATGGCACAGGTTAAATAAAATCGAGAAAGTTAAATTCTGTCTTAAATTATACCAGAGGTAGATTAAGTTGGCAGGAGTTGGTCAACATATCATGAACGTGTGTCAAAGTACTATGACCGGGTCGCTATTTTTTAAAAAATACTGACCGGGGGTCGATATTCTTCAGAAAATGTGACCCCTGTGTACAAAATACTTGGGTTCAGTTAGCAAGGCGCGCATTAGCCATGGTATGACAAACAGGGCTGAAATTGCTATGACCGGTGATCATGACATCTGTAATTATGACCAAAGTTAAATAATTTACGAGTAAAGTTAAACCCTTTCTTTAAATTATACAGGGGGTAGATTAAAGTCGCGGGAACTGTTCAACATATAATGAACGTGTGTCAAAGTACTATGACCGGGGTCGCTTTTTTTTTTAAAAAAATACTGACCGGGGGTCGATATTCTTCAGAAAATGTGACCCCCTATGCACAAAATACTTGGGTTCAATCAGTATTGCGCTTAAGTCATTACAGTACATGTATAAACACGGCTGAAATTGCTATGACCGGAGGTCACTACACCTGTAAGAATTATGACCAACGTTAAATAAAATCGAGTTAAGTTAAACTCTTTCCTAAAATTATACTGGCGGTAGATTAAGTTGGCAGGAGTTGTTCAACATATCATGAACGTGTGTCAAAGCACTATGACCGGGGTCGATATTTTTTTTATAAGATACTGACCGGGGGTCGATTTTCTTTCAGAAAATGTGACCCCTATGAACAAAATACTGGGTTCAATTAGCAGTGCGCGCTTTAGTCATGATATAATAAACGCTGCTCAAATTGCTATGACCGGGGGTCACTTCATCTATAATAATAATGACCAAGGTTAATTTTTTTCGAGTAAAGTTTAACTATCTTTAATTATACTGGAGATAGATTAAAAAGCACTATGACCGGGGGTTGCCCTTTTTCAAGAATATTGAACAGGGTCGATATTCTTCAGTAAAAGTGCCTCCTTTCTAAATAATACATTTGTTCTAATGAACGTTGTGCACATTGGTCAGTGATAAAAAGGGCTCAAAATGCTATGACCGTGCGGTCACTAGGTAGGTAGGTAGGGTAGGGTAGGGTAGGGTAGGATAGGTAGGTAGGTAGGTAGGTAGGTAGATAGTAGTATTTAAAGTAGTAGTAGTATAGGTAGTAGTAGCAGTAGTATAGGTAGTGGAAGTAGTATAGGTGGAATGTAGTAGGCAATATCAGAAGTAGTACTAGGAAGTAGGAATAGTAATAGTAGCAGTTGTAGCAGCAGCAGCGGCAGTAGTACGTGGATGGGTTTGTGGGTGGTTGAGTTTGTGCTTGAGTGGATGGCTGGGTTTTGGGTGGGTGGGTTTTTTATTGGGTATGTGTGAAGGTAGGTAGGTAATAGGAGGAGGTATACGAGTAGTAGTAGGAGGAGTAGTATGTGCAGTTGTGGGATTAATAGTAGTAGTAGTAGTAATAGTGGTAGTAGTAGTAGTAGTAGTAGCGGTAATTATAGTAGTAGTAGTAGTAGTAGTGACGGTGGTGGTGGTGGTGGTAGACGGAGCAAACACAACAACAACAACAACAAAATATTATTTCCCACTTCGCTAAAATAATTCAAAAGGCATGATGTCGAACACTTATGTTGCCTCACTTCGATGAGAATTATTTCAATTAATTTCAATAGGTGATAAATTACAAATGTATTCAAAATATGGATATGATATATGGCATTGCACACAGCATTGACCATACAAAAATCCACTGCCAAATGAAGTTTTGTTTAGTTTTACAGTGACTGACACATTGTTCCATCCATGAAATTTTAAGTTAGAACTTAGATTATTGAAATTTTAACAGCTATTTACGTTTTGTAAAGTGTCAGATAGAAGTCAATACAACATTTTACAATTCAATAAGTGATCTCTTCATATATACATGTGTTCCTACGTGCGTGTGAGTGTGTGCGTGAGTGTTTGTGTGCTTGCATGTATGAGAGTGTTTCGAAGTGTATGTGTAAGTATCGGTATATGTGCGTGCGTGCGTTCATATGTGTACCGGTATGTGTGCGTACATGCGTTCGTGTGTGTAATTGTTTATGTACATGCGTGTTGTGTGTGTGTGTGCGTGCGTGCGTGCGGGCGGGCGGGTGTATGTTTTGTTGAAACAAAGACAGGGAGTCACTATTCTATGGGGGTCGCAATTCTTCGTAAGGGGTCAGTTTTCTTCGTGTGCAGGGGTCGTTATATTATGACCGGGGGTCAAAATACTATGACCGGGGGGTCACTATTTTTTAAAAAATACTGACCGGGGGGTCAGTATTCTATGGGGGTCACTTTACTTCGTTACACCGGCTTGTAAAACAAATTGCAACTGAATGGAGCGTTCTGTATAACATACGTTCTGCATTCAGCATTCACCTGTCTTAAAAGATGTAAATTTATCAGTACTAAAATCTAGGTTTAGAGGGGTTTTGTTGTATGTACAAATTAAACTACAATTTGCTTTGCAGATGAGTGGTATATTTAGGTATATTTTTAATGAACGTCATATATAAAATGTCCTTAATAACGGTGTATGCTGTGTGATAATTATTACATTTTTTGGTGTGTAACTTGTCAGCCTGTGTTGCTCTGGATAACCTGCTGAGTCAACAGTTTCTCATTGTGTACCTTTTTGATAATATGCTATCAACCATATTCAAGCAATAGGGTACCTGATATGTCAGAAATTGGACCATATAGTAACTAGCATCAAATGTGACAAACACAATTGTACAAACGAATGAATCTGAACTAGAACAAACCATATAATAGCACATTTGGTTATCCGATCACAAGTGCAATGTCAGGAATTGCAAAAGCTTATTTGTGCAACTATTGAATATGGGTTAAGATTAATTTTCTATTCCAAATACATTGTTTATGCAATGCTGGAATTACGTCAAGAGCATTCGCACTTTGCAATCCAATTCATGGTACAGATACGTCCAGTTTTGCTTTATGTAATTGATCCTTTAGTATAGAATACGCACAATTGAATAATTGTAGATTTCTGACGGTTGTCATACTTCACAATCTTTCTTTTCGTGTATATGAACAATTGAAATTTATTATGTTACCATTATGTTCTGTTCTTGATTTCTTGATGCGAGTTTGGTAGATTCGGTGTACACATACTTGTATTTTATAAAAACAAATGACCGGTTTTCATTCAAGCGTTAATAAATGTATGAGTTTTCATTTCTCTGCTATAAACATTACTGTCGACAACGTGCGGTCACTAACCGTAAACCGTGACTTTATTGTGAGCACCGGTTTACGTGGCTATGCCACTGACCGTTCCAAAGCGGTACTCTTTTTGTCACCCTTACTGTTATGTTTGTCCTGTGCCTTTTTGTGGTTTTTTGTGTTTTCTTAAATATTTCATCTTGCGCACGTGTGTTTGTGTTTGACTTGTTTTTTCTATGGGTATTTTAGCAATGACTGCATACTCCTCATTTGTCATAGAACGTAGCTAGCGATATGCACTTACGCGTGTGCATAAAACCAATCCGAAATGTGACGTCATTGTTATGACTAAACATGGAACACATACTGAAAGCTAAAGAGGGGGTATACTTTGATATACGGTTATGTCCTGCCATGTAAGCTTTAACACAATCCCTGTAAATATCGCCTTTTGAAACCAGTTTGATAAATAGAGCATGTGTTCCCGTAGAAGCAAATACACATGTACTCTATTTATTACAATGGTTTCAAAACTACACAATCATTTCTGTTTCTTCGGGGAGCACTTACTACGGACCGATATAGCCACGGTGCGTAGGCTACATTTGGATTCAGCTACGCGTCTGTCATTTACAATAATTTAATACTGTGTTGACAACGGATCGACTCCCAAGCAGTCCCTACACAATCGTGACAGGAAAGAATCTGCTGATTTATTAAAAATAATCAAGAATTGGAAGACCTGCAAATGACCAAGGACAACCAAGCCCTAATCAAAAGAGTGAAGGTGAATGACGATATCAAAGAAGATAGACGTCAGACCTTAAGAGACGTGGCTGCTAACATTGGGATAGGCAAAACTGTTGCGCATAAGAATATTGTCGGAACACGACAGGAGTCGAGAATCAGCGTGACAGGTCCCATAATTATTACCCAACATTAACTTGCAGCGAATCGAGGTTTATAGAATGTCTGAATCAGAATTATAGAGCTAAGAGCTTTCCAGAGAAATTAATCACTGTGGAGGAAACGTGGCTCTACTATTACGAACTTGAGTCTAAGAGACAGTCAAGTGTATATATGGTACACTCCCGCCTTCGAAAGCTAATACAGTAAAGTTTGTTGGCAAAGAAATGGCAATCATAGGATTCCAGAGACTCGAACTCCAGTCATACTCGCTAAAATATCACCTCAGAGGTAAATCAAATCAGCAGCGAAACAGTTAAATCCTAGTTAGATACCAACTCATTCGGCCTTTTGTTATGGACCAACGTCTGTGTAATAGGGCAACATGCAGCTTGAATTACACTGTAATTTGTCATATTAAAGTATTAAATACTGCCAAACTTTATCGTCTACACATTTTGTCGATTGCTACAATTGTCTTTTCTTTTTTTCTTATTATTTGTTTCAAACAACAATAAAGGTAACACACATCTCATATGGATCCACTCTGATTGCATAGGTAATCATGGACAATGTATATTAGCCACATTTACCAATTTGCATATCGTCTATTTAATATGCAATATTGTTTATGCCACGCATAATGCCGCACTACCTCGTGCTATATTTGGTATCATTTGCCCTGCCTGCATCATAACCCATGCATACATGACACCTTTAGTCTTAACATGGCACTGGTCTTGTATTTTATTACCACAAAGTCATTAAAAGTGACTGTTTGATAGCTATTCCCTGAAAATCTCAATGTGTGCTGCCAAAATCGATATAAAACCGAGCACATATCTGCTTACTGACAATTGCACATCTCCATGCTACCTAGTAATTCATTTATATATTGATATCCTACGCATACACGTACATGTTCACTCGTGATGCATGACAACTAGAGCTTCGGGGAAAATGTGTTCTTATTTTAGCTCTAAACTATAGAGAAAGACATTAGGGTCTTGTTCGTGGTTTTAGTATCGTCGCCCAAGCTGTCATACTTTCTTCTGTTTGTTTCAATAATATTTACGACAACAAACATTCGAAATTGCAACATACAAATACTACAGATCATGTTACTATAAAGCACCGTTTGTAGTTTCGAATGCTGGTCGCATTCCTATTATCTTATTTAAAGGAGTTAACGTGTATATCAATTCAGTGTCTGTTCAATGCGATATAATTGTTTTTTACAAATTGCTTGGATCCAGATGGGACAATGAGTATCTTTAAGTCTCCTCGGGATTTGAACTGTATGATACTCGGTCAATAGTTGTTCCAAGTTGAAGATATAGCACACCTGCATTTTAGTAAAGTATGAGCTGGCATCACTTTTGCATCAATGTACCATCATTAATGTTATTCTGTTTTTAAAATCTCTTATATGTCTTAACTAGGCTATTCAAAACAAACATTCGTTCTCCACATTGCATAGGACGGTCCTATTGAACGGTGAGTATGAATTGTTTATTATTACACAAATCAAACGTATGTCATTTCATAATTTATTAAAACATTTACGGTATGATATTCAATTGCAAGATATAATTTTGAAATGTACGTTTCGTTTCAGTGTGCACACATATTATGAGCTTGTATTCAATTATTTGCATGCTGAATGAATTACCCTTCCCTGTAACCTTTACCCGCGTCGTTCGTATCCGCACATTGGGCTGCCTATATAGGTAGACATTGATTAGCTATATCACTCTGAACATTGGTTAATGCGCTTGTAAATATCTTATCACTAATAAAATACATGTACATGTATACCCGTTGAACCCGTACTATGAACGCTATGTTCCCTAATCAGACGTTGGCAATCAACTAATAAGTGCGTACATTTCTTATCCGCTAGCATATCAGCCTGTATTTTGAAACACTTCGGGTTACCTTAAACAATCTTGCTAAACAATTGAGTATCACATGCTAGTCACACATGAATGTATCGATTTCTGACCTAAACACGAACAATGGAGTTATTTATGTGGATAAACTACTACATCCGATACAGCGTATCTGTTTCTTTCAGCAAATAAATCAACGTTTTAAAATGCAAAACATATGTTCATATGTCTGCCATACTATCCAATTACCAAATTGCAGCTATTATTATGGTACGCAAATGTTTGCCGCCGTGCGAGTATGTTGGGGATGACTCCAGTGAACTGGACAAATGCGTCTCCAAACTTGTCTTTAACCCCTTTAATCCGCATCCGTTGTTTCTACTAACGGACTAACGCAATTACATGCCCATCTGCGCAAGGATGCTAGTGAAAATGGGTTCCTAAAAGTAAACGTCAAAGATAACATCTATGAGATGACAATATAACCTGTGATCTACACGGGGCACATACCAGTGATGAAAGTGTTGGTAAAAAAGCAAAAGTGTCGAAATATTTGTTTATGAATGTATCAGTGATAGTGGAATGTACTGGTATAAGAGCTGTTGGGAATAATGAAATACTAAAATTATTCGACCCTGAACCATACATTAGCAATTGCTAGTTTACAACATGGTTATGACATAGGCATAATTATATGCCTACGAAGGAAAGCAAACATGATACTCATATTAGATTACGAGAAATGTAGCACTGAATGGTGCCATACCTGATGATGTATTTGTTATAAGTTAAGACCACAACGGTATCACCTGGAGACAAGCTCAATCGAAATACGAGAATACAATACCAAATGCTTACAATTTCATTTGCATAAGCGCTGAATTGCACCAATGTTACCATTGTTGAAGGGATTCATTTGTAATTGATAACTAGAATTACTAGGGCACTGTAATGAAAATTTATAATTAGTAATATTTGTTTGGGAATTTACGTGATTTGATTTTGCCTCATCTGCTTTATCATGTGGCATTCTGTCGCAGTGTATTATATTTATTTTGCAAATCCAGACCAATAGTCCTTTTTATCATGATTACCATAAAGTGTTATTTCAGACACGTTCTGTGCCAAACAGCATGGTCACAAGCACGCTATGCAGAATTTAGTATACATTGGTAATAATCCAGTAGTAAAAACTAATTGTGAAATAAATTGTTTCGTAATGGGAAGCATTGTCCCTGTATGAGAATAAAATAGTTATGTCATGTGTTTCCTTTACTTAATCGATGACAAGTTAATTATAGAATCAAGCACTGTGTCAATCTCGTCAATAGTTGTATGATAATATAACATTAGACAATGTGTCAATATGACGTATACATTAGGATGAAATTATGTTCTTAAACAACCGATCCCTTGTGTCTTTTCAATAATGGTTATACCCACAAACCATTGCTGTGCTTTCACAATATATATGTTTGATTGAAAGAATAGACGGAATAAGCTTAACGCGTTCCGTAACCATCGTTTAAATAACAAACTGTAACCACAGTCCGCCCCAGGAAAGTATTCCTGTCTTCTCCCTACGTTTATGTTTGTATCATGTATATTTTATCTCTTCTCTTATCAATGTGTTTATGGTGTGTATACATGTACGAGCCGTCTTCGTTTGTCATGACTAGATGCATGATGTGTCCCTTTATATTTATCGCCATTTGGTATTCCGTAACCTTTTCGGTGTCGCGGTGCCCAAAACTCCTAACTATCCAATCCAGTACATGAATGCCATAGACGAAGTCCCGACCAATACAGTACTTTTGTTAGCAAGGCATTTCGTGAGGTAATGTCTGATGTACTTTATGTACGCTGCCAAATTTAAGCACATGAATAAGCCTGAACGTACACTTTTAAAGAAGTCATATAGGGATATGATTAAAAAAAATATTTAGAATGCATAGATTAAGTAAGGCAAATGAATTACGAAACAACCTTTCCATTGAACAGAAAAACTATACAATTTTATTATCTTATTAGCATGTACTTGGTGACAAGGTAGACTTCCTACATACATCTGAATCCACCATCTTTGTCAGTGTTTACGCTTTCATTCGACTGGAAAGTTACCCGATCGCGTTTACATTTACCACAATGATGATTGTGTATGAAACATTACAACTGAAATCATTTGGAATACATTGCAGACTGTACTTATGTAAACTGAAACCTTCGAGGCAAATACAATCATCAGTCGGGATCACCCGTATTATGCAACAAGTGGATTTTAATCAACGAACGTTCGATACACTCATTTATTGATTTGAACGGCTACTGTAAATTGATGTAAATTTTCATGTTATGATAAGGAAAAGCGTTAGTGTCGTACTTTCAGTAGAAATAGTGGACACTGCAGTAAGTATTGGTATATGAGTCTAGTGGTATTCGTGCTTCTGTTCTTCAGTTGTCGTCTTATAAGGAAACATATACAAAACACGTTTTGTAACGATGATGTACCAAAAAGTATTATACGGCAGACATATATCTTTATCTTAATATAACAAATGTGTGTCATTTCATGGCACAAGCACTATATTTCTACAAGTGATAGCGACAACATATGAATACTCTTTGTAAAAAATATGATCATGTATAGGATGCCATTCATTCAGAAGTACAGTAAAATCTGTCTCAAGAGACCTTATATTGATTGGACATAAGCAGGTTGTTGCTAATTGAACAAACATTTGACCTTCATTAAGCAACCACCTGCCTTACATATCCTTAGTTATACGTGTTTTTTGTAATAGTCGCTTAAGACAGGTTGTGCTGTATTTCTAATGTTAATGGTACAACTAAAGTTAAGATCGCGTACAGATCTAAAAGTCCGTGTTGTTTTCGAAATATATGTTGCTATAATTCATTATGTGTACAAATACACAAATTAGTATGTTTTATCGTCGTGAAGGAAGCATATATCCTGTTTTAAGATCGTGTACTTGCAATCTGTAGTATGGTAGATTAGTCGGGGGCATCCGTTTGTCCATACCGTTTGTCATTTATATAAGAGTGCGATTGGGTGTTCCCATACTGGGTTAAACCCTAGTGACACTTGTCACTGACCGTTCCAACAGTTGTATTTCCATTTCCCCCTATGCTTTTTTATGTCATTATGCGGTCTTATTTTGTCTTTTGATATGCATATAATTACTGTTCTGTTTTGTTTAGTTTTTGTGTGCTTTAATGGTGGTGTTTCCAGCATGACTCATACATTTACTTTTGTTTGTCATGGCCTGGGATATATTATGGTTTATCTGAAAATCATGCGACACATATCAAAGCATATCATATAATGTTTGGATGCCGTTATATATATATATATATATATATATATATATATATATATATATATATATATATATATATATATATATATATAACGAAGACGCATCAGAACCGATATAACATTATAAATATACAACGTATTAATTCTGCTAGGGCGTTAAGATCATATGCTACGAAACAAAAGTTCAGCAAATTACAGTTCATACTTGAAGTTCTTCCTTTCCAGATTTTACAAGATATAACATATTCCAACTGTTCGTGACAATTAGCACAACTATATATGTCATTACGAATAAAATACAGGCATTACGATTAATCTGGTGTCATGTAAGCAGTGAACGCTGTATCCGTTTAAAACTTGCCAGTTTCTTTTTTATTTACTCGCGCTTTATATGCTAAAACGCATATCTTAAAACTGAAGCTAACTGGGTGAATGCTTAAATTTAAACGGTGTCTGACGGTTCTCACATTTATGGTTTGTCCATACTAATGTACATGCAACAACACTTCAACATGCCCACACATTTTTGTCGAGTCTCCAAAGTTACGATGGTTAAACCACATTGCAGATATAACTAGGGATGACTTGCAATACAGTAACGCTACCAGCATGTCACAATAAACCATCGCGAACCACCAGGACACAAACACACCAGTGTACTTAGCTGACAGTCAGATACAGTATTGCACCTGCCTGTCCAGATACCAGTGCATTCGGGAAACAAATGGATAGTTTAAAAACAAATGTAAGGACAACTCTCAATATTATTTGAACGATGCTCAGAATTTTCATGTAATGTTTTTTCATAAATAGTAGATATATGTGATTAGACATAACTGTTATTTGCGAAATGAACGTGGCACAAACTAAGAGTTGAGATTACCTCAATGAAGCATTTCATATCTATAATGGGTCTACAAGGTCCGCTAAAATGATGCTTTATAAGACCAGTACTATTTCTGCAAACTACCACTCAGTTCTTTAAAAACGCCATTTACTTTTACCGATGACAAGGTGTCTAATAAACAACTAGCCGTAAGGACCACGTACCAATAACGATCAATTAAGCGAAAACAAAACGTTCGGATTTAGTCTATACTCATATCAACTGAACCTTGTGTTCTAACCATATCACCGAAATACCAGATCGGCATATAATTACGCTAGTCTTACACCTAATCTTAACATAATTTAGAAAGAACCAAATGCAACGAAACATATAAATCAAACAAGTGTTTAATTGCAATTATTCTTAAAAAATATTGTTTGTTTACTTTAACTTTACTCTAGAACCAATCTAGATATTTAGTGCATACAATATCTATCAGTTTGTATTTATTTCAATTTTTTGTATTAATAATATTTTGACAATTGAATACTGCTTAAGCCGGTGCTATGGGGCGTGAGTTGTGTTGCACTTTTAATTACTACTCATGAACAGACTCAGTTAAACCGAGTCTGCAATTTTCTCTTTGCATTTCTACTTTTACTTTCGAAGGGTCACCCAATTTCAAAATATATTACACTCTTACAAACTTAATGAAACCGAATCTGCATTTTTTTCTTTTCGCATAGCTACTTTTGCTTTCGAAGGATCTCATAGTTTTAGACTATATGTGCTAGTAAACTGAAACGCTTGATTTTATATCAATTTTCACAAGTTCCATAGCACGTATTGTAATCATAGATGCCTTTATGTTTGTTTGTTTTTCAGATATATTTTTGTAGTGTGCGGTGGTCTAGCGGTAACACGCTTGACTACCAATCCGGAGGTCCGGGGTTCAAATCTCGTCCCCCACAGACATTTCAGAGACGCTTTTCAGTGTCTCCCATCCGCACCTCATCTCCTCTAAGGGGTTAGAAGGGGTACATGTGAAGGTCGATAAATCAAAATTTAAAAGTTGTGTACTTAGCAGTTTTGTTAAGTGTCAATATATTCAAAACTGTACAAGTATGGGTAGAGTAGTCAACTAACAATAAAACAAGTTTAAGGACATATTTTTCATGACTGAACATATAGTTATCGCCCATGTATTTTCCCAAAATGTGCTGAATTTCTCATTGTACATGTCTGGGTTTTCATCATAATCAGAACAGGTTAGTTATTGGTACTTTGAGCGATACTTATGTAAGTAATGTAAATGTTGATCAGCACATGGACAGTTCTGTAAGTAATAATACGCGATTTAAATGCTATACATATTGCAACATCGGAATTACAGTTTATATTTGTCAAACATGGACAAAATGTGGTCTATCATTCGCAAACTGAACATATGTCAATTACTGCATGTAAATTTGGACCAGATTAACACTCTGTAAGACCGAACATCGGTCATTGCTTTCAATCTGCGTTAAAACAGCCACTATGAAACATCGTTGATACTGCCGATAATGTTTAAAACACCACAGTGCGTTTAAGACACATAAGCAGTGTATCAGTTTGCAGCATGTCACCTTCTATCAAGACATGTCATAATAAAACACATCCATCAAGCTAAACATAATTGTAACCACATTTCATTTATTAATGTTGCTTTAATATAGCATACTTAGAATTATAATACGAACATATGGATAATTGCAAACTATAAAACAGTACAATAGGAAACATGCACTAATACATACAAACCATACTCTATGATATCCTGATATACGAACCGCTGACGACTGGGTTGCGATGGGACGCGGTGGAACGGTATAAAATGAGATTTAATCGCGTTTGAACGCACACATCAAGTGTGAAATAAGGCCTCTACAAATGTGGTATAAACGAGCGTTAAGCAATGATGGGGCTATATTGATTTGAAATGTGTGGGTTGCCAACAGAATGAAATGGACAGAATTGATACACGGACTATTGCATAGTACTGTAATATTTGAAAACAAATGAGATATCGAGATTCAACAAACATGAGGTCGGTATGCTTTTACACTATTCAATTTAGCAATGCGAATTACAACGTATTGATGCATGATTTATTCTTAAACCGCGTTAAAACCGCCGATTATGTCGCACTTTTAATAACAGACATACTGCATCAGCTTTAATTACACACTGTAAAACGCACAACTGTCAATAACCTGTATCAAATATGAGCTACCGTAAAACACTACAGTATATTAAATTCGTGTTCAAATAGTTGAAAAGTGACTCATGCACTTCGATACAGCCAGACTATTTCAAATATTGAAATATTTCGTTTTAATTTGCACATTGTCACTGATCATAATGAAACAACAACACGAGAATGCATAAAGATATAGCCATATGTAACTTATTATACACTGATATAGCTAAGATGAATACATTTTATCTACAATAGGAAGGGAACAATCTAACATACTGTGATACGCCATGTCATAAAGGAAATTAAAATGCAAGGCGTATGATTCACGCAATATTGAGGTGATCTATGATATAACTACGGATTGGGTATTAAGAATCATACCATAGCACAACACAGACTTAGTTCTTATTGCATTATTCTGGCATTCATCACTCAGATACCGACATAGTAGGAACTGACAAATCTAAATTTAAAATAAAACACTTGTACCTAAATTCAAATCTTAACGTCGATGTGCACAACCTGTACGAATGGATGGTGATGCATGGTGATTGGAAGTACTAATAACAATTATAACATAATTACAGGAGGAAACAATAAAGCGTAACATACCACGACCTATCCTTGTCTCATATGAAATAAAATCGCATCATACCAACTACTGTATATATTGCAGAAACACTAAGTCGAGATTAGATGAAACAGAAGAAACTACGTGATAGGATTAGAAAAATCCACCATGAGTGTCCATGAAGGATAGAACGATAGAAATACCTCACCGATAGTCAGCCATCCAAGAATTAACGAATGATGGATTTATTTCTCCCACCGAAAAGAAAGATTTACAAGAAGATCTAGATAGCCTGGTAATGACCATTCACTTCGGTGTACATGCAGCTGATTTTCTGGCCGCTTGAGGTCTTAAAACAATCACATCTCAAGCAACCTCGGCATTTGAAATTAGATACGAAGTATGTTCCGAAAAATGAAAGTATGTTAGCCAGTGGATTTCCGTTTTCTCAATGCTAAAATTATCGAGGGTCATTCAACTATAAGCCGTGTGCCGAAAATCGCCGAGTTATCCGAATTCAGGGTTTTCCGGCTATCATGTGACATGGAAGATGCGTGTTTTCTCTATGTCATATGACCATTTTCTTACACGAGCCGTTTGTGAAAAATTGCTTAGTATTCCGAATTGAGTGTAGGAGAAAAAAAACAGTATTGATGGTATGCAAAGATATTGGATAAGAGAAGGTTGGTGGATACATTGTTGTTAGGATATATTAGATTGGGAGGGACATGGTCTGATAATTAGATTGTACAAATATGATGGAACAGGTAGCAAACATACGTTTTGGTATGTAATATGTAGCATGAAATGTAAGGTCTTAGAAAAAATATAACAACGAATGTAATATACTATTGTATTATGAAGTAATGTCACATGACTGTTACTCTTATAGTGTTTTGTTTGCAGATTTGATCTCTTAATAAACCCTTTTCCTGTTGAATGTAAGAAATAACGACACCATGAACATCTTTGCTGAACGTTTGCATTCTGGTCTTTATTGAAAGTTTTACATAGAAAAATGAGACATTATCATATTAGTCACCAATACTTTCGAAATCAGATTAACATCTGCCAAAACAGTCGCATCGATAAGTTACACATGCACAGAAAACTATGAGTACATGTTTGGCAAATTGATACTCGGTCGAACTGTTCTAAATTATTTGGAATTCAGGAAATTAAAGCCATTCAATTGTTATTGAATTACCAGCATGTGCGCCTAGTTTGAAGCTGAAAGAACATCGTACAGCTCGCATACATTCGTATTAGAATGGAGTTTTGAGATTCTTTTAGCTCAGTTGCGCCTCTGTTGCAAATATATCGCATATCATCATGTTCTGATCTAAATTAATTACATTTTTGACAGACACATTCAATTCAAAGGAATGCCGAACCCAGTTTTCCATTAGACTTAATCCTATTTGCGTTTTGAGATGGTTTATGCTCATGTACAAAACATGAAAGACGTGTAGGAGACATTCTAAGAGGATTTAGTGCTTTTTAGGTTTAACAATAATGGCATATAAGGGAGCTAGACTAATTCCCTGTTCAAATAGATTTACCCTTAAACAGAATATTTCGTAATATAATCAAGATGAACAAAAAAGTAGATAAAAGCTCAACTCAAATTTCAACAAACGTAACAACGAACGAAATGTAACAGTGTGATAAAGGCATAGATGTACATATATTCGCTAGTTAGGTCTGTCTGTTTAGTTGTGATATAATGAAGTAGTTGGTGTGTCCAGTTCGCATTAGAGGGATGTTAGTGTATTCCTTTCATGACACTTGTAACACTTTGCATGTTAGAAACTGATGCGGATTAACAATTAAACCTTCCGAATTAAACACAGTGCAGTATGTTAGTGAATCATGTCTTCAACACGGGTCAGGTAAATAGTTTTCAAGAGACCTGGTTTATATTTCCATCATAGACAGACATATAGCAATAGTTTGAACGAATCAGAAGGACAAATGTACCTGGTCTGCGTTTATTTTGAGTTCGACTCCGTCGATTTGCCTGATTACGCCTGCCTTTTCAAAAAGAATATACCAAACTCTCTCACTAGGGTCTGTTATGTTTTCTTATATGATACTATGGTTCTGTTTCTACAGTGCCTGTCATGGCCCAACAGTCCTGTGTTAACTTGCCATTATGATTTTCAAGCTAGTCAATAGTCATATGTCATTGCACTAATTTTCATTGAGTTAAGGGTAAACGCTGACATTTATCAGGCCAGGCATGGTGACACATGATGAATATGTACTTAAGGACATTTCATGAAAATATCTGCATACCGAATGATCTCAAATAAACGGTTTCGTCGCTGTTATCTTTGTGCACAGCATTTGCAGTGTACATGTGTGAAACAGATGTAGTAATATTTACGACCATCTACAAACTATAACTTGGTCGATGATAGATGTACGTTCGTTCTGCAGTGGGTGGTTTAACCAAACAAAAGTATTCTATAATCTACTTCAAAGGCATGCTTGTATTGACCGGGTATCTGGATATTGTCAAATATATTAGATTTGTCTTGTTTGTCCACTGTTGATATTGATGTCATACTGTCACAGTCCAAGTGAAAACAATGTTGCTTAAAAGGGTATGTGTGGATTAACCAAACGGAGGCGGATAACCTCAACTATGCGTTTATAGAAACTTTTAAAACTATATGAATACAGTAAAACCTCTTTATAACTGCCACTAAGTTACATCAAGTATTTTGTGTTTAAGACAGGTGGCTGCTTAAAGCAAGGTGAACGTAAAACAGAACGCTCCTATAGGAGCGTTCTGTTTTACCTTCACTTTGCTTTAAGCAACCACCTGCCCTCGATACCAACTAATTATCACAATTTAGTGGCCATGATGGAGAGGTTCCACTATACATAACAAAACACGTATTACGCTAACTAATAATAACTCAAATAAAGAGTTCAATAGATGAGTAAAATCCAAATAAATGAACAGCTCAATTCTTTATGCGCTGTATGATACACTTATAGGTGTCGAAGTGTCGTTTCATTACGTCTCTCTAACAAACACAACGTACCCCTCTGTATAATAGAAGAGTTACCCGGTATAGCTCGTAAAAATGACCTGGACCCTGGCCCATATGCAAAATACATGAGTAGATGACATTGTATAAATCAACTCCGCCGGTAAATCGTGAAGTCTTTTTCGTCGAAATTACGAGAGAGAGATAACCTGTGCATATGTAAACCATACAATCACAAGTGTGTTTAGGCATAGTTGCTTAACGGGACACGTGCCGTGCAATACCTATGTTAAAAATAGAAAAGTTGCGAATTTTGATTTATGCAAAAAGATCAGGCCTAAAACAATGTTTATCCATTGTAAAACATGTTCATTTCAAATTTAATTCAATGATGTCGAATGGAGCGTTGCAAGGGTAAGTATAATATACGAAATTACGATATTTTATTTTAATATCAGTATGCAAATCATTCGTATATATGGTGGCCATTTGCAAAGAAACAGTTATTCAAATCAGCAAGTAGAGCATGCATTTTCGACCTTGTAACTGTATGGCATAAATGGAAAATTTAGCATGGGAGTTCCGGAAATAAGATGCGATTAAACGAAGAAGATTTATTTAGTAATAAGTAGTAAGGTCAAGCAGGCAAAGTCTATACACCCAAACGCAAACACACACACACACACACATATGCACACACACGCACGCACACACACACGCACGCATGCACGCACACACGCACGCACACACACACACACACACACACACACAAACACACACACAAACGCACGCTCACACACGAGATTAACACAGAAAACACCAACAAACACACAATAACTAGAGACAAACACTCCACACATGAACAAAATCACAAGCACAAAGACGCAAGGCAAACAAAAGGAAGGGTGACAAAGAGAGTACCGCCTTGGCACGGTCAGTAGCAAAACACCACTGGGGGTTTAAACCGGTTTACGGATTTTCTAACCTCACACTTCTCTCAACGTCACCCTAGCTTTACAAATAGTGTAAAAAAATGTATCCCCGCCGGACTTACCCACACCATAGAAGACGGTGAACACAGGACAACATGTAAAACATAGCATAATAACTGTGACAATCCGTTAAATATGTACTCAATGACTTCGCTGAAGTCAGAGCACCTGCAGGGAAGCCGTTAAGGGCACGACAGGAAAAAAGTAATACACGAGTCTGGTAAGTCCATCCCGTATCTGAGTTTAAGAGTATACCATCATAGGGTACTACCCTCGGCCTGTCAATCTGTTCAATCTGACTAGAGGTTCAATCTGACTCGAAATAAAAACAAAGTCGACTCGAATGTGTGACAAACTGGCCTGACATCACACTTATTCCATTGTCATTCTAAAAGACAAAACGTGTAAGTAAATAACAATATCGCACTGAATTTACGATATTATCAGTCATGTCGTGTCCTAGGTTAAGTTAATCGTGCAACCTAAGCTGGTATACTGCCGCACATGCATATGTACGATGCTACAAATCCTGTTCAATTTATATAACATGTACGGAGAAAGGTTGGGTTCAGACCTCAGTTCGAATCCCTTGCAGAAGCCAGAATTACCATAATATTTGCAAGCAGACACCGTCGTTGAGGCACTTAACAATCCAATAACCATTAATGTATTCATGGCATAAACGAGATCAAAACCCTTCTTCACAAGTGTTATCTGGGACTAAAACAATAGTTTATATGTAACATATTTGACAGTAGATTAGAACAAGGCCATATGGTAATATAAAAAAGAATGTTTACATATTGAAACATACCCAGAAATCTATCTGGGTTGTAACGCTATAGACTTATGTGGTTTTGCCCATGGTAGAAAAAGGGTTTACCGAAAGGTATTCATTTACGTTATTAAAAATGTATCTATAAAGTATTTATAACACATTGCACACTTGTTGACTAGCCATTTCAAATAATCCCCTCATTTGCTCTATTCAAATAAATATACAATGTTTACACCACTGTTGTTAGACAAACACATAAAAAATTCATACCCCCTTGTATTCGAGTTAATATAGCCATCACATATTTACACAGGTTTAATATAAGATGTGACTTCATGCAGAAACACCACGCGCTAAATTGTGTATTCAGCATTTTTGTAGTTGAAATAAGATGACATGAATATAATGCTCGTAGTCATCGGTACAAACTTACCAACGTCCGCTTAATAACATTTTCCAAGACTCGTTTAATATCAGTTTGTACAACATGACTATGATAAACGTATACTATGCATAATTGTGGTTATCATTCGTTATAACCCGTATTTCCGAATGTATCTCTTTCTAAATACCGAAGACCCTCTCTTAAGCGGCCATCTAAAAGTGGTCTAATCATGAGTATGTAAGGCGGGTTATGCAGGTCTTTAGATAATCTTTTTGTATTGTTTTTGCCCTGCACCAAGCAACCACCTGCTTCTTAAGTCCCCTACGTTAAATAATGAATGGCGGCTTCAGAAAGGTTGCACCGTACACGGCGTTCAATCTATGACATGTGTTCAATTTCCAAACGAACAATGCTGTCACCATGACAAAAAAAAGCAAGTGAGCAATGCCAATCAAAAGACAAAAATAGACACCACAAAAAGACATAACAGACACAAACTAGGGGCGGGTTGAAGCATCGACTTGGAACGGTCAGTGTCACTGGGGGCTTAAACCGGCTTAGGGGCGCCAACCCTCTCACTCATTCCATCCCCACCCTAATCTATGTTCATAATTATAACGTTCAGCATATACACTTACTAAGGAACTAGTGACAGAGAATGTACGTCGTTGATGTGTATTTTCACTGGTGACTAGCCGGGATATATTTACATCGGTGACATTCACTTATTAAAGAATAAAGATCGTTGTCGTTACATAATCCATGTGTAAGTTCCTGCAATCTATTAAAACATTGTAGTCACCTAGACGAATCAATATATACCTGGTTGACTGACCACGTTAGGGAATTAGTGTTCCATCTAGATCGATCTGTTACATTATTTGATTCATAAATCACCGCCAGCAGTATCGTCAGATATCAATTCCTGATTAAATTGACTGCAGCATTGATTGAATATAATGCTTATATCTTATTCCGATCCTTTTACTTGGCTATCACAAGCACTATATCGTTTAGAACATCTCTGTTTATAGGCATCAGTGACAAGTTGTATCTATTTGTATCGAAGGACCGCGGAAGTATTACAGACGTTTTTTTCTATTTATTTGCGAGGTGTGTGGTGGTCTAGTGGTTACGCGCTTGACTATCATTCGGAGGTCCGGGGTTCAAATCCCGGTCCCTCCCGGAAATTTAAGAGACGCTTTTCCGTGTCTCCCATCCGCACCTCCTCTCCACCCAGGGGCTAAAATGGGTACCTGTCACTAGCCCGTACTGCGGCTGCATGATTGTGTCATATGTTAGCAGTGCTCAATATTTTGGGCCAATAACTCAATGACCAGGGGAGTAAATGTGCAGTCGGCTGAGTGATCATTCGGAATGAACGTAGACTATAACTAGTTACTTTACCTTTTTTATTTAAACACTATGTCTTCAGCCCTTCACAGCATCCGTGTCGAAGTGGAAATACATGTATTGCAGGCATTTACTTGTGCTAAGTACTAATTTAAATCATATTTGCAGTACTTCAGACAATATTGAATCAAAGGTATGAAGTGCCTGAAAGTCGACACACTCTCTACATGTTATTGCATATGGTATGCAGAAGTGACCTTTGCAAACAGTGACGTTTTTGATGGATGCAAAGTTCGATTTGCCTTTGTGTATACACGATACCAGGTACCTTCCTCAAGTTTGATTAAGATACAAGAACAATGCTATTGTCTATTTCTGGAACACTATCAAGGAAACTCGCAGAGAACAAATACGCTTTTACCTGTTTAACACAGTAGCATTATTTTCAATGTGTTGGCAAACTCGCAGTGTACAAATAAACTTTAACCTGTTTATCGCAGTATTATTTTTTTTCAATGTGTTTAAACCGCACTAGCAAAGACAGTGTTGGGTCTGTCTTACTAAATTTGGCTATGTTAAGGGTATTGCGTAAAGGCAAGATACCGACATTATGCCTCAATTGCTCACCTAAGTATCAACTCCGATTCTTATTCAATGCGGTATATGAATTATACCTGGAATACGCGACATGTTGTACCAAGACATTGTATTATAAATTCCTTCTAACCGAACAAAAGGTTTCGGGCAAAGTGTAATTCAGTAAGATAGATTTGTGAAACACTAGGTCAGTTTCATCTATATGCCATGCAACTTTGGATATTCATAGTTAACATCGCAAGTGGAGCAAGTGTACCAAATATAATGCCGTCTCTATCGCGTACGGTTAAAAAGGCATTCCCATTTTAAAGTAGTCCACAGAAAACCATAGACAGGACATCAACAATATACCACTGATACTCGATTCCATGGATATAACATGGTATGCGACATTCAGCTCTGGTAAGATGTCTTTTTGTTTTGAGACAGTGTAACATAAATACCGATTGTAATATGTATGAAATAGTGCAGAGTTACATTAACACCATAAGTCTTAGGTAGGGGATAGTGTAGTGTTGGTTTATTGCTGGGTGCCTGCATCGTTATATAGCGTGTGTCAATATGTAGTTTTATTTATCTGTGGTTATAAATTGATGATAGTTTTACTCACTATGTAGGCGATCAAGGTGTTCAGAATATCCGCGTTAATGTTTAAAACTCTATCATGTTTATATGGCGTTGGCAATGGGTGGTTAAATATATTTTAATGAAGCCAAATTTAAAATAAACAATATGTGCTTACTGAATGTGAATGCACTAAATAAACGGCAGCGTAAGTCAGAGCAGACGAACCTATCACAATCAGAAAAATAATAGCAAATATAATTGAGTGAATTATACGTTTCTTTATCCTTTCTACCAAAGTGTACTTACGTATTATGTTTACTACACAATGAGTCTAAACCGAAGTTCTGTCTGGTTCCACGTTTAATTTGCTTAATGTGACTATTGTTTATACCTATTCGAAGTACGGTCCCCGTACAAGACGGTAATGTGTAATCATTGAAGTAAGTATTCATGTCTTCACACCGTATATACTCCATTACAAACTGAGAAGGTCTAAACTACTTCTCTCTGAACCATCAAATCATGCTTCTGGAACAATATATATCTAATATTCTGCAGTTTCCGCTATGGCCAAAGTACACTTTGTTTGTATTCCATTACAAATTAATAATCTTACAGGTATTTATAACCGATCACTAATAATTTCCAAACGGACCTGTCACACTATAGCGTATGAGACAAACGTATGTATTGCCTATGAAAAACAACTTATGGCGCGCATGAAACCGAATTGTCCACCGCTATCTCCGATGAACATATTAGCTGCGTATAAATAGCGTATGTATACCGCATATCTGGTGTATATGCAGCGCATAAGAAACGTATACTACTGTCACCGACAGTGTATACAGTATACTGAAAATCAGCGTATACAGTAAAACGGCTCTGTAACGGCCACTAAATTGTGTTAATTATTTGGTATTTAGGGCAGATGGCCGCTTAAAGCAAGGTGTAAGTAAAACAGAACGCTCCTATAGGATCATTCTGTTTCACGTTCACCTTACGTAAAGCAGCTATCTGCCTTTAACACAAACTAATTGATGTTATTTAGTGACCGTTATAGAGAGGTTTTACTGTAAGTAGCGTATGCGAGCACATATAAGTAATGTATGTTTAGCGCACGTGAGCGCATGAGTATCGTATAAATAGCCAGACAAATTTTAAATAGTTATACATTCGTCAGACATACGTTATCATTACGTTTCTGATACGCTATCCATATGATAGCTTTACTGACCGACTTTATGTCAACGTATGTGAGGTGTATTTGACCTATAAGTAACGTACCTGTACCGACACTCTAGCATTTTCAACGTGTGCCTAGCGCATGATGAGCGTATGCGTCACGTATAATTCATACGCTCGTATACGCTGAACTTTTTTGAACATGTTAAAAATTATTTTCGGCCTCTGCGTATGAGAACGTTCACCGACGTATGACGCCGTATTTGAAACGTATACGGCGTATGCCCTAAACCTACTCCTAGCGTATATCTGCGTATGCGAACGTATGAACAATGTTTATCTTACGCTCGCAAACGTTGGTGTCATACGCTCTAGTGTGACACCCCTTAAAGCAGACGACAATCGAGGTATATAGAGGCAAATAATTAAATGCACCTTCAAGACCATTTATTTCTCGGTGTAAGTCCGAACAATCAACGAAATCTAGGATACGGTTACCTCACAATTTCAACTAAGAAAAGATAATCCTCAACCTGGGAGTCACAACGGATTCTGCACCTCACTGGATCTTAATTCGTATGACTTCATTTGGCATCTATAAAAGCCCGGCACCTCGATCTCATTTATTCAACATACTGGCGTATATATCCATTGACTGACATTGGACCATACGTGATTGATGTATATTTCTAACTTAGCTTTCTGTAGGTGTTTTGGTGATGGTAGGGTTTTGTGTGTGGCTTTTCCTGCTTGACTTTACTACTTTTTCATCAATAAGAAACATCAGGTTGCTCAGTCAAGGCCCAAACAGGAATTTTCATTTTTATTCGGATTCAGATTAGAGCTTCTTGCTGGCATGTGAACAAGAAGGACACTGATAACTACCAAGAGGTACTGAGTGACCCTGGCAGCTTGGCAATGTGTGTTATCAAGAGCCAACGCGCGGATATGTGGTATCGGCTGTGGCAATAACACATCAGTTTGATATTTTCGGGCTGTTAGATTACCCTAGAGTGTCCTAGAGTAGAACCCCCCCCCCCGGGTGGCGATATGAGTACGTACGTCGGTATGTGTCACGCAATTGGACACGTGTCTATTTAACGAATAAACCAGTTTGTCATTTTTTGTGTGTCTGTCTATTACGATCGGACAGTGAACTTGAACGCCGACCTCTCTTGGTATATTGCAAACTGTTTTGGACGATACTTGATTCCTATTCTTGCGGATGTTGTGTATCGACCTCGCAGATGGTTAACGACATTGTGCCGGTCCTGTCGAAATGTTGTAACTTTTCATCTAGGCCTTCAGTAGAGATCTCGAACAATTCCGGTGCGCTGAATCTGTATGGATGGTCGAAAAGGCTCTAATGGTTCTGCGACCTGCAACAAGAAGAGAAACTACACAATCGATAAAATAGTATCATCTGACGTCGATATAATTACTTATGGTGAATTATCAGATAATTGATTGTGGTTTATTGAAGCCCAGTTCCCAGTGTCCCGGATTGGCCCCTGGTACGTCCCGGATGTGTGGTCCGGGGGAAACCGTGTCAAACCGGGAGTACATTCCCGGCGGCATCGTTAATATCCGGGAAGATCCTGGATGAACCCTATTGATCCGGCTTAATACGGCAGACATGCCCGGAGGTTTTAAAATGTTTAATACAACTGGGAGGAACCGGGAAAGATATCCAAAAACCGGCTTAATCCTGGCAATTCCGGGACAACGCCGCTATATTCCGGTGCAGTTCCTTCTTGTTGCAGGTCGCCCCCCGTTTATAGCCGGGTAACGCCGGCTTGTCACCCGCGCACACCCGGGATATGACGGGGTGATACCGGCGGCCACCGCTGCACTACCGGCGACGACCGGGGTCACACCGGGTTGTATCGTGTTCAACCGCCGGCCCTATACCGTAAATACACCGTGCCAAACCGGAAATTAACAGGGATAGTCCGGGGTCAAACTAGAAGATCCTGCTTCTTAATCGGGGGTAGACCGAGGCAACGTCGGGGATATGGGAATTTATTACCAGTCAGAGTAAATCCTTGGAATTTGATTGGTCAGTTTGCCAAAAACTGCCGGGGTGTACAGAACCGTATTCAGCGGTTTCCACGGAAAATACAGACTTATTCAAATTTGACGCGTGACGTCATTCGTTTTGTTTTTATTTTTAGCGTCGATTCGAAATTTCGTATCGTCCTTACTCCAATAATTCTGGATGGATTACGACCAAATAATCGATAATAAACGTAAAAAACTGTACCTCATAAGTTCCTCAATTTAACACAATCAACTTCTCAGTACAACGTGTTACCGTTAATGTTTACATGTGAAGTTTCATTTCCTCTTTCGAAATTGCTCTGAGACGACGTCATATTTGCTCTGTGATGACGTCATGTTTTCTTTGTCATGTCGTCATACAATTGGAGATCTAATGTCAGCAAAATAAGAGTTGTTCGTTTCTTAATTAGGTAAATCGGATCTCAGACTGGTAATAAATTCGTTACACGGTAATTTGGCAGGGTGTACGGGCTGGTATGACCGGGTTAGACCACGTATTTCCTTCGGTTAACGCCTCAGGAAATACGGGATATAACCTGGTCATACCAGCCCGTACACCCTGCCAAATGACCGTGTAACCAATAGTACATTTATCTTTTAGACAAAAAGTCCCGTATCATCCCGGAATGCTGGGTATTTCTTCGCCGTGATGTACCGTTGAGCACCGGGACCAGCACCGTGGCAGTGGGAACAGGCCTTTAGAATCATACCTGTCTGAGAGAGCTGCCAGCACCCAGCATTCACTTAGATTTTATTCTTGTGTGCTAGTGGCCTCATATCGGTAATCGACCATTGTGTATTCGAACCTGCTTGTGCAGAAACACGAATATCGTCAGTACCGGCTCGACCCGGTATGTAAACCAGTCATTTCAGCACAGTAAAATGTATGCCAAATCTATATAAGGTCATCCTCTCTATTCGTTCTGAACATTTCATATGCAATGACGAGACCTAGAGCTCCTGTGAAGTTTCTGCTATTCCATTAATATCATGTTCAAAATGCAGGTTTGTGATGTTTCTTCCTCATACACTGACAGTTATCTCAAATTCATCCAAGGTTTCAAACATTATTCGCACTAAGCAAATGCTAAAGAGGATTTGTGGCAAAAGGTATCATTGCCTATCACAAACAGTGGTTCTGAACCATTCACATAGTTTGCTATTAATGAGCGCTGCACTGCAGACTTTTCATATAGCTGTTGAATAGTTTTGACCAGTATTTCATCGACGTGATACCTGGCTATGTTGAAAGTCGACGAAAACATGATGCAGCCCTTGCTGGCGTTGAAGGTATTCCTTACAGAGAACTTCGGCTTTAAATATCTGCTTTGTGGTGCTGAATCCAACTGCTTGTTCTTCAGCGACCATCTCTGCGTGTGGCTTTCGTCCTTTCAATATATTGATATGGTGGGTCTTTATGTCCGGTAGCACTGCTAGGGGTCTCCTTTCATGGTAAGTGTTATGGTCAGCAATATTATAAATTGTGTTGGTTCAAACCCAATATTTTCATGCATGTTTGCAGATTGTTGTCTGTACATCTATGGTACGCTCAACACCTGCCAACAACTAATTTAGCTGGTATATTATCAACTCCTGTTGCGTTCCCACCATTTTAGGGTTTTGCCAGCTACCTCCATTTGACCTACAAGTAATACATATACTTTAATTAATAAGCTACATTTAAAGGAAATGCTGAATTGTGATATCCTGAACAAATATATTAAGGGTGCAAATCATTACGGGTAAATGTATGTCGCTGCACTGAATATAGAATCTAATAATAGTTGAAGCATGTACATCTTTATCCAACGGACACACTCTATGATTGAATTAGTTAGTCGTATACATTTTGTAAACAAGAACACACACTACAATTTATTTAAATATGCTTATTAATGTTTTAAACTTTTCAGTTGCAAAATAGTCGTATGTATGGTAACATTGCGTCTGTTACAAGTTTCAGAATTTGGCTTTTTTACGTCTTTGCAAAATAGAAATATAGTGTCAAACAATTTGGATCCTAACGAGAACTGGAGTTAACGGGCGCCTCGTCTGGATGCGAACTGTTGGCATATGTTACTACAGACCCGTGTTTATGGCAGTGAAGTGGTTAATTCATGAATTATATTATTAATTAACAACTGGGTTTGTTATTTGTTACAAACAATACCCCCAGCTAAATTTATCAAAGTGTCACGAAAAACAGGTGGGTACTAGTACTTAATTGCCAATCACACTTGACATTTATACAAACCTTCATGATTCAGCTTAAGGTAGATATCCTTAGTCCATGTAACTTTTCATCTAATACATATTCAAACATTACATGAGACATTGCCAGAGTCAACTATTGCGCAGTCTTACTGTTGTATAATTTCGTCAGTTATATGCTGATAACAAACGGTGAGAATGTCTTAAAACATTAGGATGTGGCTATTGGTATCCTGTTTTTAAGCATGTCAAAAGTGTATGAACATCCTAGTTTTCATACACTACCTTGGTAACTTTAATGACATACCAATAAGCGAAAATCTAAACCAAATATAACAATTAGTTTGTTTAACCCACATCTTTCATACAACCATTTAACTGTACCCCTGTGAAACCCGTCTAATCAGGAGTTGATCTGCTTGTTTATGGAATTATAATAGGCCGTGATATAGTTTCTACCAATACCAACACATCATGTATACCTATGCAATTATAAACCTTCAGTAAATAAACACTAATGATATTATAATGTCTAACATGAATATGCAAAAGGGAGAGGCTAAACATAACAGCCGGTATTAACTAGTAGGCTTAGTATAAGCAATGCTAAAGATACTACAGAGGTCCTGGTGTATATGGCACAACTTACTTTATGCACAATACAAAAACGTCTTTCTTCCCATGTATTCAATTTACTACAGTGATAAATCATGAATGATAATGATATAAGCACTAACATTGTCTCAAGCCCGAAATAACTTACATAAAAACTGAGAGCTTAGTTCTGTCATAGCAATAAATCTTATACCCGGCTAGATGCAATATTATTTATGCTGCATCCGGAATCATGTAGATTTGTGTATGATGTATGTTTAGTCTCTTTGTGAATGTATTATTTTGTTATCTAGTCAGATCGTGGTTGTACAACAAAGAAACATTTAGTTTATTACATTTTATTAACTTGCTTATTACGGTTTAACATTGCGATCTAATTCAAATTAATGCATTCACGTTTAATTCAAACTTTCTATTATATCCATTCAACATGTTTTAACAATTATTTCACATAAAAGTATGTACTGAGACTAAAGAAAGTTCGTATATAAGCATCTCTCAAATCCATTGTCACCATGGACACAAAAATGTCGACATATCAAACAATGAATTGACATCACATTTAAATATTTCCATATACATGTCCTATTTGTCCATAATGTGTCCAATATTGATACTACAATTTTATTATCTTTAAATACTACTATGTACTTTACCACTTGAGTTTTACAGATGTATATATATATTCGATATCGTGCAACAAGTCTAAATGTAAAAGTGAGTTTCAACTTGTGGAAGCATAAACATCGACTTAAGCCGGTGCCAGGGGCGTGAGTAATGTTGCACTTTTAATTACTGCTCACAAACAGACTCGATGAAACCGAATCGGCTTCTCTTTTAGCATTGCTACTTTTTCTTTCGAAATTAAAGTATACTAAACACATTCACACTGTTTGTGATAATTATATCAGTATTCGTTACCATACTGTAAAAAAACGTTAGCAACGATGCCTTCCGATTGTGACTCCCAACTCTCGTATCATAGTATCTACATTAGCAACACTATTTAAGAGCACATGCTCTATGAAGTAATGATCCAGATAATAAGGGGTTACCGCATAACCGAACACTTTCCAGTCCATTCTACAAAATACGCAGTATTGCTAAATCGGATCGTCGCTAATCAATGAAATGTTCGACCTATGTGAGTAATTAAATAAAACCGATATATCCTTATATGAATGTCTTTATTGCCCGTGTTCTGGCCTATATCAAAGCCATAAATGTAAACGTTATGTTCCAATATTGATATTGATCCACGGCGTCCGCTGCACACCCTAAATCCATAGCACTTAAAAATATCATCGTTTGATTAAAGGAATGGATTTTTGCGGAATGTATATATGTATCCTTTCCATTGCATTGCCAGAAAAGAAATTTAGGCATACAAATGCATGTACTATCAATTAAAAATTACATTATGTACTCCTTTCATTAGCGGGTATTTAAAAGATGCGATAAGGTTAATTGATAAAACAGTAGTAATGTCAAACAGGAAAAGCTACACACACAAGACGTACCAAACACCAGAAATGCGATAGAAATTAAGTGAGACACACACTCACACACACAAACACGCACACACACGCACTTACACACACATACGCGCGCGCATGCACTTAGATACACAAGCACGTGCAAACACACAAACACACACACGCACAAATAAATACACACGCGAGCGTGCGCGCACATACACACAGGCATGAACGCACACACGCACGAACGAACGCACGCACACCCGAGATGAAAAAATTAACATTAACTAAAGCTGAAGTATAAAGACACAAATGCACCAAACAAACATAAAATTAATGTAGGTATGACAATGAGAGTACCTCCTTTGAACGGTCAATGACAAACCATCACTGGGTTTATACCGGTTTACGGACCTCACACTAATCTCAGAGGCATCCTAGTTTAACAAACAGTGTAAATAAAGTTACCCCCGTCGAATTTCCCCACAACAAAGAATACGGTCAATACAGGACGATATGGAAACCATGACATAACAACAACTGTAAATGTCCGTCAATTAAATTATATTCACTGAAGTCAGAGCAACTGCAGGGAAACCGTTAAGGGCACATCAGAGAAAAGGCAATACATGAGTCTGGTAATCTTGTCCAGTATCCGGGTTTAAGAGAATGCCATCATAGCGCGGCTATCGACTGTAAAAGGGTCAATAACAGACAAGTCAATTCAAATACAATAAACACTGCTGCTTTACACTATCCCAATACAATACAACCAGTAATACCACACTGTACTAGACGGACAGGCAACTGAATAGCAAACAATGATTTATCGAGATACCTTTCGGCTGGGTCCGATTTGTTTTCACCACAACTTCCTGTTATAGTTACGGGTACGTATAAAGTCGCCTCGCACTCCATTCTCTGTGTTGTTATATTTCTAGAACCATTAGTTTTGGTGTTATTAGTTTTGAAATTTGAATACTGCTTAAGCCAGTGATAGGGAGCGTGAGCAGTGTTACGACTCATGAACAGACTCCATAAAACCGAGTCTGAAATTTTATCTTTAAGCATTGCTACTTTTGTTTTCGAAGAACCCCCCCCCCCTTCAGAATATATTACGCTCGTTTGACAGCTTATATTAAAAGTGGATTCTCATTTCTCATTACTCTGTCGACAAATCGAAACAAAATAAAAAATGTGCATTTGGTATTAGCTATACCAGATACCATATTATGCTATCGAATCTAATGCGAATCTTCAACTGTCATCGGTAACGTGTATGTTTGTAAACGGCATTACTGGGGTTCGAAATCATAACATCAGTCATAGTTGTACCAAGTAGCCACATAAACTGAAACGCGCATCGAGGCAGAAAAAGAAAATGGTATATGCATGCAGCTCCTATAGTAAGATTGCTATGGAACTAGTCCATAATAGGGCATACTTCCACCTTTTGGGTCTTGAAATGTACATTAGGCCAGGAGTGACAATATAAATGTACCATACCCAATGCAATAATTCTGTTGTACATTAGAACCCGCCTGTTCGACATTGATTTTCAAAAGAAGAAGAAATCATTGTTAGACTCATACGACAATTAATCTCATGTCAGATGTCTCAAAATCAAACGTTTTGTATTTATGGACTGTATTCATGCATAATTGTTTCACATAGTAATCGAAGCCCATACAATACATTTTAGCAGGCATGTATAGTATATATAGTATACTTAAAGTAGGTATCATAAGTATATATATATATATATATATAGACACAATTGTGTATTTCTTATGTTTGATATGCGATATACAAATGTGCCTGTGTTCTTCTTCTTTAATCATGAAAAGGATACTCTTAACAGGGGTAGCAAACAGGTAAATTTCCGACCAAAATACTTAACCGTACAGGTATCAAAAACGTATTACTTAAACATATATAACAATATTGCTGCCAGCTGATGTGCAATTAACACTCGATAAAGATGTACACTAACTAGGTACGTTTATCAAGAGTATACAAAAGATAATTTTGATTGTTTAAGTGATTATATCAATGTGTTTACCACAGACCTGCTGTAAAACATAATCGGCCGGTTAAATGCTGCGAAAACTCAGCGAAGTATTATCCATTACTATAACTCATTTAAAGTAGATATTATTTTATCTTTGAATTGGTGCGTTGAATAAATACTTATATTCCCTAGTATTTATATATCTTATTACATTATATATCTGATTTTACCCTTCCAGCGGTAGGTAGGTATATCTACCCGTTGTTTCTTCTGTACACTAAACAATGTAGTCTGTTACATGCACGGAACAAACACTTCTGCAGTTTTCATAAACCATGTATGAGTCATGCAGGAAACACTTTCAAAATACATACAATCATACAAGGTTAACAAAAACGAACAACAAATGCATTTGCTTATCACATGACAAAAAGAGACGCAACAAAGACATGGCAAACAACATTTAAGAGGGAGATGAAAGTACACTGTAACAGTCAGTTACAAGTGTCACTGGGGGTTTAATCCAGTGTATGGGCATCATACCCCCACTAATTCGATCCCCGCCCCAAAAGACAAACAGTGTAAATAAACATAACCCCTCTCTGACTAATCTGCAACAACTGCGGTGGTACATGTAGAGGTAAATTGCATGTAAAACGAAAACATATTTAAGTAATCGCTAGTTGGTATAAGCGTGGCACCGTCCTATTAAAGCGACTTACAAACAACCTATTTTCAACTTGATCATTGAAGCACGTCCTCTAAGATAGTCAATCACTTTCTACTCTTTAGTTTTTACATCAACATGTTGAAAACATGCTCAAAACAGTTTGAAAAGTGCATACTTTTATGTTAGTCAAGTACATCAGGCGATAATCATTACGATGAAACATGCAATATTCCAATACACTGCATTTAGAGTTTATAGTAGCTTACTTCCATACTAATATACTGGTCACACTTGAAGTGGTCAGTGCAAGATGGTACCCCAGTCGATTTTTTTAAAAGTGGAGAAAATCGCATTTTTGTGAGATTTTGATTTAAGTGTGATACAATTTTAAAGAGTTCATCAATTGATGATATACTATTTATATGTGAAACTACTGAAAGTGTGGGAATGGTGAAGTGTTAATAGACGATTAATTGTAACATATTTAGGCATACATTTGTTGTGGTTAATTCTTCAATTTTGCAACAATCTATTGATTTCTGTAACTGAAATCCATAAATTAAGTAATAAATAATTACCGGAATATTCTCAAACACTCAATATTTAGGCAGTTAGTTTTAGTATGTCCAATCTACCATGTTTTTTCTTGGTTTTACGTGCATATGCAACAGAGTTCCTAAATCGATAGTGGAGATAGCAATTTTGTAATAGTCTTGTGAACACCATTTTCCTGTTTAAACGTAAACATCACACATTTTCGGAACGTTATCATGAGGAGAACGTTGAATCAATGCTACAGTGGTCATAACTCCATTTTTAATGACATAATAATGGATACCACTGCTTACCCTTTGCATGATCGTAACTTTAGGCGACAATTATGCAGCGTTTCTTGATCTAGACCTTTAAATTGATAATGGAATGATTTCGTCTAAAATATATGATAAAAGAGATGATTTCGATTTTAATATTGTAAATGTCCCTCATCTTGACGGAGATGTTCCCCGTGCCCCATTTTACGGGGTTTATATATCTCAACTTATTCATTTTGCTAGAGCTTGTTCATCTATTGACGATTTTAACAGTCGAAATCTCATTTTAACTGAAAAGCTGCTTAAGCAAGGATATTGATACCATAAACTAAGAAAAACTTTCTCTAAATTTTACTATCGAAATCTCTCACTTATTGGCAAGTACCAATGTAATCTCAAGGCGCTTCTGCGACACGGTATTTCACCTTTTATGGTGATGTGATTTACAAACTTCGTAAAATTATTGGACATACCCATTTTCTCACTTTGTTCATCAAATATATTAAAAAAATCAATAAAAGGGATATGATCCTATTGTACTACAACATACTGCATGTTTGGTTGTCAACCCTTTTACAGTTGGCAATTACGCTGGCCTCTTTGCATGTACGCCGACAAGAAAGGTTCAGTACTCTATGAAGGCGACCTCTTAAATCCAGAATCGGAAGGAGAACGTCGGATATCTGTACTCTTTCGTTTTTGTCGTACCCTTTATTTCTTTGCTACAGTTACTCTGTTTGCAGCTCAATCATTGGGTACACTAGCGATAGGTGGATACAATTTGTTCACTTAAATGATTTCGTTATACATGCACTTTACCACTGTATTTGCCATCGCGGTCGTTGTAATTTGGTCGGAGAGGGATACTATTAGTTATGCAGTGCTTAGTGTCCCTAATATGGACTATACACTGTCATCGTCCCATACTAATATTTGCTGGCAGTGTATAGTCTTCGCCTCGTCCAATATTAATATTTGCTGGCAGTGTATAGTCCATATTAGGGACACTAAGCACTGCATAACGAATTTATCTTACCGACTACCTTTAAGTATTTAAGTAGTAAGTATTTAAGTATTTACACGCATTTTTGCATCATATGCCTACATGTATGGCTTTCCGTGGGGAAACAAGGGAATTAAATCTTGTAAACTTGATATTACAATAAGAGCAGAATAAATTACATCCCTTTAATAGAATTAAAGTAAATATTATTTATTTGCCTCAAATCTCGTTTATGTATTTTCTTTTTTCTTTTTATCATTGTAAAACTAATTAATGTTTATATTTCAACTCAAATTAAAGCATAAATTATATGTATGCATTTTTTAAAACTGTAAGGATAAACATAAAAGATTATTATAAGTAAGAGAAAAGCATATGGATGTCAAGTAAGGGGAGTAACTCTTGTAAAGCCATGATAAGGATTTTAGTACCCCATAAGGAATCTATGGGGTTTTCTCGTGACCTCTGTTGACCAATGGAATGACAAGAATTTAGTAGGAGGTAAGATAAGTTTATTTACACTGTTTGTATTTTAGGGTGGGGATGGAATAAGTGTGAGGTTGGGCGCCCAACACCCGGTTTAACCCCCAGTGACTTCTGTCACTGACCGTTCCAAGGCGGTACTTCCATCTTCCCCCTATTGTATGTTTGTTTTGTCTGTGGCTCTCTTGATGTTTTTATAGTTATGTACATTTGCTGTTTCCTTGTGTTGCTGTTCGGGCGGCTGTTTGTTCTGTATGTAGTGTTTCCTGCATGACTGATGTTTGTTCTTTGACGTAGATTAAATGATAAAGTAGTAAAGGTATGCAGGGAGAGCCACACACAAGACGCAACCACCACAAAAACTTCGACAGAAAGCATGTCACAACCATACACACAAACAACACACGCACACACACGAGCAAGCGCACATACATAAGAGATGAACACCCAAATCATCAACAACAGCACAATTATAAGAGATAAATAGTTCAAACATCAACAAACGCACACGTACAAAGACATATGACAAACATAAAAGTAAGGTGACACAGAGATTAACGCATTGGAACGATCAGTGGCAAACTGGGGGTTTAAACCGGTGTATGAACGTCTTAACCTTACACGTATCTCAAAGTCACCCTACTTCACAAACGGTGTAAATAAAGGTATCTCCCCCGGACTTCCCCACAAAATAGAAGAGAGTCAACATAGGAAATAAATGTAAATCATAGCATAACAACAACTATGAGATCCCGTCAAATATGTACTTAATGACTTTGCTGAATCAAATGCAGGGAATCTGTTAAAGGCACGACATGAGAAAATACAATACATGAATCTGGTAAGCTCATTCCATTACTGGGTTTAAGAGTATACCATCATAGAGTACTACCAACGGCTTGTCATCTTGCAAGCAAAGAGGGAAGCGTAGCGACCGACTGTTAAGGGACCAATAACCAAACAAGCACTGCGTTGCAATATAATGGGGTCATAACCTTTCTTCCTAAATGTTTTAATGCGCTTGATAAACATAATAATTAAGTTTTCCGAATTTGGTGATATCTGTAACGCTGCTTAAGAGGTTTACCAGTTGTAACTAAACTGCGACTACTAAAATCGTCTAGCAAAGAATACTTCTTAAATACAGTTTCTGATCTCTGAATTTTCAGATATCAGTAACCTTTGCATAAGAAGTTTATCAGTTATGACTAAACTGCGACTATTAAAATATTTTAGTAAACAATAATTTTGAAATAAAGTTTCTGCATCTCTGGATTATCAGCAGGTGCTTAGTTTCTTGATCACTACTCCGTATTTTATCTCGATTTAAATATGTGGGTATGGCATTTTCTGTCCAGCCTCGGCACACTGTAACCTTTATAGTGGTGCGATGCCGTAAAAAACTCACTCACTCATGCCATCGTATAATGTGAAATATGCCCTATATATTGTGATGGTGAATTACATTTTCGTATCGTCAAGAATCCATCAATACCTAATAACTGTACTTCAGTATTTCATCTTATTGAAGTGTTCGTCTACAAACGCAGCATGCGAAATTATCTTTACCAATAATTTGGAAAAAAATCGCAGCATTTCAGTAGTATCAACATTATTTCTGGAAAACTATGCGGTAATTTGTTTCGAAATTTATGCTATAAGATAATTGTTATAAACAACCTGTGAATGCCAATAGCTTAATTGTATATCTATATATACCATTATAGGCGACACTTTAATTGTTTGTTTGCATGAACGGTGCAGTATTGGCGTATTTAGATGAACCGTGGTAGCAAACTGCGATCCAGCATGTCACAGAATGGTCTATTATACCGTCTCATCTGGGAAAAACTGATATTAACGTAACCTAGGTACAACGGAATCATACACTAGCATCAATGTTGTCCTGAAGGACCACAGCATATAACAGCAGTGAAAATGAAAATAACGACATGTAATCTGCATTTGATAGTAAAAACATCAGGCTACGCGTGTGAATGCTTTACCAGCAGTAATTACGTATATTGCACAGTAAGTGTAGCGTTATGTGTCTGATAATCATTATGTGTCTGATAGTTCAACACCCTCTCGGTTATAAATGGTCTTAGTATAATGTCGCATACCTATATTGTTTCGGCAATGGCTTTACATTTATGAATGTTCAAATTGTGGAAATGCCACAAGTAGTTTTGAATCAAAACCTAGGTTCACAACCGAACTCACATGAAAAACGCATTTCTGTTGAATAAGTACAATTATATACATATATCAGACTGGTTACTTACTAAAAATATTTTGACTGACATTTTCTAGATATTTGTAATTAGTAAATGAAATTCAAATTTATGTATCATGATTTGCGTGACAAAATGGTCAGGATGGCCCTTATGGCATGGAGCCGCGACTGCTCGGTGAGCTTCGGTCGTAACAACAGTAAGTAATAAGTGTTTGTTGCTGGCCGCTCTAAGGCGGCACTCCTGCTTTCAGCCTACGGTCAATTTTGTTGTTTAATATGCTTAATGTTTAATGTGTTTCGTCTTGATATGCGTCCTGTTATGTTTTGTCTTGTGGCTTTACCGTTTCTTGTTATAGATGGTGTTTGGTGCGGTGTCATTTCGTGTGTGGCTCTCCCTGTTTGACTATTTTTCCATATTAGCCACAATAGCTGTTGCGGAGTTTGTTGAATCTCTGTAGTTTTGAATAAGCAAACAGTTACAGTCCAGCGATCACATACAATCTGACTGCAAATCAGTTGTAAAACAAAAGTGTCGTACATTGCAAACTTTCATTGTAGTTGTCGTAGTGTGACCGAAATATACGTCATCGTCCGTAACATCGTCGCAACATTTCCATACGACAATTGACTTATACAGAAATATAATAAAAATCAGAAATTGTATTGCACTGAAATTGAAAGCATGTTATTGGATTGGACACTAATATAACAATAGTTCAAAAACTTCATGAGCACATTGTTTCCATGTGTTCTGTTAATCATATCTCACATTATCATACACACATAAATATTAACAAAATTAACCACTATAAAAAATATTTCGATTTCTGCTCTTAAATGCATGTCTTAATTAAAATCAAAATCACCGAATAAAGAACATAGTCAAAATAACAGATACACCACTCGTACATCACTTACAAAAATGGAATATAAGCCAGACAGGGAATTTGAACAGGACAAATGACAGTGCACATCAACATCAGACGCACCAATAAAATAAGCACTCGAACACAGAAATAGAAGATTATTCATATACATAAAGCACACATACACATTCAAAAGTACACAGGTATAAAGGATGCACGATACAAACACAACAAAGAACTTGGAGCGGCCAGTGGTACATTTAGCAATGGAAACACGTTGAACAAAGCACAATAAATTTGTCAAAAGCATAATACGTGAACGAACTACCAAACAGGGAATGTCATATATATTTTACTATGGATCTACTCGATTTGCAAAGGCGAACACATGCGTATTTAATGGATGAATTGTTAATGCATTGTTTATTAACAGATCACATATGACTTCAAGCGTTCGCAATTACAAGTAACTGAATCATATTCAGACTAAATTATTACATAAAACATGCATGCAGAGATTAAGTAGCACGTTTATACAACATTATCAGGTTTTATTTACTCTAATATTCACAGAATATTGCCATAATATTAAAGACAATATATACAAAATGATAGAAATGAATGCAAACAGGCTCTTACTGATGCGTAGTTTTATGTATCGATGGTCTGAGTGGCATATCAGGCAAATACACGTTCGTGTGCCAGGATCTAATTATAATCGCACGATTTATTATATTTGAAATATTTTATTTCAGATGTGCTTGCCATTGTTTTGTAAGTATAGTTATTTTTCTTTTATTTGGGATGAGGCGTGATTAATAATGTTGCTAGAACTTATAACTATAGCCCATTTCATGGAACTGAAATTTTAAACTAAACTAAACTAGTGGTGTGCGGTGATCTAGCGGTAACGCGCTTGACTATCAGTCCGGAGGTCCGGGTTCAAATCCCGGTCCCTCCCGGAGATTTCAGAGACGCTTTTCCGTGTCTCCCACCCGCACCTCCTCTCCACCCAGGGGTTAATATGGGTACCTGTACGGGTCACTCGCCGGTACTGCGGCTGCATGATTGCGCCATATGTTAGCAGTGCTCAATATTGTAGGCCAATGACTCAATGACCAGGGGAGTAAATGTACAATCGGCTGAGCGGTCATTCGGACTGAAAGTAGACTATAACTAGGTACTTTACTTTTTGTGTAAAGAAAGCCAAATGTTGTAACAAATATTTGACTAAATTTCAACCGATGACATAAGGTTTTTCTCGGGTATTATTTGTTTAAGTCACATCTCTGAAACTAACTTGATACCAAATGTTTGGATTGCTAATTCAGGTACTCTCGACTCAATACTATATAAGCAGATATTCAGTTAGAAAACGTATGCTAAATCCTACCATTAACTTATTTCTATCTGAATATAATCGACTACTTTGTATACACTTTGAAGTTGCTCCTGGGAATTGGTTAGACGACATTGCAGTTCTTCCCGAACACAAACGATGTTTGTGTGTCGTTGGAAAATGTCAGAAAATGCAATGGTGCCAGCAGTATACATCCCTTGGATACATTTACATTAGTGATGCTTCCTGCTCTTCGTTTGGGTCGTTTAGTGACATTGACTTGTTATTCCTGTTATTCATTGATTTCTTGTTCCCCTTTCCGTCGTTTATTGAACCTTGTGTCGCTGCTATTTAATATTCGTGTTTAAAACATGTGTTTCATTGTTTTGATTCACATGACCTACCGTAGCATCCTGTTTAGGACGCGCATACTGTATGTATCTCAGGCGAATTGTTCAATTTATTTTCAAGGATGTATCATGGATATGTACTAGAAGAGGCACGCTCTACTCCCGCCAATGTTTAGCTAACGCAATATTGATGACTGTAGTCACTGGTTTTGCATTCAAAACACATTATAGTATGTCACACGTTACCAGTAACTCTGGGGGTAACATACCACGTGTTTCCAGTAACCCGTGGTATACTATAACGCGTATTAGCCCTGGGGATAATATACCACACCATATCACCCTTTACCAGTAACCATGTGGATAATATACCAGGTATTTCAGTGTCCCTTGGGATAATGCACCACGCGTTATCAGCATACCTTGGGATGATATACCATGTGTTATAGGTAACCTTTAGGATAATATATCAGGCGATACAAGTAACCCCTGGGGATAATATACCATACCATGCCGCCCTTTACCAGTACCCTGTGGGTACCATACCACGTTTTACCAGTAACCCTTAGGATAATATACAACACGTTACCAGTAAGCCTCGGGATAATATACCACGTTTTTCAGTAACCCTTGGGATGATATACCAGTATACCTGGGGATAATATAACCGCGTTATAAATAACTCCGAGAATAATATACCACGTGTTACCAGTAACCCTGGGGATAATATATCACGCTTCACCAGTAACCCTCAAAGCGTTGTAAATTTAGTAAAATACCTCCATTAAATATGTTTATGTGAACGGCAAACTTGGTACATGTACTATTGTGGCATAGTGGAAGGTAAGTACATACTATGGTAGATACTGCATTACTTTACGATATAGACGTAACCGTGTAGATATATGCTGGTTTAGTATCATTCTCTTAAGGGCCACTTTACACTGTAGACCGGCTCTACCAAGACTCCTGGTCGCCTAAAGTTTCCATGATACTCTTCAAATATAAATAATTAAACCCGAACCCCAATCCGTTGCATAATTAGTTCATGTGTCTATCATACCTGTATGAATAATATCATTCACTTGAGTTATCCAGTCGTATACCTTTAACATATGATCGGCTGTCACATTTTCAGGCTTAAGTCACTACTATATCACACTGAATTTACCATAACATGAGCCAGGTAATGGGGTGATATTTCGTATTCTTGTTTACGTTAATCGTGCAGCTCACACTTAAAGTGCGGCACGTGCTTATGGGAATTGCAAATCATGTCCAAGCTCTATAACAGGTACAGAGAAGGTCTGGGTACAGACCTTAGTTCGTAACCTAGATGAAGCGATTGTTACAAGTACGGATGACCATATTATTCAAAAGCAGACACTGTCTTTACGGCGCTTCACCGTTCCAATAACCAGTAATGTATTTATGGCATAACGAAATCAAAACTCTTCTTCACAAGTGTTATCTGGGACTGAAACTATGGTTTATATGGAACAAATTTGACCGTAGATTAGAACAACACCACACTTTTCAATATGAAGAAGTATGTTTGATTTTATAAACATACTCATAGGTCTACTAATTTAATTATAATGTGTATAATTATAATTTAACAGACATGTGTGGTTTTTGCCCATGGTTCTTTACCAGATGTTCGGGAAGGTATTCGTTTGTGTTTTGAAAACATTATGTAGAAAGATTTTGCACACGTGTCTATTCGCCATTTCAAATACTCCCCTCAGTTGTTTCATTCAGATAAGTTTACACGCCTGTTGTTAGAAAACAAACATTCCAGTATACACTTTTGTATGTGACTATATTTTGCTATAACGAATCATTGTTTAGCTGTATTTTTCGGATGCGTCTCTTTCTAAATACAGGGCGTTTATTCTATGACCTGTATTAAATTTCCAAATGTTCTATGATGTTTGTACTTCCATCTTCCCCCTATTGTATGTTTGTTTTGTCTTTGTGCGTCTCTTGATGTTTTATACTTATGTACACTTGCTGTTTCCTTGTGTAGCTGTTCGGGCGACTGTTTGTTCTGTATGTGGTGTTTTTGTACTTTTATTAAGAGGTAGCCACGAGATAAACCGTCGTGGATACAATGTGTCCAAGGCTTCTGATTGGACATTCGTATCATGAGCTCTACTTAATATCCTGAAATCGCTGCCATGTGGCCAAACAGTTTCAATCATGTGCTAAGTAAGTCGTTAGCCTGTGATAAGTGAAAACACGGCAATATGTGTCATTCTGGATATTTACTGCGAAAAAGGTTAACACCGATCTTACGAAAGATTAAACAAGAAATAAACAAGTACACTAAGGCAAGGAATTCGAATTCATAATGGCAATCGTCAGTATGTACACACACAATTCCAGATAAGATACATAAATTAAAACATTTTCAAGAGTAACGTCTTTTTTCTCCACCAAACCTTATGTTGTGACCACTCTTGAAAATCGTCTTAAAGAGACGACTCTTATCAACTGTCACAACATAGGATTTGGTGGAGAAATGACGATTTAAGTATTTGGGTACGTACTTTTATCTGTGTCTCTGTAAACATATTGCACACTATATACAAATTGTTTCAAGCAGTTGTTTTCATGATGGGACGCAATGAGATTTAAACCGCCAGTAACTAATATTCAGCCTTCAGATCTAAAGCACATCACTTGGAAGTGTTTCACAGTTTAGTTAATCCGATAAAATATTTTGTAAGCACTGTCAAATTTGCACTGTAAATCGAATACATTCTGCTAAAGCGAAATTCACTTTGACTTCAACTTTAATACCTTAATGCACAGAAATAGCCCTGCAGGCAGCGACTTTAATTGAACGATAGCTCGTTAATAGCTCGAAGGATGCGCATTTAGCATGCAAATTAGTCATACCTCTGAGTAATTATTTTAAAACAACACGATGGTAATGATACAGTCATGTAGGAAGTCGAGAATTTTCGTTAATGACGCCAGTGCACGCATTAAACCGTTGTTTTTGGTTTTTATTCTGAACAGAGCAGATAGGTGCAAAACGGATTCATTGTATTTAATGTGTGTACACTGTTGAGGATATGTAATTGCAGAGTTTTTGTCATGAACTTACTCCAGTTTTATGTATGTACATGTGTATACCGGTATTAACCCTTATCCTGCCGATCGTGCCCTAACCTTGATCCCGAGGAGACCCCGAGTTCAATGCCGAGTAGTACGACGTCTCGCCATGTTCCATTGTGTTTTTAAACTTGGTCAGTAGTTACTCAAAATTTGAATGCATCTTAAAAGAGTCACTCTTGCTTTATATCAGAGTTTAACCAAACCCTTCTTTCGGTACGAGGTCTCCTGTATTTCCTACAAGTAGATGGGTAAAGTAATGCAGATTTTGTTTTAACGACACTCTGATACGTAAATTAGTACATGCTGACGATGAGAGTGGTGACTATGACTATAAAGATGAGAAAGGTAACTGTAATACCTAAATGAATAACGCAAGGGGTCAAAATCATCCCCACGTTTCACATTTAATATACATATATTGAAAACACCCAAACCCTCCTAGTGTTATCTTTACATGTATAATTTAAGGAACAGTCTCTACTTGCAACGTGTTTTACAAATGCCTAATAAATACATAAATCATTGGTTTATATGCTGAAAAGAAGTATATTACAAGAAAACCTGTTGAATAAACGCCGACGAAGACACAACTTTCATGTGTTTGATATATAAAACCCTTTTTATTCGGCAATGTATTAATATGTATCCATCTCGCGTTTTAGTTTTGTTAACCTTTCGTCCAAGGCCAATAATATGTTGTTGTAGAACAAAATTATAAGTATCAATGAATATGGTTTATTTTGCTTCACAGTGGCATGTTTCGATATACGTTCAAATTAACAATATGCATACTTATGATTGAACATAACAAATACCAAGTACAAAAATGAGTCATGCAGGAAAAACCGCATACAGAACAAACAGTCGCCCGAACAGCAACACAAGGAAACAGCAAATGTACATAACTATAAAAACATCAAGAGACACACAAAGACAAAACAAACACACAATAGGGGGAAGATGGAAGTACCGTCTTGGAACGGTCAGTGACAAAAGTCACTGGGGGTTAAACCGGTTTATGGGCGCCCAACCTCACACTTATTCCATCCCCACCCAAGTTTAATGATTATTGTTGAAAATACGCGTTTATTGTAATAACTTCATCTTTAACGGTTATTGTGGTATATCTAGTCACTTGTGTAGCCATAACAGTAACAATGACTACAGAAATTGCATTGCATATGTGACACAACTAATGATGTCTTAATTTAGGCCAGACACATACCTCGTAAACTATTTGAAATGAAATTAGTCTAGGTTAGGTTAGGAAGACTTGACTTAAGTCACAGTTCATTTATTGATCAAGTCTTACAGAGCCGGTTGGTGTTTAAACTCTTCCTTGTTTAACATGTCTTCAAGATAACATCGCCTCAATTATATCCATGTACAGAATCAAATCAATAAGGAGTGGAAAAGGTTTTCAACTGGATTGAAACTTTAAAATCAGATTTATAAAATTCAATAAGCAAACGTAGCAGATCCTGATCAGCCGTCTCCTGTCGGAGCCGTCTGATATTGATCTACTCTGTTGCAAATGCGTGAAAAGGCGTTTAAAGGAGGGAAAGGGTTATTACAGGGCCAGGTAAAACCAAAAGCTCCAATAGGACCTTTTTGCATGACTTCATACCTGCATTCATCTACGATTTATCTTAAAGATAAATGATTAAATGTCTTATTTGGTCGCTTAAGACAGGTTTTGCAGTATAACAATCTAAGTATTGGTAGCACACACAATACAATGACTCCGAACCAGTTACGAGGGGTGTTCCAAAAATAATGTCACTTGCATCGGTGCTCATATAGCGGAAGTGCTTTTGTTCATTTTAATTTGCTCTGCCCTTCAAAATACTCTCCGCCAGCCAGAATACACCTTTTTAGCCGGTCAATCCATTTTTGGAAGCATTTTTCATACTCTTCAATGGGGACACCCATCAGACACTGATAAACAGCAGATCCAATGGCATTTCTCGAATTGTATCTCCTTACAGATAAATGATATTTAAGTTTTGGAAAGAGAAAATAGTCGCAGGGGGCCAAGTCTGGCGAATACGGAGGGTGCGGAAGGACGGTAACCTTCTCTGACTCCAAAAAGTCAGTCACAATACGTGCCTTGTGAGCGGGTGCATTATCATGCAAAAGTCGGACATACTTAAGTCCTGTTTTGGGGCGGCTACTTTTGTAGTAGTTCTTCAATTTTCTCAGAACAACGTTTTTATAGAACTTGCCTGTGACCGTTCTGCCTTTTGGCACCGGGATTTGAATAGCTGGACCCTTATTAGTGAAAAAATAGCATACAAAACCTTTTTTACCGTTCGTATTCGTTTGGCAATACTTGGGCGTCTGGCATTTTTAGTGGCCCATATTCGGTTGGAAACCTTCCGCTTTGGTTCAAAATAATAAACCCTGGTCTCATCACCAGTGACTATATTATCAAAAGCTTTTTTACTATATTTTGGGTACATTTTGAGAAGTTTTTTTGCCATTGTTACACGCGTCTTCTTTTGCTCATCCGTTAACAAATGGGGTATCCATCTTGCATTTATCTTTCTAACTTTTAGGTGTTTCTTCAAAATTGCATGAACTCTTGCTAACGACAAGTTTGTCATTCGAGCCAATTGTCTTACGGTGAATCGAGCATCAGTTTTGAGGATATTTCGGATTTTTTCTATGTTACCTTTGGTCGTAGTTGTTGCAGGACGACCTGGGCGAGCAGCATCTTTCAGTTGCTGCTGCCCAGCACTAAATTTAGCTACCCACCTACAAACAGTCGTGTGGGACATTTGGCCCTCCCCATAAATGTCACACACCTCGCGGTGAATATCTACAGCCTTTATGCCGAGTAATGACCTACCTTTTATATAGGCCCTAATTTCAAGAACATTTTCATCTCGTTTTCCTGTCATTTTGTGTATAGTCTAACGAATAGGCTATGAAACGATGTACACTGTACCGAGGCAAGTGAACGTGTGGACGATATATTTACCTGTGTCACGAGCCAGTGATCACTCAATCGACACGAGGTGGTTTTGTGCATGAATTGCACGATTTCCGCGAAATAAAGCACAGATGACATTATTTTTGGAACACCCCTCGTATTATACTAACACATATACTACTAATAAATCTTTCTTATTTACCTGGTTCTGTTTTTTGATGATCCAAGCCATCAACCGATTCGAATCATCGTAGCATGTTTGAAAACACAGGAAAATCAATTTTGTATATCGCCAATTGGGTGTTTTACGAGATATCCGACTTTATCTACAAATAAATGAGTCTAATGAACTCGGTTTTATTACTTGTAAACCTTATTGAACGAGGTTAACATGTGCCAAAAGGTAGGCGTTTGTCGTGTCCTTATTCTATCAATGATTCATTAAAAATATACTCGGTATCATGTCATTACAGTATGCAAATGTTTCAAAGAAATACTTGGATACCAAATTGACGCACGTATACATCTGTTTGTATTTATACAAAAAATACTTACTAGTAGTAGAAATCAATAGTGAGGTTGACTAATCAGCAACTAATCAATGCTTGCATAAGTGGAAGTAATTCTGTGCGATTGGTATTCTAGGAAACGTCTTCAGGTCCGATACGCATATTTGGTCTCGTACTAAAACCCTTTTATGAAATGTGAATCAATATATAGATATGAATACATGTTTTTGATATAGTATTGGTCTAAGCAAGAGTACAGCAAGACAATATCGGAGAGGTGTGCAGCGACGCGTAATGCTTCGTGTTTTATCTCATGGGCCCGATGCCAAACCATATCAGAACGTTAGGGCCAGCGTGTTACATATAGGACCTTACATAAGCGTGCATTAAAAACTGTTTATATGAAACTAGTTTACTATATTAATATGACACGAGTTGTAGAGAGTGCCATATTCATTATAGTAAGCTAGTTTCAAAACAACAATTTGGAAAGAACACGAATTAAGATTCTTTATCGCATAACTCTTAAAAGAGACTTAAGGTGTGAAACAAGCTGAATCTGACGTATTTTATGCCATTGTTTACAACAGGCGTAGCAATACTATCGATGATTCATGTGGAATGAATCGGCCATGCAGCACTACGATTGACTGACGATTAAATGACGTCATGCAATGTTTCCACGTATTCTCTTTTAGATTAATTAAGGATACACCGGATTCAAACTGCTAATATGAATACAAATGCACTAGTGCACGTATCTGCGGTTTTGGTACTCCAAGACCGCGAGTTTTGTAATAAAAAAGCTTATGGCGTGTCTCATCGCATACTCCTAACAAGTCATAGCATATGTACCATTGTCGCAGAGTTGAAGTCACAATATTGTACCAAATGCCTAGTTATAACCGTCCATTAAATGGTCATTGATGTGCGACATAGACCTGGATCTCAGTGTTTGGAGAATAGGTATAACGTATTGAGTACGATTCACATAAATCATGAAACATTTTGAGGAATAACAATCTTTATCCGCGACACAGACTGTTTTATTTAAATTCTTTAACATGGTTATTCCATATAGACAGGTCATTAGACGTCTAATATAGCTCAGCAAATATATTTAAAATGGATAGACAGATGGACGCATATATAAATGGAAACGCATGGAGGAAGGCAATTTACGCGTCTCATCCTTTAACAGGCGGTGTGTTGCAATGTCCAAAAGGGCAACTAAGGTATAACCAAGGTATAAAAGAAATATAAACCCAGAGGGTTTATCAAATTATCACGTACAACTAGTAATATAATAGTAATAGCCGCATTTCATCCTTGATTTCGACTATAACGTGTTTACTCCGCTCAACTGCTTTCAATCAATGTATATTTTAATTAAGACGATACTTCTCCTACTAAGGCATAATGATCGTATCGAAAGTGTAAATAATTGAAAACACTGACACTAGTCATCAATTAACATCGCAATAAGTATTAAGACCAACAGTTTCTGCACTGTTCACGCAAACATGCAATAAACACTTGGGGAGTGGCGGCTTGCATCATATATTTTAAACATTTGTCGTGTGCTGAATTGTTGTTTGCGCAAAACACAGATCCATACAGTTTGCAAATCATTATTAATGAAACATATAATACATAGAAAATAGACTGAAAAATCCCAGAATCATATCGGCATGTTATAAACTCTTGACAAACGCGGGTCCATTGGTTAGCCGATACAGGTTGATCGAGTGGGCTAATAAGTGCTAACATACAAGAACGTCCATGAAGAAATAAAAAAGCTGTACAAACGATTTAATATGTTTTCCATCTGTTTTTCGGTTCGCACGTAAGTGCGAACATGTTTAGATAAAATATGAACAATTAGTTATACAACGTTATACAAAATAGTAACTGTGTAATAACATAATAAGACGAATAATATGCTGCATAATTATACCTCGAATAGCGACATCATCAAAATAACAGGGTGGACTAAATACTGCCTTGTCGCTTTTTATTCAACTACAACCGAGTCGCTCAAAATGTCTAGAATTTCCATTAACCCTTCGCTTGCTATTCACGTCAATATACCTACCTGTAAATGGTGAAGACCCAGATGAGACAGCTCCTGTAGGAGCTGTCTCATCAGGGTCTGTACTATTTACAAATTGATTGTGCAACCTATGCAATCCACAGCAGTGATTGCACAGCGAAATACTTGTACACAGTGAGGATATATGTAATTATACCACAGGGCATAGGTAAAGAAGGAGAAATGTATTTTAAAATTCAGCAAGCGAAGGGTTAAGCCTGTGCATACTCTTTTATCAATGTGAAACAATGATATTACTGAGACTGAATCAAAAAGGCCTCTCTGATTCCACTTATCAAACGACTGATCATAGCATTCCCATACTGAGTACACTAGAACCCCGCGACCACTTAATGAATAAACATGGGTGTAATTATAAGCAGGTGGTTGCTTAATGCAGGACAAAGGTATTGCAGAAAGCTCCTAGGAGCTTTCTGCAGTATTTTTTTCCTGCATTAAGCTACCATCACATCAACCACCAATAATAATACCTCTTTGAGGTGGTCGCATTAGCGGGGTTTTACTGTATATAAATTCTAAAGACTGGGAAAGAATTAACATCATGCGTATATTAAAGTATATTTTGGACTGAAAATCACTCGAAACAATATACTTGAGTCTTTTTATAGCCTATTGCTGGAATATGCAGATGTCGTATGGAATAATTGCACAATCAATAAGAAGTATGATCTTGAAAAATTCCAACACGAGGCGGCTAGAATCGCCACAGGAGAAACGTAACTAATTTCTTCAGTTCAGAATGTTTAACAAGAGGTAAGCTTGGAACCACTCGAGCGTAGAAGGCGTAAAAACACAAGCTACTTGTCTTTTTTAAAATGATTTAAATAAGAAACACTCGAATACCTATTCTCTCTTTTTCCCCCAACTGTTGGCGACCAACGCGATTATCCTTTAAGAAACTAACCCAACATGAAGGTATGTGCATTACAGGATAAAACTATATTCATATTCGTTCTTAACCTTCGTTGTTTATTAATGGAACTCCCTTGTATTAGAGGTCAGACGCTCTGTTTCAAAATCATCCTTCAAATATGCAATTGACGGCCATAACCGTGTTCCTTTTTATTACTATAATGGTGCCAGACAGGGTCAAACACTCCATACCAGACTAAGAACAAATTGTAGCACGCTAAACCTTCCATTGTTAAAAACAATAGATATGCAATTTAACCCCCGCGAACGAAGTTTGAGAGGGGGTATATAGGAGTCAGTGTGTTAGTCGCCGGTTGGTCTGTGGGTTTGTCTGTCTGTCTGTCTGTGGCACAAACTGGCACAAATCTTGTGACGCAATCTACTTCTACATATATTCAAAATGTGTATGATAATGCATTAATTATACAGTGTAGATGCGCAAGACATAATTTCACGTGTTTAGCCATAGGCATTGCAGAATTATCTCCCCTTGAACGTTGAGCAATTTTTATTCATTTTGGCTTGAAGCATGGGGAATTGATGTAGAGAACTCCTCCGTCAGTTTAAAGGTTATTGATTATATATTTGGTATACATGATAAATACCAATGGTACATACACAGGATGAAATTGGCATGCGCTTAGCGCTGGGCATTGCATAAATATCTCCCTTGAACTTTGAGAACTTTTGTTATTGTTTTGTCATGTGAGTTGATGTCGCGAACTCCGCAATGAATTTGAAAATTTATTGATTGATACTTGACATGCATAATAACCACGAATAGTACATGTGCAAGGCACAATGTCCCTGTGTTTAGTGGTTGGCATTAAAGAATAATCTCCATATGTTTGTCATTTGGTCCTGTTACATGGATAGTTGGTGTCACAAACTTGGATTTGCAATCAAGGCTGCTGTACGGGGGTATCCATCACCTTAAGTGTTAGTCTGATTTTCGTCCATCGTGTTCTCCATACGTACATGTAATACATATAATAGACGTACATTTCATATATAATTATATAAAGCATTCCATACTGTACGTTTGTCAAGAACTGTTTTGTTGTAAACATAGCCATGTGACATTTTCATATGTTCGCACGTGTTTTATTTGTCCTGATCTGTTCAACGCAATGTGTTTAGGACGCACTATCTGTATGTCGCGAACACTATTCTATGTACAACTGATATGAAAATTGAAAATATTGAAAGTTTGATCCATGAATTTGTTATATGTTAACCCTTCTCTTGCTGAGTTTTAAAATACATTTCTCCTTCGTTACCTATGCCCCGGTGTATAATTACATATATCTTCACAGTGTACACGTATTTCGCTGTGAAGTCACTGCTGTGGAGTGCACTGGTTGCACAATCAACTTGTAAATAGTGCTGATCCTGATGAGACAGCTCCTGCAGAATATTTACAGGTAGGTATATTGACGTGAATAGCAAGCGTAGGGTTAATTATTATCATGCAATGTACGGCTTGTTTTGCATTTACAAACAGGCTTGATACAGACGAGACACTAAAATAATTCTTAATCTCAAGATCTTCTTTGCTTGCAACTCGGCCAATAGTTTTCCAAACAAACGCGACAACTAAATTTATCTGATCGATATCCCGACAGAAACTGAACAACATCCCGTTCTACGAGTAAGAATCTGTCACGAGATCATAAGCGCCTACACACTTCTATAATCTAGCACGTACGGTGTCCCAATCGCGACACACGCTATTACCGCTTGACGAGACATACGATATTGGAAAAGGGCGCTATTTATCGCATGTCGACACATGCGTTATTTTAAACAGGCTATATTATAGCCTGTATAATCCCTCCCAAGACTTACATCATTAAAATGCAAAATGTGCACGTTGCTTCCGCGAATTTATTATTCGTGTATGACATGCATTATTTGTTAACTACATTTGAATCCATATTTTCAAATTGCATGACAGTTTAACCCATTCCCGTTTATTGACGCCTTTTGACGAAAAAAGTCACTTTGTGAAACCATTGTGAGTAAATGCTCCATGTATCACAATGGTTTCAAATTACAAAATTCTAAAAGTTTTCCGTTCTCTAGTTAATGCTCCGTTTCGATAAATTTATTCAAAGAGGTTGTATCTAAAATAGCCTATGAGGTACTAGGTTACAGGTGGGTTTCATTCAATATAGTTTGTGTGAACCAGTGCAGACCTGATCAGAGGGCTCCTCTATGGAACCTCTGATCTCCGTCCACACGGTTGGCAAATGTTTGCAAATGACAGCAAACTCATTTCCTACATTAAAAGTGTTAAAAGATGCAAATTATGTCCCTGACTGTTTACTTTACACAGACACACGTTCGTTTTTCAGAGTATAGGTGGGCACCTTTTAGGTGATTAAGTAATTTTAAAGACTCAGACATATATAGATGGAACATGATAGCTTGACAAAACATTAATATTTAAAACTTGCAGTGTGTTAACTATACGTTTGATAAAAAATAATATGTCGGTGCAAGACTCATTCGTGTCATTACATCCACCATAAAATAATTGTTTTTTCTCTGTGTTTCATCGGCGATAAGTTAACCAGAATTAATTATCTACATAAAGATATGTTATGGGTTAATATGACATATTAATTTTAGGTTTTAGATTAGTAGCTAGGTCGATTAAGATGTCTGGAACAAATACGATATTTCAAAACCCTTGAAATATACCGGCATTGTATTCAATATGCAGTTACAATAAGCTGTTACAATACAACGTATCCGGGCCGTTTCTTCATGTTGCAGGTATGTGGACGGTTTACAGGCAAAGGGAATCATAATCAGTTTTCCAGTTGCATTTGTAAACAGGTAAATCAGATGTTTATCTCTTCAGCTGTGTATTTTAACGAGCTAGCTCTTCCTACCTATCGCGAAAATTAGTAACATGGGTTTTATCTTCTAGTCTCGTAAACGTTAATAACTGATTTAGCATATGTCTGCCATTACATATGTCTATTTTTCACACCTCCTTGCGAGCCCCTGCCATTCAATAATATATTTGCCAAACAAGTTGTCATAACAATTGTAACATCATCCACTGGAACATATAGTTCAGAATATCAAACAATATCGACCACACACGCGCGCGCACGCATACGCACGTACGCACGAACGCACGCACACCCACACATCCACCTACACCACTCAACACACCCATCCATCTTCAAGTGACTGATTATGACATAAGATGGAATGTAATGCACGTGATAGCATGTATAGCATGTCGAAAGTAATGCAGAAAGTCCCTATGGGAGCTTTCTGTGTTAATTTTGACATGTGATAAGCAATCTATATACGCTTGACCAAGACAGGTTCCATTGTATAGTATGTCATCACTGGAAACACAGGACGTTGCTTCATAAGTGGTCTAAGATTGCAATGCATTTATATATGCAATGCATATATTTTAGAAAATATCTCGAACCTCAATTAATAATATCACTTACTCCAAGATAACAAGAGTTACGGCAATACGATTTCTAATCTGCATATTTTCTGAAGTTCACAACCTAATGCATGTCTAAAATAACGATGAACGATCCGATTGGAACTTTAAGCACTACTACAGACATCCATGTACATTTTGTTATCCCGAAGTTCGTGTTAATCCTGTTGGAAATAAGTTCATTTGTAATCGTATGTTTCAGAGAAAGTTGAATAAATCGAGGGAGAAATATGTTACAGAGTATTATAGGCCACAACAATGTAAAACCAATGACGTCTTACAACGTTCATTAAAGGTGCCTCACATTGTTCATAAATGACGTCTTAACACGTTCATAAACATGTATAATAGTTGAAAGCTTCACTTAACATAACTCATTGAAACTTAAAACAGTTAACTGCAATCTTATTATGATATGAACGATTGACTTCATCTCCTTGCAAAGATTTACATTACCTTAAAACAGGTTTTTATGTTTAAATTTTCTCCCATTAATGGACTGGTTATCTATCTCCAAGTCTCCGTAGGAAATTGCGTGATGTGTGACTTATCCACAAATTAGCAATGAATTGAGGAGCAGAATTATTTCCGTTAGACCTGGAGCTTATCTATCAAATTGTTTCACCTCAAAGCTGCTGATAATAATTGCCATAAGCATACATATTGCAAAACTACTAGACTATGCATTCCTGTGTAAACTGGATACTTGAGATCAAAGGAGCAATTTAGTCTAATATTCAACATATTATGACGAATTACAAACTGTAACAAACAACTGTATGTGTTACAAAGGAAGAACCTGGCTTAAACATTTACATGCACAGCTTCAGAATATATTTGTTTAAATCACCAGTGACACGTCGTATATATGTATGTAATGTAATTCGAACAAAGTAGTAACAATTAGTAGTACATCAATATTATTACTAATACTTATACTACTACTACTACAACAACAACAACAACACCTATATTACTACTACTAGTTTTACTACTACTACTACTACTACTACTACTACTACTAATAATAATAATAATAATAATGAAAATATAACAACAGTTATTATAATTATAATAGTATTAATATCAATGATAAAGGTGACGATAGTAACAACAATACTACTAATAATAATGATAATAATAACTGTACCACGATATGTCGGACTACTCGGATCGGCAACATGAAACGTAGAGTGATACCTTTTTATCAATATTTATGGTCCAGAAAGCAGGCGATTAGGGGGGGGGGGTCAGATTTTAAGTATGATGACATAGTGTGTTTGTATTACATGTTGCAAAAGAGAGTAATTGGGTGAGGGAAGTAAAAATCCCAGATTAAATCATTGTTTTATTTATCTTTATTAGATCTAGGTCTTATAAAATTAGTCAAAAGGGTTTGTTTGGGCAATATAATGGGGGGGGGGGCGTACTCCGGCACCGCCCCCTCTAAATCCACGCCTCAAAATAATATTATATGTCGATAATTCATACACACAGAACATGCCTGACACTGTCCCTTTTCTTGATAATCACATATTAACACCTCTGTGGGTATAATGCAATAACAATATTGGTCGCAGTTATATATGCCTTTATTATATAACTTTCAGTTTCTGCAGTAAAATACGATTGTATTCGATGATACAATACAACCTCTAAAATAATATTTTCGTATTGGACGAGCGTGCAATACATGATCCGTATTTTCACGTCGAAAAGTGGGACTACTTTCGCTTGACAATAGCCGTAATTTTCCGTGACGCACTGGAAACGTGTCCATTTTTTCTGTTTCTGAATAAAACGAGTTAGAATATTGATGTTATTTTGTGTTTATTTTTAAAACAGGTATATAATAAATGAAATACAACATGAGGTGCCGATAGTTGTATCACATTCGTGGTTGGTTGTTCGTGGTATTCTCACGAACCTACGGCCCGAAAATCACTCATGTGATACAACCCTGCATTTCGTCACTTCCTGTAATATTCCCTATTTATTTTACCATCGGAATATGTATTCCATTCTTTAGTTTATATGCTCCGCGGCTCTTGAGAATACTCCGGCCTAACAACCATTCATGTGGTACAACCCAGCATATCGTCACTTCCTGTAAAATTTCCTATTTATTTTATAGTTGGAATATGTATTGAATTGTTAAGTTTATATGCATGAACTACAAATTGACCTATTCTGTTACCCCAGTGTCCTACATAATTATATAAGACGACAGTTTATGTGTAGTGTTGTATGCCGAACATACACCCAGGATAGGTGGTCATGAGTCGGCACGGTGCATAGAACGGTACGTTCGGGTGTTAGGTGATCTGAGTGCGCTGGGACAATATAATAGAGCTTAATATGACATAGGCAGATAAACTAACGGAAAGGACGATGTTGGCTTACCCGTCTTATTATTCTTATCGATATACATGTATTAACTATATACAAAGGTACCACCCTCTTAATGCGGGTGCCGTCTAAATTACTGAAATACTGTTGGACGTAAAACCCAACTCACTCACTCACTCTTAATACCAAAATGCTTCTGTTCGGCAAACGAAATCTAAATGATGAAGACAATAAAACATATTTGCTGCTGTACATTGGTTTATAAAGCAATCGCGGAGGTTTTGGCTTCACATATTGTACAACTATCGATATTTGTACCGACTCCTAGTATGACATTATACCTTTTCTTCTAAACTTATGCTTACATGTCTTATTTACATATATATCCCTCTCTCATAAAAATATATTAAATTTCATATTTTGTTTGCCATAACATATATATATATAAATGCATTGTATGGGGAGGGTCAAATCAAATGTTGTAAGAACTTGTTAGCCGACCTAATTTCCTCTAATATGGAAATAAAATACGTTTAAACTAAACTAACTATATGTTGTTTAAATTATTCTATATGTATTGAATATACCGTTTTGTACATGTAATGTATCCATGTGAAGCGCTTTTGAACCCACATAACCTGTGTGAAACGAGCGCTATATAAATGTGGTATGATAATAATAATAACATAAAGTAATTGAATGAAGTATATATATTCTGAAAATAGGTGATCCCTCGAAAGCAAAAGTAGAAATGCAAGAAAGAAAATTGCAGACTCGGTTTTATTGAGTCTGTTCATGAGTAGTAATTAAAAGTGCAACACTACTCACGCCCCCTAGCACCGGCTGAAGCAGTATTCAATTTTCAAAACTAATAACATGAAAACTAATAGTTCATCATTGTGGGGGTTGTATATGAATACCCTTCAAGTAAAGAGTTTCTGCAACTTGTATCATACAGTCAGTGGGGAATGCTATGTTTAAAGTAATACAATTATTTGGCTATAATGTATCGTGTATTGACCACATGCCAGTTCAAATCAAACAGGCACATGTATTACTAGTTATATTTGAACTTGTATAACTCCATAATGTATCCAAACGTAAACAACCCAATCACTATATATGTATACCTTTACGTAGACACTTTTAAACAAAGAACAGAGAACACGCCACGGATTTACTGAATATTGGTGATTAGGTTTAATTAAGTCGACTTCACCTTTGATTGTGTCTGGAACATGTTCAAATGCGCTCGTCTGCTTTCAAAGTAGGTTTTAATTAGGAAGATGCTGTTTCTACCAGGGCATAAAGATTGTATCTGAAACGTAAATTATTTATTACACCCTCACCGTCTATTCCTCTGAATGGCAAAATGTATCGAAATCAACAGCTTTTTGCACTGTTCACGCAAACAAGCAATAAAGAAAGGTGACTTGACGACATGTATTTCTTTTTCAGTCATGATCGTCTGGACACTCGTCGTCTGCCTAAATTCTGTTTGTAAACTGCTTACCCAAACAGAACTCCCAAATAGGATGTCATTGAAACATTTAAGCACAGTGGATCAGGGGAGACTCTCGGACGATGGTTATCGCATGCTGAATGGTGGGGTGTACTTGCAGTAAACACAGCACAAGCAATCAGCGATAGAGTCCATTCCGTGGTCAAACTATTCTTCTATAGATAATAATACTGACACTAAGTAAAATGAATCAAACGGTGTTTGTGCTTTAGCGGTATCTTTGAGCGAGATTTGATGATGGAATCTGCTTCGAGTTCAATTCCTGTAGTATTTGGCCTTCCATGAGTACGTGTTTTCACTTATTACGAACATACTTGGTGTGCTTGTTAAGAGGACTTATTATAGGATTAATTGTATATATCGTGTATTGCATTGTATATGAGAAATGCAAAATTCGTGAACATCTAAATGAAAAATAAAGTAGTAAAGTCAAGCATAAAAAGACACACACAAAACTCAACCACCACCTAAAGTCGAAAGGGGTATAATAAATAAACAAATAAATAGCTCATTAAGTACTAGGAATTAACCGGCATAATGTACACTTGCTATGCTGGTGGACGCCAATGGTACTAATATGTAGGTATCATTGTATGTATTGTGTAAACTGAAATGAAACTCAGTCAGTTAACTTATCCGACAATTAAACAGCTTTTCTTGATCTAGACCTTAAAATTGATAATGGAATTATTTCTTCTAAAATATATGACAAAAGAGATTATTTTGATTTTAATATTGTAAATTTCCCTCATCTTGACGGAAATGTTCCCCGTGCCCCATCTTACGGAGTTTATATATCTCAACGTATTCGTTTTGATAGAGCTTGTTCATCTATTGACGATTTTAACAGTCGAAGTCTCATTTTAACTGAAAAGCTGCTTAAGCAAGGATATAGATACCATTAACTAAGAAAAACTTTCTCTAAATTTTACTATCACAATCTCTCACTTATTGGTAAATACCAATGTAATCTCAATGCACTTCTGTGACACGGTGTTTCACATCCTGAATTTTATGGTGATGTGATTTACAAATTTCGTAAAATTATTGGACATACCCATTTCCTCACTTTGTTCATCAGCTATGTTAAAAAGTTCATTAAAAAGGGATATGATCCTATAGTACTACAACATACTGCATGTTTGTTTGTCAACCCTTTTACAGTTGGCAATCACGTTGGCCTCTTTGCATGTACGCCGACAAGAACGGTTTAGTACTCTATGAAGGCGACCTCTTAAATCCAGAACGGAAAGAGGACGTCAGATATATGTACTATTTTGTTTTTGTCGTACCCTTTATTACTTTTCTACAGTTACTCTGTTTGCAGCTCAATCATTGAGTACACTATCGATAGGTGGATACAGTTTGTTCACCTAAATGTTTTCGTTATGCATGCACTTTACCACTGTATTTGCCATCGCGGTTGTTGTAGATTAGTCGGAGATGGGATGCGTTTATTTACACTGTTTGTTCTTTACGGTGGGGATGGAATAAGTGTGTGAGGATGGGCGCCCATAAACCGGTTTAACCCCCCAGTGACATTTGTCATTGACCGTTCCGAGGCGGTACTTCCATCTTCTCCCTATTGTATGTTTGTTTTGTCTTTGTGCGTCTCTTGATGTTTTTATAGTTATGTACATTTGCTGTTTACCTGTGTTGCTGTTTGGGCGCCTGTTTGTTCTGTATGTGGTGTTTCCTGCATGACTCATTTATGTACTTTTATATTATATTGCTATCGGCACATTATTTTTCCATGGTAGGAGAAATATTAGACATTGAATAGTTGTCCGAGAAAGTCTGCCAGAGCTAAGTCTGAAGTATGTTGTAAAACAAATGGACAGCATAACTGCTTATAACTACGATGAATGATAAACCTCTATACAAAATTTCTACCCGATGTAAATGTACATTGACACGTTCTGCAGCCGTGCACAGTCTTAACCATTGCAATGCATTTAATATGCCTCACTGTTCAAGAATTTATGACCGAATGATTGATTGCAAAGCATGTCTTGGAAATCAATCCGAATAACACTCCGGTATCTTTATTGTATTTCGTTGCTAATGCAATTTAAGTTCTACGTCACATTATATCTCCGTAAAAGGCAGTAGAAAGCGGCTATCAAATCTCATGAAATTGATGCAGCAACATTTTTAACTTGCTAGGTCCTTTATCAATTTGAAATTCTACTCCTGCGGCAATTAATTTCAACGAAGCGAGCTCGTTATACTAATTGGCACGAAACCAGTACAAACGTTTTTTGAGTGCGGCAGGAACATTATTGCCTTTTGTTTTCGGGAAAACATGACATCCTTTATTAATGGGTATTTTTTTGGGGGTGACTAACATTATCTTACAAAGCCTACTGAAGATGAAGCGACGACGGCGGTGATGGTTAAGATTGTGACGCTGCTGCTGCTCCTGATGATGATGATGATGATGAAGATGATGATTATGAGATGATGAGGAGGACTCGCATCGTATAAGATCCAAATAATCGAATCATAGAATTAAATATTTACTGCCAGTTAAGTCGCATTTATTGAACCATCTACATGTACCGTGTACCATAGTAGTTGCAGATAACTATAAAGACTAAATCCACGATACGGTATCTTGCTAAAATAAGATGACACTAGAAAAGACTGTTCGGTACATGCTAGTGAATTGCAAGGTATTATCAATTTAAGTGCTTTTAGTTCAGCTAGGAGGTGAGCACTGTTGCACTATTAATTACTGTTTATAGTAATAAAAGTACAAAAATGAGTCATGCAGGAAATACCACATACAGAACAAACACTCGCCCGAACAGCAACACAAGGAAACAGCAAATGTACATGGGTAGAAAAAACAACAAGAGACGCACAAAGACAAAACAAACATACAATAGGAGGAAGATGGTAGTACCGCCTTGGAACGGTCAGTGACAAAAGTCACCGGGGGTTTAAACCGGTTTATGGGCGCCCAACCTCACCCTTATTCCATCCCCATCCTAAAAGACAAACAGTGTAAATAAACGTATCCCCTCTCCGACTAATCTACAACAACCGCGACAGCAAATACAGTGGTAAAGTGCATGTATAACAAAAAAACATTTAATTGAACATACTGTATCCACCTATCGCTAGTGTACTCAATGATTGAGCTGCAAACAGAGTAACTGTAGAAAAGTAATAAAGGGTACGACAAAAATGAAACAGTACAGATATCCGACGTTCTCCTTCCATTTCTGGATTTAAGAGGTCGCCTTCATAGAGTACTAAACCTTTCTTGTCGGCGTACATGCAAAGAGGCCAGCGTGATTGCCAACTGTAAAAGGGTTCACAACCAAACATGCAGTATGTTGTAATAATACAGGATCATATCCCTTTTTAATGAATTGTTTTATATATTTGATGAACAAAGTGAGAAAATGGGTATGTCCAATAATTCTACGAAGTTTGTAAATCACATCACCATAAAATTCAGGATGTGAAATACCGTGTCGCAAAAGTACCTTGAGATTACATTTGTACTTGCCAATAAGCGAGAGATTTCGATAGTAAAATTTAGAGAAAGTTTTTCTTAGTTTATGGTATCTATATCCTTGTTTAAGCAGTTTTTCAGTTAAAATGAGATTTCGACTGTTAAAATCGTCAATAGATGAACAAGCTCTAGCAAAACGAATAAGTTGAGATATATAAACCCCGTAAGATGGAGCACGGGGAACATCCCCGTCAAGATGAGGAAAATTTACAATATTAAAATCAAAATCATCTCTTTTGTCATATATTTTAGAAGAAATCATTCCATTATTAATTTTAAGGTCTAGGTCAAGAAACGCTGCATAATTGTCGGACGGGTTAGCTTTATTCAATTTGAGTTCTTTAGGATAAATTGTAGGAATCAGAGCATTAAAGAAAGGGTTATCTAAGTTAAAAATATCATCCAAATATCGACAAGTATCATTGAAGGCTTTTATAACATCTTCTTGTGATTGAGGATTCAAACTCAACATGAAATCTCTCTCATAGCAGTACAAAAACAAATCTGCGACAAGTGGTGCACAATTCGTACCCAACTGAGCAAGTCCAATTGGTGTAATATTTCATTTGCTCGTCAGTAAAGAAAGCTTTTTCAGAATTACATGCCAAGAACGATGTTTTTTCTCGGGCAAATACTTTCTGGATCAAGCTAGTAAGCTTATCCTTAATTAAAATATGAGGAAGAGTTGTGTACAGAGTAGAAAAATCGTAAGTGCTTACAGTGGATGCAAGATACCTTTTGTTCTTAAGTTTGTTTAAGACTTCTGAAGAGTTCTTAATAGACCAGAAGAGATTTATTCCAGAATTTTCATAAGTCTTATCACAGTAAAATTTTACATGTTCCTTTACCTTCGTTAAACAAGAAGTCAAAAGTATAGACAATTTAGTAGTTGTACATGAACTAGAATTTGCAATGAAACGCGCTTTATATGGTTTTTTATGTAGTTTTGGTAACCAATACATAGTAGGAAGTTTATGTTGTGTAATTTTAATATCGGTTCCAAATTGTTCACACTTTTTGACATGGTCTGAAATGATGGTCTTTTCGTCAGTGGTAACTGAAATGTATGACTTGGTATTAGTAATTTCCTGCTTCAAGACATCGATATAATGTAATCGTCAAATAATAATCACATTATTTGATGCCTTATCAGCAGGAACAAAAACGTATTTTGAATGGAAATCCTGTAAACCCTTTTTAAGATGTCTAAATGAAGTTCTAGGTTTAGGTGGAAGAAGGTGTTAGTTTAAAATAGTTTAAAGGACTCAATAAAACCGATTCTGCAATTTGCTTTCTTTTTTGCATTGCTGTTTTTGCTTTCGAAGGATTTCATCTTATCAGAATTGGTTTTTTATATGCATCTACATTTATTTTTTGTCGTGGTGCCATTTGGCCGGCTGGGTGCTTTGTATGTGGTGTTCCTGCATGACTTACACATGTACTGGTATTTGTTATTAATAAATGTGTTCTGTGTAGTATCAACGCACACGCTACATAATCATTTATTGCTATGTAATGTCATCAATCGTACGCGTAAAAGTGAATAATGCTAAGGATTTTTTTCTGTTGACTTCAATTACGTGTTTAAACATACCGGTATGGAACGCATGTCCAGATCAATCAGAGGAACAACACTATTTACTATTGTTGTATGAATGTTTGAAGTACATGGACAAAACCAATATCTATTGAATGGTAAAAGGAAATTTACAACAGCAGTTCCTTCATTGGATATGTTTATTTGGCAATAATTTCCCGTCACATGAGAAGTCCTTTAATTTAGCTTGCTGTAGACTGCTTCTGTTTCTGTAACAATGCTATTTGCGTCACGTGCAAAGGAACCGTTGACATTTACTGCAAATGCACTGTGAGTAGAGCGAAATAGTTAAAGTACAGTTTGAGCCACGGTGTACGCACAACCGATAAAGTAATCTGCCGAGAGATACACCGAGTTAGAATGTTGTGTAGAGTGGCACAGCAAGCGTAGTTAGCCGAAATAAAGTTCCTGTTGTTATATTGACCGTTAATACATTACCCATATACATGTAGAATACAGCCTGCACTATAGAATAAATTGAATGCCATAATGTTGTCGTATTTCATTCGCTCACTCACTGATGAGTACACTAGCGGTAGTATTTTTGTAAAAATAACCGTGTCACGGACAATACATGTTTTTTGTAATTCCATTTTATATTTGTAAAACATCATGTGAAAACAGGAAACTACTGCATGCACAATTTCATAAAATATATGTAAGAATCGCTAACATTAAGAAAGTTGTCGGTCTTGTTCATGGCAACAAAAACATTGATTCGTCTCACTTGAAACATGCACATTGCCCTTACTGTGCAAGTTTGTAATTTCATTTGCAGACAGAAGAATGTGCATTGTGGAACCCTAATGGCTTTTGTAGTCGTTTTATTACCCGCATATTTCAGTGTTAATCGGAAGGCCAGCGTATCGGAAGAATTTATTGAAAATCAGAACAAACAGCTCCTGAGCACGACGCTTTATAATAGTTTGGAAAATCCAATTGATTCAAAAGAATCATGACATGATAAATGCTGTGCTGCCTGTTAACTAACCTCAGGGACAAACATAACTTGCATGTAAAACACGTAGCTCTTTTAATTACGAAATAATAGCACATTATGCAAATTAAAAACAACTGTTTTATATGGCAATATGAGAAAATGTATGTGTTTAAACCAGGACCATTTCCTTGCGTTTATGCATTCAAAATATATATCCTATTAGAGAAACGTCAATGTGTCTGAAAAGGATAGTTTCAAAGAAGGTGAAGTTCCTCAGACCTGTATTAAAACTATTTAGTTCCACAAAAGGCGAACTGTTTACTCAGTGGAATCGTATTATTCCAGAAGTCCAGATAAAATGCGCAAATTAAAACATTTTAATAATATTTCCTTTATTTCTCCACCAAAACCTTTGTTGTGACAACTCTTTAGAATCGTCTAGATAGGAAATAAAATTGAGTATGGAAGATAAATGGCGATTTTAGTAACTTAAGTACGCACCGTTATCATTTGCTTTGTATGCGGTATATTCTTAAACTTTTCAACGCTAACCGGTTCCCGCAAGGAAATGGTTGATAAAACGTAAGCAAATTTAGAGTGCATCCTTCAATTCTGAACCCGATGTCACTTATCCATTGCTGTTATGTTTCCTTGACCCTGTGATTGAGTCAATCACATATTCTAGTACAGTAAAATCACTCTAATTCGACGACTAGGTCTAATTCTGGATGTTAAAGGCAGGTGGTAGCTTAATGCAGGATAATAGTTATGCAGAAAGTTATTTCTGCATAACTTTTGTCCTGCATTAAACAACCTCCTGCCTTTAAAGGCATATTCTAACGCAATCTGTCAATTTCCTGAAATCTGATTGGCTCATGTGACCAAATTTGCGGCATATAAAAAGTGTTTTATATGTCGCAAATTCAACCAATCGAAAACGGCCGAATAACACCATGTGCATGTAAATATATCAATGCGCGTTGTTTATAAGCAATGATAAATCCGTATGCATACTTTGACATATAAATCTAGATCTTTTCCAGTTTGGCCCGTTATTTCTAGTTATTTTCCATTGTTTACTTTGTCAGGACTTGAACGGTCTCTTATATGCACATGTGTCATGTGGAGAATTATTGAGATACTCTAAGCGTTGGGATCCAGATTAGGCCTTATTTATATATCGTTCAAACATAACGTTATAACGTGACGTCATTGTTACAGGCGACGTTTTCCCGTATGGCGCCAAAGCCTAAGATGACGTTACTTTACCAAAATGTGTATTGAATGTATGTATTGAGCATGTTGAATAGCTATCGCACAATTATTCATGACTAATGAAATATATATATATAAACCAGGGTGAAAACACAGTTACTTTAAGAAATCTGAATGAAACTTTTGCACTATTTCTTGCCTCATCACTCATTTAATCATCCGCTCGCAAAGGATATTACTTAAGTTAAAATCGGCTCAACAATTTGTCGTTTTTCGTGTTAAGATTGCGTTAGAATAGGGTTAATCCTACTGTAATTTGAAATTTGCGACGGTATATGAGGTTTTTAACGGTCTTAAATTATTTTAATGACTCCGCCTTCGGCGTCGCCATTAAAATTATTTGCGACCGTTAAAAACCTCATATACCGTCGCAAATTTCAAATTACAGTAGGGTTAACCCTATATTTGTTGAATCGTAATGTGGTCGCATAGAGGGTTTTTACTCTAATTATAAAAGTTAATGCTAATAATAAAAGTAGTCGTACGCTTCAAATACATTGTAGTTACGATCTATCCTGAACTGAAATATACACGTAAACACTGGTAAATGGAAAATAGATCTATGTAGTCCGGGCTTATCTCAAAAGCCTAAGTCTATTTGATAGATGGTTCGTTCAATTACAACGCAGATATGGTCGACATTTATATTTCCCTTGGTGATTGAAATGTAGTAAACAAGAAGTGTTTAGTGAATGGACTCGGGCAAACCTTTGTCATGTCTGTAAAATAACGTATGCCGCTTCCATGGTACCTTCGATTACTCCATATAGATTTACAATCATGGTAATAAATGCGTTCAATTGGATATTATGCGACAAGAGTTCACACGGTTGTAATCGATGCACGATATCAAACAGAGGTCGTTTCACTATTGCATTAGCGGTGGTATTGTAAACAGAGTTTTGTATTAACTCTTTTGGCTTTCGGTGCCAATGTAGCCTGCTGGCACCATTGAAAACAGTGCAGTCCCAGTTCAGATGCCGCCGTTTCAAGGCGGCATCTGACCTGGGACTTCACTGTTTTCTGAATTTCTTCAGCCTATGCATACAGATTTTTAAAACCAATTGCTTTACTAATATACCTTTATTATTTAGTTTAGAATTATATTTTATACGGAATTATTATTGCAGACGACAGTTTTAAATTTGGCGCCAAAAGAGTTAACGTTAGTACCTGTATATTTAACAATACTAAAATCATTAATATGTTATTTATATCGGATAACGATTGTGTGTGGCAATTGTTTCGTTGCTTCAACATTTCGTAGTACTAAATAAATGTAAAATGAAAATGACATCATCGAATACAGCAGTAAGCCGTGCGCGATATCATATAGTGAATGGAGTCTTAGCTATCGCCCTCTAAAATGGAGGTATTAGACAATGACCTTTTACCAGTCTCTCACAAATTACACCGCCCAGAGATCGGTGATTACAATATGTCTGTTCATTGGGATGCCTTTTATCAATAGACCATCACCCGATTTGTTTCAGTACTTATTATGCAAGAGAACAGAATGCAAACAAGTAACATTCTGAATGATAATATTTGTGTGTTACCCTTCGTGTGATATGTGCGTCTTGGCTGCAGATTCGTTTTACATCAGATGCCACCTACTGGACATCAACATGAACCAATGTGTCTGTTACTTAGTCAATAGTTTTTAAAAATGAATAATCTTAATAGCTTGAGAGGGGTTAGTACCAACGCATTAACACGATCACAAAGGACTAGCAGCGTTAGAACCCGCCTTACTCAATTAATTAACACATCACCCGCTAGTGACGCATTTGTGCGCCTCTAAAAATTCAAATTTTGAAACCATTTTGAAAAATAGAGCACTTGCTCCATAGGAGCCAATGCTCTATTCATCACAATGGTTTCAATACTACACAATTCTAAAACTCTCCATTTCTATAGTTAATGCTCCGTTTCGGTAGATTTATTCAAAGAGGCTGGGTCTAAATATAGCATAGGAGAGAATGAGTTAGGTCCCACTCATTTTACATAACTTACTTGTCGTGATTACGTAACTTCATCGTCACTAGGATTGATATCTTTAATTTGGCATTTCTTCCAATTACATAGAAGGCCAGCGGTAAGTAGGTTAATACATTCCAAATCTAAGGTTGTCAATAAAAATTTCAAAATTTAAAACAGATCAAACTTACCGTGAACAATCGGGGATGTTTTAACGAACCGTGTAACCTAACAACCAGCGCGTACCCTGATAAGAGCGCTGTGTGAGACCCCTCATACGGTTCTACATTATTTGCAAAGGACAGTGACTCCTTTCTCACACTGAAAAGTTTAATTCAAAGAAACGTTGTTGTTTGAAATAGAAATAATTGTTCGATTAAAGCAAGAAATTAATTCCACAGAAGATGTGTAAAATTCGATTCTTTAGTGCTTCAGCATTTGTTTTAAAGATAAAGACCTTTATAAAATTGGAACACAAAGATGTACAATTGGACATACGAGGGTCAAACAGAAATACATTTAGAAACTATTGTGAAATCAATTTCATTAAATAAATGTCTTCCCAAGTCTATATACAGAGCAGCTACGTCTCTACTGAGTGAAACGGTTTACATGAATTGTATATGAGAAAAGGATAAAGTAAACTTTTTGATATTTTCAACCCTGAAGTATGAGAGTGGAATAGCCCATCGATGTTTAACTATAGAGTCCACTCAGTATAAAAGGCTTAAACTTTCCAATGGACCCTGATCATATGTGCCTGGTCTACTATGTTAGTATATGACAGTACAGACAGGTACCGTGTTGAAAGAGTCATTAAACAACCTGTATCTTTCTCCGACTTACTGTAAGTTCAACACGTGCGTCTTTCATATTCCATTGCCACCCCGTGAAGCAAATAACGCAAAAGGTTTCCGTTCAGAACTACCTTAATTTGTCTCCAAGCACGAATCTGACAATACTTGAATCTGGCGTTTACCTGGAATAATTAAGTCATACGTATAATATACAGATAACACTGCTCACTAATGAAACCGGCCTTTTTTATTTACAATGGTACGGCAGATGAAATATTCTTCATAGGTTGCATTTACATCTATATTCGCAACGACCACTGTGTTCATGACATATAGGCGTATTTGCCAACATTATTTAAAGTAACAAAAACGTTTTAGAACTGAAAAAAGTATAATTTTACCACTTTTAGTCATATATACCAGAACAGTTACAATAGTAAGGTATATGTATACTGTCAAAGACGGAAATATTAACAAGCTGATTAATGTAATGATATGTCTCTGATTAAGCAGATTTAATACTCCAGAACAAAGCGTATATTGAATCTACTTTTCCATTTATAAGGAAAAGTAACATGTTTTGCTTTTCTATCCAATAGCTTCGTATATTGTGCCATAGTCCAGTATAAATTCTACTGTTTATACAGCTTCCATTTGTAATTACTGTAGTCTATCTTATTGAGATTTCCCCTTATTGCATGACTCAAACAGATTATTGCAAATATCTTGTTTCGTTTTGACTATAAGCGCTATTTTGACTTGTGACACTCATTAGACGAGCTTCGTCTTATAAAAGTGAAGAAAACAGCCACCAAAGAGAGAGACACACACACACTAAAGGACACGGCACAAAATATCAGTCATCATCCAATGCGAGTTATAAGCCTGGCTATTGTGTTCGGAAACTAATGTAATTCAGATATACAGCTTTATTATCAATATTTGACTTGTTTCCCATAGTCCAATTTGTCTATCACTATATGGTCGCTGTATGAGGTTTATAAGCAGTAGACGAATATATTTCAAAGCAATTATCAACAAAAGCACTGCGGTTCCACAAAATACGCCCGTCATTAAAGTTAATGGTAAGAATTTGAAATTTGATATATGGTTGGGACATATCAAGTAGAACTAAAGCTATCTTCTGGAAACTGTGTTGGTCCAATAAGTTATACGGAAAGGGGTCAGAACTGTAGAAATAAATCAACGATGATGATGATAATGATGATGATGATAGATTGGAATTTAATGGCCTATGAACTTATACATCAAGTCATTTAGAACCGGTATTAATGATGCATTGTTATGATGTCTGTGATCGACAAATTAATAGGATAAGGCTCACGCCCGTTCACTGGTCAATCCAGGACCGTGACCCGGAGTCGACCAATCATCATACAGGCGCGCGATGCTCATCAGTGCGACCTGGGCTCAGGCTCAAACATTTCAACTGATCCGTCCATGGCCGAAGCCCGGGGTCGACCAATCAACATGTAGGAACGGGATGCTCATCAATGCGACCCATTGGCTCAGGCTCAGGCATGTCTATTGATCCACCTAAAGCTGAGGCCCGGGTATATGCAGGAGCATGATGCTCATCAATGCGACCTGTGCTCAGGCTCATGCATGTGCACTGGTCGACCCTGGGCCGAGGCCCGGGGTCGACAATCAACATGCAGGAGCATGATGCTCATCATTGCGACCCGTGGGCTCAGGCTCAATCATGTTCACTGATCGATCTAGGGCCGATGTCCGGGTCGACCAATGAACATGGAGAAGTGTGCACTAATTACATTGTGTTTGCTGGAGGATACACATCACTTCATACTTCCGAAAATAAAACCGCGACATTGCATATGTCGATATTGACATTAAAGCCACCTATCATAAATCAGATTACTTTGCATTTAATCTAAACGGAAACGAAAACAAATGTTGCGGAAAGACAATCTATTTATTTGAATGATTACTTTGACCTTAGTTGGGCAAACCCCATATTCAATATGGTTTCTGGCCCATTCGAAATCATGGAAATCGGATCATACAGAACTAAAGTTATTGTGCGGAAATGATTTTGAGACGCCCGCCCGACGAATCGACCGACCGCCCGACTATCCGCAAGAGGATTTCACATAAATCGTCTTGTCAAAAAGTTTTACGGGCGTATAAAAAAGGCACGTCTATTACACCAAACAGGAATTCTATCATTTCAAAGGTATACACTGAGCAAAGTGCCTTTGTTGACACAATCCTCAATGCATTGTTCATGCATCAAATTAATACAAGTACTTAAAGAATCATTTGCATCGTTAATTTAATAAGACGGTCGCTCAATAATATTGTTCTCGAAACGATACATTCAGCCAAGTTTTGCTTCATGCATTATTTTGAAAAACATCAAAATAAACTTAATCATTTTCAATCATTTGTATTCTCTATTATTTTATCATTGCAGTAAATTTAATAAAGAAACAAGAGTGTTTGATAATTCAGTTTCACTTGTTATTCATTTTATTAAAACAAGCAAAACTCTGATTTCCGTTATATTGATCTTGTGAAAGTTTTAACAATATGTTTCTAAACATTATGTTACATTGGTGCATGTATCCTGTAGACTATATTAATTAGAATAGACTGTTTTATTCTAAGAGACAATCCCTTGAACGCAATGACGATTGACGCCGTTTGATGGTGACCAGGTCTGGCACATTACATGCGAAAGCCATTGCAAGAACTCATAATATTGACCTAATCATCCGCTCATGCAATACCAACCTTTTCAATAAATTTCTATGTGTAAACAACATTACCTTAACATTGGCGGACACATACAGACGTTTACACTGTTTACCTATTTGACAATTATTTTGTCACAATATCATATTAATATTAAATGTCTGACAGGGTGACAGAAATAGTATTCACATGAGGAAATACTGTTGCCAGTATTTTTCCGAATGTTGACAATTCTACTGTCAACCTGTCAGACATGTAACAATTGTTTTATTATACCGATACATTATTCATACCATTATTTGTTGTATTCAATAATGGTATTTAATTGCAGTATTGAACAACTGATAACAATAATACAAGTAAACTGGCTATCACAGTAAATTTAACACCGAACGGAAATGCAAACATTGATACTGCGCATGCGCGAATGGAACAATAAATGCGATATAATGGTGCATGTAGGTGAGATTGAGAGAAAAATTCGGGAGATAATGAAAGAGCATTTGAGTGACATACTCGGTTTTCAAAAGCCATAAGCGGCTTGTATATCGTCGTATATTTGGCAAGTACTCCTCTACCTCACAACCTCTCACAACGTACAGTCGAACTGCACGTTCTCCCTTTCTCTATCATATACCGCATATGTTTTCTGGTATACTGAGAACATTTGTGTGATCAGGGACCATGTTCACAACTAGGTAAATACTCGGAATTTATCACATCGTTTAACGTAATCACATTGTAGCATTCAATATATATAGGTTTGGGGCATATTATTGACAAAGTCAGTTAATAAATACTCCTTTGCGAAATCGTATTTCATATAAATCACACTCAAACGTTATTTACACAATCAATGTTTCCAGAAAGTGTTGAAAGCGGGCCACTGGGTCAATATTGCGTTTACCAATCAAACAACGTTGTGCATATGATACGCCAGGAGTTAGAAACATAGTGATCGGGTGAGATAAAAACCTATGTAAAGCTAATGCTATTTAAATAAATTGTTTTGATATGTATTTATTATGATGTGTGACCAGCTTTTGTAATTTCATTGGAAAGGATTTGACCATCCTATGAAACCAATTATGATATATAGCGGTGTTTGCTCATTGTATGCGTTGTTACAATACAGACATATAAATATGGGTTAGCTCTGTAAGAGCTTCGATCGTATATGTCAAACATCACATTGATTTAAGTACAGTCAACAGTTTCAAACAACACATTATTTTGGTGACATGCATCACTTTCCAATAATATAATAATAAAAGGAAGTACACGGCGATGAAAAACACGTATTTATCTTTATGAAAACGTAGTATCCAGGTAATGTAAAGAGTTGATAAATGATGCAATCAGAATACTAGAGACACAGACTTTCCATTTTAATAATGTATCTGAAGTACATGGAAGCTATTTTAGGTATACATATATGTTTGACGTTTGAAGATTTCAAATGTTAGCACATTTGTATTTCGAAAAACACTATCAAGATGTGCTTTTAGCTTGTATGTGGAGAACGTGGCTAAGTTGTCACCAATACCGCCATTTATCGCCATTAATGTCCTTGCCGTAATACAATTATAGTTTTGCTTTCAAACGGTTACCCGAACCTCTGCCAACGTGAGAATAATTTGTGAAACAGCGAACACATGGGAGGATTGGCTGGAAATGAAATAGACAATCAGTACTGCAGTGAGTTGGAAATCCAGATGGTATCTCTGTAAGTGAGGGAACATCGCACATAAGAGTTAATAGAGGAACACATCGGCCAGATTTCGCTATCAGAGTATACAATTAATTTTAGATTGACTATATTGTAACGAACTGTTTCCTGTTTGACAATTTAGCATTCAAATGATTCGAATATAAACAATTCTTATTTATGCTATTCATTTTCACACCGAACATACTGCATAGAGATCCTTAGATGTTTCAGTTCGGAAATATAGGTATTGTGATATTTAATTATTTGTCAACATTGTCTTCGTTTAATTGACACAAGTATTACAAAGTTATTTCATGTCTGTTTTAACAGTCGAAGCTATTCTCCCAAGGTATCATGGAATATTTTTGAACAGTTCAAAATGCATTTCCGGACACCGTTGCATTACCTAATGTTCTATATAATTTGCAATTCTAGAGAAATCACATTATTTGACTACACGAATCTGTATTTTCGAACACATTTGCACGTTTGCCTTCGATATATCATCGAGTATCGGCAGATTCACAGCTATCTACGGCCTGTGTAAGAAAACCAGTGTTAGCTGAGCGCTCGCATGTTAACATTCTGTAATTTTGTTTGAAGTTCGGGCTCGACATCGGTTATCCAATACAATACAATACAAACTTTATTTAAAGTCGGTGCATATATAACAATGTAACATGAGCTATGTATAGCTATTTACCGACATTAGATCACAGTAAAAACTCATGACATACAAACAAACATAAGAACAATACAGACACATATACAATGCATCAATTACACACAAGGGCTTAAAATGTTATGTTAAAAAAGTGTATCTTACATAAATCCAGAGCAAAGAAAATCTTTTTGATGAAAATTGATTAAAAATCGGCTCCATTAGATAGGAAACAGTCTAGGTAAGGAAACAATTGATCACCTTATGCGTTTCCATAAAAAAACACCTTCAAAATAAACAGTTGAAAACCAACCGGTAAATTGAAAGCCTGGAAATGTCCCTCATTTCTGCCCTACCGTTTTGTGCATTGAAATTTATGCGCATCTGTTTCGCGCATGAAAAATTGCGTCATAGGGGTGAAGCAGTTACAACTACACGTACCTCCATCCCTCAATGTGGTCGTATTGAACAGGGTTTTCCGAAACAAATTATAAAGCATTAACAAATAACGCATTACGAGCTATATCGAGCGTTAGGTTATACAATGTACCATTATATAAACCGTCAATTACTTGTCAGTCTCCTGTGACGGTATCATGGATGGTACTAGCCGTGCTTTTATATCCGGAATTTCCTGACCTTGCAATGCATCGGTTGACTCTCATGAGAAAACTATACCCTCTACGTGTCTACCAAGTTGCATGTTTTGTAAACATGTTAACAACTGGTCCTGACCCTTCGATGTATTAGCCTTCACGGAGAAAGTATTTAACTGTTAAAAACTATTTAAAATACTGCGGGTTCATCTATCTTTGATACCATGATCATGTACTATGCTAATAAGATGAAACGTCTTCAAAATAAGTGATATGAATGTAGGTTACGTACATCTGATCTATGGGCATATTAGCAGCATAATATATATTGGAATAACACAGGGCTGACACTATTGAGGCAGTGTGTTGGGTTTCGCCAGATGTGACCGTGATGTATACGACGCTTGTTTGAACTACGGAACAATCCCGATTGCAAATATACGGCACTGCTAAATTTTGGAACGACTGTATTCTGTTTGCACGTACAGTCTAATTGCATTAATTCGGATCTCGTTTTAATGACGGGATAATTCGTAAGTATTGCAAAGTCCCAGTACACTGCCTATTGTTTTCTATATAAAAATGATGCATTTATAAGGAAATGTAAAACTCGGAAAATTCGAAAATTCGGATGTGTAGACAGGCCCCTACCTTCATTAATCCCATTGTTTATGTGGGATTAACTCGGATCGGTGAGATTGGCAGTGCTTAAGATTGTCGCACGTCGTATTTTTCACACCTTTATGTTACAGCGTTCCTGCTCTATTGTTAATTTCTCACCTTCGTTTAGACGTATTTAACGATTACGCTAACATAACGATTAAGTCGTGACATACACACACGAGAGTGTGGTAATCTGTATTTAATAGATGTAGACGATAATCGTGTCAGAAATTGAATGGTACAGTAGTTAATGCTGACATATATGCGTATTTTGAATTAATGATACTAATATTGCGTCGGGAACGAAACATATCAACTTATTAGAATCTGCATATACGATGAATTGAAAGCATACTTTGCGGATGCAATTGTTGCGAGTGCTTCAAGTATTTGCACTCAATAGTACAATGTTTGCATATATGAATGGGCTTCACATGTGTAAATTACACGAGCTAACAAACATGTTTGACCGAAAGGAGAATAATAATTTGGCAATAGGGTGGGAATCGAAGTGTTCATTTTAACAAAAGGAAGAAAACAACACAAAAACAGTATAAATACAGCTGCCATGTAGGTATGACATTTTCGGCAAATACCCTTATATACTCTGAACACCTAGTTTTGGATGTGGAACGATCCATCAGTGTTAGACGGCAGAGTGCATTGGGTGAGTGGGGATTACATTGTCGAAGCAATCTCTGATCAGTTGAACCCTGTAGAAGCTTCCTATTATAGGTCTATACTACTGGTAAATGTCACTACACTCGCTTCCTCCATTCAAATGGTAAATACCGCAACTGACATTCATGTGCTAATGTCGATACAGTAATTGGCTACACTCTAATATAATGTAATGATTTACTCGTTAATTTATTAGGGTAACTTTTGCGTCCTCTGGGTGCCCGCTAATCAGCGGTCTTGGGATGCACTTATTTGTGTCGGAACGGCAAAACGTGCCAGGTTATATGTATATATTAGGGATGGGAACGAATAGTCGAATATTCGGATATCAGACGAATATTCGAATTCAAAATTACGAATCGAATATTCGTTCTAAAATGGGTTTTTGTCTTTAAATTATGCATATATTTCATAATACATGTACTTAGCTTCATGTTAGAAAATATCAGACTTTGCGCATCACATAACTTTGTGAACATGTTGTGGTAAAACCTGTTAAACAGTCCACAATTATGAAGTGTGTGTTTTGATAAGCTAGAGCACCCGCTGTGTTTGTTTGCATAAGGTGTCAATGTATTCTAGTTAATTCACTGTCATTTCTGATTGGTATTTACTCAAGTTAATGGTGAACTATTGCGTAGTCCTTTCTTTGTGAGTCAGCATTTCAAACATCAGCAAGTTTTGCATTTTTAATATCATAAATCAATGAATAATACTACAGAAACTTTAAACAAATGAAAGTTGCAATGCCTATCAGCTAATTCACATGCCACAATAATTTCACGTGTTCCAGTGTCAACATATCAATTGATTGGAACTTGTTAAATACAACCTTAAAAGTATGAAAAAAATCTAACAAGCCACTAAGCGCAGACCTATATAAAGTACCCAAATAGAAACTTTAAATATCAATTTTATAATACTAATTTATTCAAACTAGAGGCATATACAACATTATGTCTCTGTTCAAGCCAATGAGCAAACACGAACTATGGAACATGTTTCCTATGACAATTAATGTGCACACACCGGAATCGAGCACAACTGGAGTAAAACAACTACTGGTAGTAAACATCAACCATGGGATATAACGAAGCAAGCAACATTACTCTAATTTAGATTTAAAAAATACATTGCTTAACAATGGCCAGGAAAGTGATTGAAACGAGACAACATTACCACAATAACAAAATCAGCCAACTGAACTCATAAAGCAGTTAACATATCTAAATCAGTGTGGGTGGGGAAATCGGCTTACCTCATGATATCTGTTTGTCATTCTGGTAAATTTTAAAAAACTAACCCTCAGAAAACGAATATTCGAATATATTCGAATATGACAAACGAACATTCGAATATCAATTTCTGTATTCGGTCCCATCCCTATTATTTATGGATAAGGTATTAATACCATGTTGGTTGTAACACATGGTTTACAACATGAAATTGAATTAATACCAATCATTTCAAACGAAACATTTCAGCACGAAATCGTCAATATCTCACCTATTAGATCCTTTAGTTTGTGGCATATTTCAAAGGAATACGTGGCCATATGCAATTACTAACCACATTTTGATACTTACGCTTATATCGTTTAATAAACACATTTATGTGGAAGACAACGTGAACCTAGTGATATTGCATTCCTATTAAGGAAATACATGAATGGTTAAATTTAAATTACTGTATGCTATATGCATTACTTTTGTTAAATACCTAGATTATTTTTGAAATGCAGTAACATATAGGAACTCGTTATAAGTGTTGAATGGATGAAAGGTTGAATAAACGTGGAACAGTTGGAACTTGGCAAGGACTACAAATGTATCGAACGGTATGTATATGCGCAGTGTTTGCTAGCAAATAAAACATACAATATATAGTTCACTTAGGTGAATATGAAATGGTGATGCTAAGAAAGTATGGCAGATAAGACATGAATTTAAGATACGTACCAAGTTTCATGTTAGCAATCGGAAGCAAACATGTTTTACTCCTTACTGATTTGATCCCCGTTCGATACATACAAAGCCGTTAACTTTATTAGTGGCTAACATGGGTACGTTCGGCAGGTAAATGCTAGTTTTACATCGGCCTAGTACCAGGATAATGTGACTTAGGATGTTTGCATAATACCTTGTGTCTAAATTGTGCTATATCAGTGTTTGGCATCTTTTTATATGCCACCAGCGCCGTGGAAATAAAAAATATTTATGGGACAATGGACAACAACTAACAAACATCAACTAATGTAGACGGATGGTAATTTGATAACATCTAGTAGCACACTTGGTAATACAGCGAGTGAACATTTGAAGCAGTGCAACAATATTTGTAATTTTCGAGTACTTTTGGCCGATAGGTAAACAGTAAAGTCACGGTTTTGTGAGCTCGCGGTGAAAGTGCTAGTTCTGTGAACAATTCTGTGAGTTTTGAGTTGAAACTTAGCTCTAGTGATAGAGTGGATTACGTACTTTGTGATAGTGTATGTGATTTGAATGGGACTAGTGAGATTTTGGAGGATCTTGGAAATATAAAACTGTGAGTTTCTGTTTATTTTGAAGAACTTTATCGATACTTAGTCACGTGATCGTTTTTTCACCTGTATGTATATTGTGTGGCTATTGTTAGCTGATTGGCGATTTAACAATAGTTGACTCTGGATAACGGAGGGATAACCTGGCCGCACCAGCGATTTCGTCACGCTTGATTTGCGCGCTTGGCGACATGTGATTTGAAATTTGTGATATGGCTAGTCTGGTGGAAGCTGCAATGGGCACAGGAGATGCAGCCGAATATGTGGACGCTATTATGTCCTCTCAGCAGGTCACGCGCGTATCTTCACCGGCTTACAGTGGTCGAAAGCGTAATGCGTCTGAGCCGAGCAACTCGGATGCTGATACCAAGAAGGCACGTTTGACAGCGAAGGCCAAACGTTCCCTGCTGCAGCCAGCGTCATCGTCAGGCCAAAGTACTGAGAAGACCAGTCCTGGATCAGTTCCATCTGTGGAGCACTTAGTAGCTCAACTCTCCGCTGATATCCATATGCAGTTTTGTGCTATGAACGAGCGCATGGACAGACTTGAATCACATTTAGAGCAGCGTATCTCCAATAAGGTGGCTCAGATATTAGACAAGCGAGTGAACTCTGAAATGGTGAAAATTCGGGCAAAAGTAGAGTCTGAGTTAGTAACATTCAAAGAAGACTTGAAGGCTGATATTGCTGAAGATCTGGATGAAATTAATGCTAAAATACGAAGTTTGCCTTCAACATCGTCGTCTGGTTTTGTTCATTCCGACCTGTCCTTAAATGTAGTGATTCGAAATCTTCCGGAATCAACCGGCGAAGACACAAGGTCTAAAGTGAACTCTCTCTTACGTGACGGACTGAAAATTGCTGATGTTACTTGTGTGAGAGCTGAACGTAAGAAATCCTCTCAAGTGAACAAGGCGGGCGTGGTCATTGCCAGTTTTAACTCGCACAACGATAAACGTAAGGTTATGGTTAACAAGAAATCGTTGTCGTCGAGTCGTCAGTACAAGGACGTCTATGTAAACCACGACCAGTCACATGCGGATAGAGTGATGTCCAGTAACTTCCGTGCTATTCTGGGCTCCCTGAAACATCATGGCCTTTCTATGAGAGGCTCTCGGGTTGTGCAAAGAGATGACGACCGGTCCAGGAACAGTAGCGGGACACATAGTTTTGAACGCCATAGCCCACGCCAGGATAGAGAGAACCGTCCTAATAACCGCGATAACGGGAACAGTGGTGGGTGGAGGACAGCTGGAGGTCGCAACCGGAACGACAGGCGTGGCAACGGTGGTGGTGGTCACTACCGTAGCAACCGCAGCGACCGCCGTGATTAGTATAAAGCCGGGTTTTGGAACGTTAGAGGTTTTAGTATGGCCAATGCATCTGATAACTTTATTTTACGTGAGTTGTGCATTTTAAATAGCGAGTTCGATATTTTAGCATTAGCCGAAACGCATTTAACTGGTGACAATGTGTTGAATATCGATGGGTACCAGTGGTTTGGTCATAATCGTAAAATTATCCATCGTGATGCAAGGACCGGCTCTGGTGGAGTAGGTTTCTTAATTAAGAACTCTGTTTGTGATAGCTTTAGTATTTCTATTATAAGTGACTCATGTGAAGGTATACTGTGGTTGAAGATGGTACATAAACTGGATAATTTTACTTTACTGCCATGCGTATGTTACCTGCCACCAGAGAATTCATCGAGGCAATTTGATGTGAATAGTTTTTATGAGTGTCTTTTAACTGATATTTACTCATTCCAGAATGAAGGTTTAATTTATATATGCGGAGACTTCAATAGTCGCTGTGGCGATTTAGATGACTTTATTGCTGGTGTTGATGATATACCCCGTCGCAATGTTATTGATTTTACAAGTAAGTTGTATGGGGGTCTTTTCATTGACTTCTTGATAAATGCAAATTTGTGTATGCTTAACGGTAGAACTGATTCTTCGAATGAGTTTACTTCTGTGTCTGTGAAAGGGTTTGCAGTTGTAGATTACTGTATTGCTACGCAAGCTAGTTTATGTAAGTTTACGGATTTCTCTGTGACATTGACCTCTCAACTTATTAATAAATGTGTGGATATAAGTACTTTAGCACCAACCTGTATACCGGACCACTCGCTGTTGTCTTGGTATATTGGTTGTAATAGTGAATCTGCTCAAGACGATACTATTTATAGAAATACTACATACGATAAATTTGATCTTAAGAGAATACCCGACACCTTCTTAAGTGGTCCAGACATTGTATTGCAAGTTAATAATGTAATTGAAAAGTTGGAGCAAGGTTTTCGAACCCAGGGAGATATAGATACATTATATAGTGACTGGTGCAACATTGTTACGCAATCTATGTATACAGATGTTCCGTATAAAACTGTTTCTAGCATTACTAATAATAAGAGGTGTAAGAATGGCAAACCATGGTGGTCACCTATATTGACCAGTTTATGGAATGAAATGTGTACTGCTGAGCGCAAATGGTTAAGGTGCTGCAATAGAAGTGATAAAGCGCTGCTGAAAGCTGAATTCGTTCGTAGTCGAAAACATTTTGACCGTGAAGTGCAAAGAGCCAAACGGTATTATTGGTACTCCATGCAAACTGAACTTTTATCTGATTGCAATGTTGATCAGTCAAAGTTTTGGCAGTCAATAGGTAAGATTGGTATTGGACATTGTAAGGGTGCTAGAATACCTATGCATGTACTATATGAGGATGGTTCAACATCATCTATTTTATCTGATATACTATGTAAATGGAAACATGATTTTAGCTCACTATTTACCAACTTTAGTAACGTTGATATATCTTCTGATGATGATTTTGTAACCGATCAAGGCAATGTACATGTACCATTTAATGATCATATATCAATATTAGAAGTTAAGAAGGCGATTGATAAGGCTAAGCTTAATAAGGCTACCGGTGTTGATAATATTCCTTCTGAAGTGTTGAAAAATCACACCACTGTGATGCTGCTACATGTGTTATATAATATTTGCTTTGATAAAGGTATTGTGCCTTCGGTTTGGAATAAATGTATAATCAATCCTATACCTAAATCATCATCCGCTGATGCTAGAGACCCTTTATCTTACAGAGGAATATCTTTGACATGTACCATGTATAAACTGTATTGCAGTATTTTGAATGATAGACTTAGTGCTTGGACTGAAGCTAATAGTATTGTTGTAGATGAGCAAAATGGTTTCCGGAGGAAACGTAGTACAACTGATCACATTTCATCTCTTGTCAATTTGGTTGAAACCAGAAAGAAACTTAAGAAATGTACGTTTACAGCTTTTATTGATTTTCGCAAGGCATATGATTTAATTAATAGATCGAAATTGTGGGAACGGTTACGGGATACTGGTGTGTGCGGGAAAATGCTGAGAGCTGTCAGGTCTTTGTATTCATCCGTTTCATCATGTATAAGAATTAATTCGTTTACTACTGATTGGTTTGATGTCCAGTGTGGATTACGTCAAGGGTGTGTTTTATCCCCATTACTTTTTAACTTGTATATCAATGACCTTGCATTGTATCTAAAGTCACTCAATGTTGGTATTACAATAGATGACGAAATTGTATGTATACTTTTATATGCCGATGATGTGGTGTTGTTAGCGGAAACTGCACAAGATTTGCAAACTTTGTTAAATGGTTTACATAGTTGGTGCTGTACTAATGAGATGGCGATTAATACTAGCAAAAGTAATATTGTATGTTTCCGCCCAGAATCGCAGGCACAACCGAACTGTTTATTTAGATGTGGGCAAGAAATATTGAGTGTTGTTGATAGATATAAGTATTTAGGCATTGTCTTACATGAGAATCTTGATTTTAATGTTACAGCTAAAATGGTGGCACAAAGCGCTAGTCGAGCGTTGGGTTTACTTATAGCAAAATGCAAGGTGGTAGGTGGGGTCCCTCATAATGTTTTTACCAAGATGTATGACTCAGTTGTTTGGCCAGTTATCGCTTATGGGTCGTCTGTTTGGGGTCATAAATCATTTCCTTGCATAAATGCAGTACATAACCGGGCCATGCGATTCTTCCTTGGTGTTGGAAAGTATACACCAAATGCAGCGATATCTGGGGAAATGGGTTGGGTCCCGCCTGTAGTTCGGCAATGGAAGACAGTTGCCACTTTTTGGGCCCGTTTATCCCATACAGACACCTCGAGACTGAATAAACGTATTGCAGTATGGTCTTGGTCCAAAGCAGTCCGTTGTAGGAACTGGTTTTATTTTGTCCAGAGACAATTATCCGATTTTAACCTTGGTATGTTCTGTAATATAACTGTACCAATATATACTAGATCCTTTGTCCATCAGGTTGAGTCATTGACAATGGATAGGTATATAGCTGAGTGGTCACGTACTATCAATAGTACTGTTGGTACTTCTGGAAAAGGTCGCAACAAACTGAGGGTTTACCGGACATTTAAGCAGGACCATGCAGCTGAACAGTACTGTACAATGATTTTACCACCTAGGCATAGGTCTGCTTTGTGTAAGTTTAGGTGTGGGGTTGCTCCTATTCGAATAGAGACGGGTAGATATGAAAATCTTCCGTTAGATGAACGCCACTGTCCATTTTGTCACGTACTTGAGGATGAGATACATGTTATTTTAGATTGTCAAATGTATGCTGACATTAGATCAGATATGTTTGCCAAGGCTATGTTACTCGAACCTAACTTTGTAGACTTGAGTAAAAGTACTCAACTTGAACTGTTGTTCACTAGTCCGCCTTTAGTCAGGCTATGTGCCAAAACCTGTTTTAATATTCTTCAGCGTCGTCAGTTTTATCTGTGTAGGTAACTTGATGTATTTATCCATTGTTTTAATTCTTTTTCTTATGTCTGTCGGTTGGTAGATGCGAATCGGTACTTCTTTGATCATATCAAAGGGGTTAACTGATCTTTTAAGTCGTCTTGTAAGACATGTATTGCTTTTTATGTAAATAATGTCCTCTATTGGTATTATTTTCCCTTACCTTTTAGATATTATTCCATGTGTTTATAGCTAATCAGTTTATCTTTGATCTGATCAAAGGTAATAACGGTTATTTTAAGTCATTTTTTAAATAAACACGTTTAGTGTACTTTTTCCAAATCAGGTTTTAACGGAACAGTTATATTGCAGTTCTTTAACATGAGATTAGCTAGAATCACATGGTTTTACTCTCTGTTAATAGATGTTACCTTGTGCAATGATGTATGATATATTAATCTACAGTCTCCTATAATTCTTTAAAGAATGGCTGTGTACATGTTATGTTGGTTAACAACCTCTGTTTTGTAGATATTTACGTATGTACATGGATGAGACTTAAATAAATATATATATATCGACGTGTATAACATATAAATGAACAAGGACATCTCACACATTGCATTCGCAAATTCAAACACTAGCACAATGCAATAAATGGTCAAACTGATATTCAGATAAATAGGTACGATCTGGCTGTGATTTCTTTGTGAATACCGTGATACTGTACTTTAACTACACTGGTTGTTTGGCGTTAACGATTTTAAGCCTGCCTTGATCAAATATGTGGGAATAGTACATTTCCGTACTTTTCTATTTAAAGATAATAATCTAGTACAGTAAAACCTCTCTTGTGTTGATTACTTGTTATTTATGGCAGGTGGCTGCTTAAAGCAAGGTGAAAGTAAAACAGAACGCTCCTATAGGAGCGTTCTGTTTTACTTTCACCTTGCTTTAAGCAGCCACCTGCCTTTTACACAAACTAATTGATGTAATTTAGTGGTCGTTATAGAGAGGTTTTACTGTATATGCTGTGTTTATCACAACTGCCATTAACACCTTAGAATATACCGTTGCTTCAAAGTTCTTAATAGTAGCGGATGCCATATTTCCAAAACGAACAGATTGATGGCATACGAAATTACTGACATTTACAGAAGATTAAATACAAGTGGTGTTTAAAGAGTACTTCTCGGTTGATTAAAATGACAAGTGCGTAATACCAACCTACATACACACTCATAGGAGTATTCCCTGGTCGCAGTACAAGACTACCCAACAGGGAATTCGTTAAACATGTCTAATTGAGCAACGTATGTTTCAAGGCGTGCATATGGTCGTCATTCGTCAGATATTCATTTCTCAAAAATACAGAACACATATTTCAGCATCCGCCGTACACGGTTAATATCCAACGAATTGAATATGTTTTCAGCATGGGTTGTTTGTCCTCTCCTCATGCCACAAACAGTTTGCAGGAGTTGTGATGACTAATCATTTCTTAAAGCTGGCGTCCTGTACCCAAATCGACAATTAAACGCCCTTGGTCGTGTCCACTCCACATGTCTAATTGAGTTTTAAGGTGTTACCTGAAGCATTCGATAACACATTCTACACAACGAATGTATTTTTCCTACAATATAATGAAACTCATACCTCGATAAACCATACGTCAAATGAGTTACAAAAAATATTCTCAACAAGATAAAATAAACAACAAATGATCGCCCAGAAAATAACAAGATGTTTCCTTCACATACACAAATCTTTCTGTTAAGTGTAAATTATTGTTAAAGTTAAGTATCATGGTCCTCTCGAAGGATGCACTTCATTTTATTGCTAGCAAGCTTCATATAAAAAGAAACGTCCTATACGATTTAGTCTCGATTGTTCCAATTCCTTAGATATGGGTCATTTCAACAGGGAAATTCAAACACCTTCATGATCACAATAAAGTACTAAGAATGCATTACCGGGTAACAGGCGGAGCTCGTGTATTCCTCTAGTCAATGAATTACGTATTAAACTAATATGTATACGTACCTATTTTTACATGATAGGAGAACCCGCTTTGTAATGTCAGCGCGTTATACACCATTTGTTATTTGCGACGCCCTGAAACACTCGTTCACTTTCCACTTCAATTATAATTAATATACGAGTGTGCAGATACTCATGCTATGAAGTGCAGGTAAAGGTAAGCTGACAGGTAATCATTGTGCCATTACTACTTTATGTAATAAACAAATGTCAATCGATATTGGATTATAGCGATGATTGATTCCAACGGTTAACACACTTTATAAACAACAATCACGACTGAAAATTATATGACTATGAAAGTTTCTCTATATCTGTTGATCACAAGTGGCCTTGAATTAACAGAATTTGCTTTAAACCCATTTATGCATTTTAACTCGTTCATTATTTTCCAAATCATCTGGGGAATATATAAACGTTAACGATAACTGCTGCTTTGTTTGTTTTTTATTGCAATGTGTGTAGAATGACAAACTCACAGGAGGTTCACAGCAGAGCTGATTTAGCATTTTTCCACATGCTTCCAATGTATTGTATATAAGCAGGACTGAAACATCTAAACCATGCCACATGTACGATAGTGATATTCGATTGTAATTGTACCGTGTATTTGTGTTCGTAATAGTATGCACATCTTCATTACAAAGTCATTCAAATACTAAATGGGACTTGTTGGTGGGCTACTATGAAAAGCGTACAAAAGACCCAGCCTTAACCCATTACCTAATAGGCTATTTTTAGATAAGCTTATTTGAATAAATCTACCGAAAAGGAGCATTAATTAGAGAAAAGGAAAAAAAAATAATTTGTAGTTTGAAACCATTGTGATAAATAGAGCATTTGCTCATATAGGAGCAAATGCTCTATTTATCATAATGGTTTCAACATGTGGCATTTACAGAGTCGTCAAAAGTCGTCAATATGAGGGAAAGGGCTACTATAGAATCTGCTGTGTTTGCTCATGGTATTATGCAGCACTTGTTATACAGTTTTCTGCAGTGGCCAAAATATCACGCTTTCATAAGTATGCTATCATTCAAATTATTTTGATTAATATTCATGATGTCATTATTTCTTACATGAATATTCAACAGGGAAAGTGTTATAACAGGTTATACTGATTATATATCATTTGACACAATACCATACCGTCTTGGTTACCATAAAGTGTAAAGTGGAACATATACTTCACGGCGTATCTGTTGCACAAAACGTTTACTCCAGATATGTCACATGTCAAGCTAACTTCACCCGCGACTGGCGCATATGTTTGATCCTATATGTATTTGGTTAGACGATCCACATTTAGTTCATCTAATTCTATGTTGCGAGCTACGCTGCAAGAGCTGGAGTAAAACTTACGTTTTAGTAATGCCATTTTAAAAGATATTGCATCTTTACGTAACCATTAAACCACAGTTTATTAAAATGCATGCTGCGCGTCAAAAACTTTCAGCCTACCGAATAATGTTTAACATTGGAATTTCAAAATTCAATATATTATCAAGTTGCCTACCTACATGCAACAAGGGGGTTAATTAGTTTGAATCTTAATGAGATGCTGATTTAGATGCTGAGTTACGCTGACTTTTATCTGGATCCAAACTGTTTATAAATGTAATCATAGATACACCGGCAGCAGGCTTACGGTTAACTTACCACTGTAAAATGAAGATACTGCTGTCTCTAGTGACGTAATACTCAGCAAAACAAGTTGCTCTCTTGGGTCGTGTAATACTCTACAAAGAACATGTTGCAATTGCTGTCGACGAATTCAGTATATGAATGGGCACGTCTCTGTGAAAACAATTTAGAGTGGCTTAAACACTGGCTGATGTCGTTTTCATATACGATCTGCAACTCGAATTAAATTGTGCCAGTCAATTATTTCTCGATATTGATAGTAATGCTCAATCGATTATCTTGAGTAAACGAATTCAATAGTATAACAGTGCAAACTAGATGATGCATGTCCAGGGGAACTATCGTGATGTACTTGATGTGTTCTTTCTGACTTTGTGATTATGATCATAGACATTAAATGTTGTATGACCGGAGGTCTGTTGTAATGGTTGTTACATCGGTTATTTATTCGAACGTTCCTCTCAATACTAGCAAATGTGGCTTTCAGTAAGGTATTACTGTCTGCTACAGTGTTTATAGGTCTTCACAGTATGTACTACAATGTTCACAGGTATTCATTGTATGTGCAGATTATGTGACAACGACCTTGTGCGAAGATAGTAAAGTAAAAGCACTATAGTTCGAACACTGAAACAAGGATCATGATCGGTCTTTTAGACAAGTGGCAACTTAATGCAGGGTGAAAATCATGCAGAAAGCTTCTCTGTGAGTTTTATGTATGATTTATACCCTGCATTAAGCAGCCACCTGCATAAAAGGGCGTTCGTTCTTCATTATTCAGCCATTAAAGTATCTAGGTTTTATTGTACTTCGATGTGCTTTCTTGAGGACTACTGTAAAACACCTCTACATCGGAACCCTAGTCAAATTCTCACCGTACTGCAGGTCGTGCAAAACATATAAAAATTGACGACAATCGTTACTATGCAGATAGCAGACATTATCGCAGAAATTACGGCTAATTTCGTGCGACAAAAAGTATCGCCAGTTCTAACATACGACGATTGCAACTTCCAATTGTGATCGTCGTATGTTAGAACTAAAGATAAGTTCAGTCGTACGATCTAGAGTAAATCGGGTCCATGTGTACTGTAAATTCCATGGTTTATTACGGAAGTGCTCACTTATTTTTACTTCAGGCTTGTCAAAGTAAGTTACGTATTGTGTAATGTATGAACATCTACAATCATAGTGTCTGTGCAAATATAATATATTCATTTATGGGTGTACCAATGTAAACGTAATCTTATTTACACATTGCTTGATTAATGTATAAGTTAGTATGCTACCATGAGACTTCTGAATTACGAAAAGAACATACCATATGCAGGGAGTGTCTCGCAGAATCCTCCAATCTGAATTACGCTTTTTGAAGACGTCTGTACACTTCCATTTTATAGCATATACAAGGTGAACGAATATAGGAAACATTCTCGAACGAGGACGCCAATTAGTTCTATTTGGATTGGAATATGCATGGCTTAGTTAAGCATATGAAGTACCCTGCACCATGTTTCGTTTAAACGCTGTATCTTTCTAATGATGCATTAACCAGCATTTTCTCTCTCGGCGCCATATGCTGTTTGATATGAAAGGGACAAAAGCAGAAACAATTTTTAAACCTGAAGTAAGATATGAAATATGATAAATATAGATGACAGCGATATATATTAAGATATGTGATGTAACTCAGTTGAAAATGCAATTGTTATAGTGTGGTGTCCTTGTTGAGGTACCGTTTACCATACTACCCTCTTGCTAGTCTATTGATCAGACACAGTAATCTTCAAAAGCTGGTGGTTGCTTAATAAAGGGCAAACGGTGTGCGGCATTTCATATATATTTAGCTTTGGGTTTTATTGTTGACCTGCATTAAACATTACCTGCCTTGCATACCAATAATTAGACGGCTGTTGATGGTCAGTTAAGGCAGGTAATACTGTATATTTAAAAACAATCGTTAACTTTGAAGTATTCATTTATTCATACGTGTATATAAATAAATTCCTTAATTGAAAACATTTGCCCGAATACATTTATTTACGTGCTCGGGTGTAAGTGTAACGTCCATTAATACTTAACCCATTACCTCATATGCTATTTTAGATACAACCTCTTTCAATTAATCTACCGAAAAGGAGCATTAATTAGAGAAAAAGAAAATTTTAGAATTTTGTACTTTGAAACCATTGTGATAAATAGAGCATTTGCTCCTATAGGAGCAAATGCTCTATTTATCACAATGGTTTCACAAAGTGACTTTTATAGAGTCGTCAAAAGTCGTCAATATGAGGGAAAGGGTTAAACACCAATCGGTGTTTATGTGTGTCTGTGATCAGACTGAAACCTTCATAGATGTGTTGTTTGTAATGTAGCAGAAGTCACAATACTTTTTTTCTAGACGTACTCATTTCATCTCCTCATTATTGTTTTCAAATCGCCATGGGAAACATAAACGTCGAATAGTATTGTGTTTTAATTTAACAGAACAGGCACATAGTCGATAGGGTCCTTGGACCGGATACTATTTGTTGGCAACTATTACCTTCGTACGGACAAATACATGAACTCTATTTGAATAAGAAAGTATCTAAGATCTCAAAAATTTATACACATGTACGATAACGGATAAATATGTCACATTTTAAGAACATACTTTGTAATATTATCACATGCCGTTTATTGCACCGAAAAGGCAGAACAAGCAATTAATCATGTGAAACATTCTTTGAATTGCATTAAATTTCCCAACACAAAAATAACCCATTCAAATGCAATTACACATGCAAAAACATGTACTTAAAATGTATTTCCGGCCTGGAATGTTGTCAATTTAGAAACTAAATAATCAGAAATGCGTTGTGTTGTACAATTAGCAAAACATCAATCAAAAGCAGATTAACTTCATCAGCTTCGAATATAATTAGCATTTAACCTATAAATCGCTGTGAATAAAAATATATGTTTATCTTGTACAGTTTTATTACTTGCGTGGAACTATTGACCAAGTTTCAAATAGCTTGGATCCTTATAAGACGCCGTGTCACTCTGCGTCTCACGAATGACAGTTTAAGTGTTAAACTAAATCAGGGACTATCGTCTTAATAAATCAAAGTTGTTGATTGCTTAATACATGCGACTAAACAAAACATCTACGTTTCTACGTGTGTTCAATTCACCAGAGCTGAACCTTTCTCCTGTTTGACTATTCGTATAGGGGAAAATGATATCATAGAAATATTTCAAACTCGATTTTTATAAATGCATAATTATGTACACAGTATTGTTTGGTATTGGTAAATCTGTAGAGTTATATCTATTATAACTGCATAAGCAAACAGAATACCCCGTTCCGGCTCTACTCTGTTTGCAAATGCGGGAAAAGAAGATTATATGAAGGAAAGTGTTGCGATATATACAGTTATATATTCTCTGTGCAGACATAGGTATTCTACAAATCAAACTGTCGTTATATTATACCAACGGTCAGATGAAGAAGATACAGTATTACAACATAGTACATGTACCATGTATTTGATTATATAAATCAACACTTGACAACTGTAATGCATCTAATGAGTTTACAGTATACATGTACTCTGCTAACCTTTCTAAAGCATATCATTGCACTTTTTTGTGATGTTTTTCGGAAGGACATGATCAATACGAAAACGACACATTTGATGTTATTCCAATTGAATTGTGCATAGTTCTATACAATATAGTTCTGCTTCCATTCCACCCCTACGACATTGCCGCGGGTAGATTACATTTTTCCTGGGTGTTATTCTGTCGTTCTGTTATTCCTTTCTGTTGTTCATTATTTAGTGCCTTGACGTTGTGAAGTTACAATGCGCTGGGGATCCAAATATACATTCAGTTTGGTAAACATATGTTCAACATAGAATTTGACCTGTCAGCATATTTTAAGTGTCCATGTGTTTGGTAGTGACTGTTTATGTTTACTCATTTTCAACATGGCGATTGAATTGGGGTATTGAAGACAATTATGGTTACGTATAATACACCAATTCAGATAATTGTCTGCAGAGCTCGAGAATGTTCTACTAATTATGTGTGTATTAATGGATGGCAATGACTAGACTATCCAGTGTGCCTCTCATACCAACCAGTCATACAGTATTTTGAATTCGAAACATCAAACTTTTGTTGTCATACCCTTGCTGTGCAGGTAATCTTCTGCAGTAATTGCAGACACTGAGTTAATCATATTCCTCAAATACACGCCTTTTCGCGCATATGCAAACAGAGAATACCTACATCGGACGGCTCCTATATAATGACATTCTAGTACTGATTCTGGTTTCTACCAATACCAACACGTTTTGCATACACATACCATTATAAAACTTCTGTCAATGAATAACCATGACGCCATCGCTCCTCACGTGCTTATAGAACAGGGAAAGGGTTACAATCGTTGAATGGGGACCTCGTGGGCACTGTAATGAACACACAGTGTAGACCCAAATCAGATTGATTCTATAGGGACACGTATGATGAGTTTTTGCACTGTGTGTCATTGAAAATCCTTTCATATTGAGAGGAATATTTCTTTAATCAAAACGCTGCAGGCGCTGTAGGCCAGGGCATCAGAAGGGTTGATCATTTGTTCAAGAAGATTTGGGGTTTTCCATGTAAACAGAACGAAGTCCAATAGCTCTGAAGAATATCATTGAACCGGAACAGGAAGAAGATATACATAACTATGCATGGCGCTGATCAATCATATGAAGTTTCAGGAAAACCCTGCTAAAGGTTTTGGAGAAACCGCAGGGACAAAATTAATATTCCATGTAAAAAAATCAAATTCCCATAACAGCGCGGTCAAAATTGTCCATGTAAAAGTACCAGTCTCATAACTTTGCAGAAAATCTTCAAACTGAAACAGTAATAAGATATGCACAACTAGGCATGGTGCTGACCAATCCTATGAATTTTCGATGAAAATCTGACCAAATGCTTTGTAGGAGCCGCGTGGACAAAGTAAAATCAGAGTGACGGACAGACAGACGGACGTTCTAACATTTAGACAATTGTTGGGTATTGCCTTTCTTTAATTAACTAATTCTCTCCTACTGGCACCTTTGTGCATTTGTGAAACTTTGTCAAAAGCTCTATTTATCACAATGGTTTCAAACCTTCACTATCCTACTTTTCTATAATTACTGCTCCTTTTCGGTAGATTAATTCAAAGTTGTCAAGGTGCTGATTGATGCCCTAATGACACGACCCAGCGTCAGACCTCAAAATAACTAGCAGTGATCATTGATTATGTTTGCTCCAGTCTCAGCATTTGTATACAGTTTCCATTCATCTGAGTAATTTCATATTATTTGTTTCGATTGACCAACCGCCTCACACATTTGAATATTATTATACAAAGTACTAATTTTCATAAAGTATTAAATAAACAAAATAAAGTTTAGAATACTTTGATACACAGCGAATTATTACTAACAGTAAAAAAGGGAGATAGTCCTGTATATACAGATAAATCAAATCGCTTAACTAGCGATATACTACAGGTTTTCTTGACAGAGGTTGGCTCTAAAACATAGTCTATGGGGGAATCAGTTAAAAGTACCCAACAAGGGTACAAACGTACTCAACAATACAGATGGAATGAATAGAATTTACCGTTATCTATTGTTGTAAGTAATTGGACACTTCCATACTATTTCGCATTATATTTGTGCACTATGCTGTGCGTGGTAATCTATAGGTATGAAATAATTCATTTATATGCCAAACTTCCACTAATTTTATTTTCACTCTTAAAATCGCATTTTTACCAATTTTTATTGGTAAATGTTAACAAACTTTAACTGTTGAAGCCCAACCAAATTGGAACGTCGCCGATCTATTTGCTTTAGCGTATTGACATATTGTGCAAGCGGTAAATCGCACTTTTCCTCGGTTTTCTTCGGAAATGCGTGGATAGGGGTTGAAATTTTGGCGTGACTACTATGGCCTTAGGTTTGGAAAGCCAACCGCTGTAATCCTATTTCTTATAACCTTATACTTGTTGATGTTGATTTATAAGCATGTTGCGTTTTCTTCATGACTTTCAATCGACTTGTTGAAAGTCATGCAGAAAGCACCACCTGCCTAAAAGTATGTTATTTTTTCTCTAATATAGTTCCAGTTTAGATGGGTTTTATGTAAAGTTATTATAGTTTGGCCACATTGTTACTGACAAAATATATATTCTAAATGTCAATGCGTGTTTTACATTGAATATCGAAGATACATGCACGTGAACCCTTTAACTATTGTACATCTGAATCTAATTTTAATGTTCCTGAAACAAACATCACCCAATTCGAATTTAACTGTGAGAAACAAAAAAGGAAAAGATGTTTTACGAGTGTCAACGTTTTAGAGATTTATTGATTTAGTAATGGTGGAACTGTCTTACGATTTTTGTCCTGTATTTCAGCTGATAGTAACATGCGTAACATGTTCAGAAACAATATTCTTTTTTTATACTAAAACACACATTGGCTAACGCACTTGTTCAAAACCAAATGTGACAATATAACGCAAAACATTGTCAACAATGTGCATGCATTGGACGAGAAAGAAAGTATGACAGCGACAATAATTGGACTGAGGCAACTGTGCAATTGTATCTTGTAACAACACGAAATATATATTGCATTGTGTTTTTTTATGATTACTTTTGACTGTTTAAGTTTTGTTCTAGATTATGGAATGCTTGCTGATTTCAATGGTTTTTAAACTCTCGAGTTTCATACAACAGGAACGTATGTCACAGTTTGCTGAAATTAATTCGTTTGAACAGAGTACATGCATTATTATGCATTCAATGTTTCAGGATTGTGAGAGCATATTTTTAAACAAGGACAATAAAAAACAAGATATGTTTGTAAAACATTTATACTCCCAGATCCCCTGACATCAACAAATGTAGTGTACATCAACAAATTTAGGGATCATTTATTGGTCATGACCAGTCATCACAGCAAGTTGTAAGATCATAAGCCAAACCTTTGAACAGCTAGTGGTCATGACCAACCACCACAGCAAGTTTGAAGATTCTAAGATAAACTATTGAGCAGTTATTGATCAGACAAAAGTCAGCAGTTAAGGTCATAGTGACCTTGACTTCTGACCTAGTGACCTAAAAACTACAGGAGTCATATTGTGGTCATGAACAATCACAACAGCAAGTTTACAGATCCTAAGACAAGCCATTGAGCAGTTATTGATCGGAGACCATTTCATCAGTTAACGTCATGGTGACACTGACGTTTGACCTATTGACCTCAAAAATAGAGGTCATCTAGTGGCCATGACCAATCACAGTAAGCTTGATTTCATGATCCTACGCCAAGCAGTTTATCAGTTATTTATCAGAAACTGTTCGATCTACCGACCGACCGACCAACATGTGAAATGCAATATATCCCCATTGTTTCAAAATGGAATATAACTATTTCAGACACAATCAATTAACATAGTTGACATTTTTAATTTAGTCTTTGTTTAAATAGAAGTAACTACTTATAGTTTACTTTCAGTCCGAATGACCGCTCAGTCGACTGTACATTTGCCCCGCTGGTCATTGAGTCATTCGCCTACAATATTGAGCACTGCTAACATATGACACAATCATGCAGCCGCAGTACCGGCTAGTGACCATCACAGGAACCCATTTAAACCACTGGGTTGAGAGGAGTTACGGGTTTGAGACACTGAAAGGTATCTCTGAAATTTATTGGAGGAACCGGGATTTGAACCCCGGACCTCCGGAATAGTAGTTAAGCAAGTAACCACTAGACCACCGCACACCTTTATCATAATGAAGCGTATGTATAGATGATATTTTAATGGATTTTAGAACGTGTGTGTAGTCTACTGCTCGTTACACGAAGTGTCCATTTCCTTGCTTGACTGTCTATCAGTATGTCAATAGCCGGATTAAAAGACTGCTGTCATTTATACCCATCACATCTAATAATGTCAAAATACCTCCATACATGGATCTAAATAATACATTTCACTTCTAACAAAGCCGACTATGTACCTCTGACATTGGCATAGCAACTGCACATCCCGATAACAGCTACCTATATATGTTATCATAATCATACCTGCATTTGAAAGCTCCAAATGTAATTGCTAAACGAAAGAGACCCTTCATAAGTAAAAGCATTGATGCAAAAAGAGAACATTGCAGACTCGGTTTTATTGAGTCTGTCCATGAGTAGTTATTAAAAGTGTAAAACTAATCACAACCCTATCACCTGCTTAAGTGGTATTCAATTTTCATAGCAGCGAAAGTAATTACCCCCGAATGACCAGAAACTATATTAACACTTAGTATGAAGTACGGGGCGATCTCTTAGACATCAATAATGGTACACGTTTTACATGTAGTTTTCATTGTAAAACAAAATACTTCTTTTAAATCGTAAACAACATCGGCAATTATATGGTTATAATAAGTAGGAAATTACATGCATGGGTACGAGTATAAGTGTTGTTATAATCAAAGTAAATTTGGACTTTGCCCCTTAACCATTTACTCCATGAATATTATTGCAAGAAATACTATACACGTATGTGTGTTAGATAAATGGTTATAATAGCACATGGATAACGGAATGTATGGCCATAGCAAAAACAGCAGAATTATATCTATACTATATCATAAACAAACAGAGTAGAACTTAACCAGAAGTCTACTACAACCGCCGTCGGATCTGGACTCACTCTGTTTGCAAATAACGACGTAGAAAAGCGTATTTATAGAGAAAAAAGGTTCACCCATATCCAGCTAACCACAAAACCTTTTTTAAACAGCCTTGATTCAGATGAGACATCGAGTTACCCCAAGCTGTCGGACAATTGGTCAGCATATCCTGAAAGCTTATGTTGTGACTAATTGTTAGAAGTAATATCCAACATTTATCAAACTCTGTGTTGGTGATTCTGTTGCTTTAAATAGTAATACGTTTAAATTACAGGCTGTCAAATAGAATTACCGTTTGCATATTTACCTGTTCAGCACGTTCATACATTCTGGTCAAGTGTATGCGATAATGTTACCTCCGATTCATAAATGCACAGCTTTATTGACGCGAAACCGCACGGGTATCCGCTAATGCGTGCTCAAACACAATATTTATAATTAATTTATGCGAAAACCCAGAAATATATAGGTGCCAAGTCGAAACTATATAGTGGACGTGTTTCTCTTTACTTTTTAATATCCAAGAATAGCAAGTAAAATGATGAATTTTACATGACTAGACACCATTATCCCATGAAACGTATGTATAGATGTTATCCCAATGGATCTTAGAACGTGTGTGTAGTCTACTGCTCGTTACACGAAGTCGCCAGCCGGCGCTATGCTTGCAGGTACGCCATCAATATCACGGATGGTGTCTGCAATGGGACTGGAACGAATCATACTTAAGCACAAAATAATATGCACAGAGCAAGTCAAACGTAAAAAGGAAGCATACTGGACTAGTGATACACTACCTTTAGCGGGTCCCGCGTTACGTTACATATGCTTCTAGTTGGCGTATGACATGTTATATGATGACGGTGTCGAATCAGTGCAAAAGCACATATGGTTTAATGACACGGTGCCTCAATTATCGGAGACAACTTAATGGCTTAAACGAAAGCAAAATGTTATACCAATCGTTTCCATAGACCACAGGACATAATTATAAAAGTTAAAATGAAGTTATCTAATATAGTATGGCTATCTTTCACGTTGTGTTCCTCCTGTCGGTAGAAATATACGAGATAATTAGATATTGAAAATCGATTGTATGAACATAGAATATTGACAAACATTTGCTCTCGTCTGCAAACATTCCAGTCTGACTCAATACAGTTTAAATCACGACACTGTATATGTTAAACCATTACAATAAACATTGCCCGCAGGCAGGTTCAAAAAGGTTTAAATAATCAGGTTAGATAAATAAATGTTTTAAATTCTCACCAGTAGTGCAGTGTAAGCAACCTGCTAAATAATTGACTTACCATTATCCCTTTATTAGGACTACCTGTTGTCCACCGGATACCTACAATACCCAATATATGCGTGCTTCTTTGATGTTTCGTGTGGATTTCGAACCCACTGTTCTTCCTTGTCATATATTATTGTAAAGCTGGCGATAGTTCTCGATAGCTTTTAAATAATAGTACTTGCAACAGGTTGTTCATAGTGCATTGAGTGTCAGTGTACGAGGTGCTAGGGGCATGGGCAGTGTTGCACTTTAAATTACTGCTCATAAACATACTCAATAAAACCGAGTATGCAATATTCTCGTTTCACAGGATATCATCTTGGCAGAGTTTATATACCATATGTGGAAGTAGAAATAAATGAGGATTTGATACTCTTTACGAATAGTCTACCGTAACTGTCAGTTTTCTGCGAGTGCATAGGAGCAAATGCTCTATTTATCACATTGGTTTCACACTTCAACATTCTAAAATTTTCATTTTCTCTAGTTAATGCTCCTTTTCGGTAGATTTTTTTCAAAGAGGTTGGATCTAAAATAGCGTATGAGGTAATGGGTTAAATACGTACCCGATACAGACGTCTATTGACGCCCTTGTAAACGATGTAGACTTGGATCAGATGCCTTCTATATGAGATCAAACATGTTATTATTCGTCATGCTATAGTATCAAATTAAAGCCAATCAATATTTTAGTCAATATTATCTGATAATGAATATCGTCAGGTTAAAGTTAAAAATGGCAGGTGGTAATTCTGATTTGCAATAACTGCAAGGCATTCATTGTGAATGCTAGGTACTGAAACAATCCGTTTTGTAACCTATGAGCATGTCTTATTTATGTCTGAACATATCCATTCATACAACCCAATACCTTTGTTCATTTCACTAAGGTTTAACTGTAAGACAATTAATTGCTTGATTCTGGTTCAGTTAGTTCCCAACTTTTCGGTCACTCAAACTCATTAGTAATATTCATGATTCGAGTTCGACATTCATCGATCTTTGTATCAATTAGTGGCATGCGCTGTTTCAGCCAAAACATAAAATTAAACAATTTAAGTAGTTGTAATTATCTCGTCACACCATGGCATTATATGACCTTTTGCGACACGTATCCTAGCCCTTCACGAAAGTGTATAAAATGTTACCTGGACTTTTATTCTAGTATATTTGCATTCATTAATAACGGACTTAAATATGCACCGTTAAAACATGCGTGATATTACAATAGCAAGGCGAATAGTATGTTAGCACGTTGATGACGTCAACAATGTCATCTCGATATTTTGAAATGAGAGATCCGCAAACGTTTGTACCTGTGTTAGCATCTCGTACCATCTGATATGTCTGTGTTTGCGTTTTTGTTAGGTCTACGAAACATGTAATAACTGCTAGAGTCTCTTTGCGGAATAATGACGTGGTTTTTTGTTTGATTTTTTTTTGGGGAAGGGTCGCGCAGCACACTCTTTAAAACAATGCCTCGTCTTTAAAATCCGATATATGCTGTTTCCATCGTCAATGTGACGTCCATATATCAGCAGACGACACTTACGCACTGTAGCACACTGGAAGACAGTGACAAACAATGCAGTACTGCATGGTGCAGATACTGGTCGGACGGGTACTCATGTACTGACCAGATTAGAATAATCGCCGTGGCAGTCATGCTGAATATAAAAACTAGATAACTAGATATTAACTGCTATAAATATTGCATTATGTTGTTAATACAAATAAATTGTATGGTATGATGTGTCTCGTAAATTGTTACACACCATGTACGTTACAGTTAGTGAGATATCAATAAATTGTTTGAATGAATCCATTAACCCTGTGTACAAACGTGTATATAGTTTACAACGATATACCCTCCTCGCTGCATCGCCGACGCGTTGTGATAATGACAACACTCCAACATTTCCGGTATAGTTTTATCCCAGGTGATTTCTTAGCCTCTCGACGCATCTTCTGACTTCTATAAGACCTATTTTAATGCACTTAAGGTATTTGCCTAACAGTAAAATATCTGATAATTGGCACTGTGTTCTCTGGGATCCACGTTTAACTACCCAAGAAGCACAATATCTAATGATCTATTCTGCGCATAATTTGCCAAGTTTGTGTAAAAATAATTTCTAAATAGGAATCGGTGTGACTTGAAAATAACTTAGTGCTAAAGCACATGGTAAAGAAAAAACTGTTTGTATCGAAAAAAGATCAATTTCTATTACCTCAGAAATCAACGGAACCACCTCCGGCATACACGGCAAATTCAGTTATATGTACCGGATGTACTCAATATATATGAAATCAATGTATTACACGATAGATATTCTCATTTTGCGTGTTTACACTTTCTTCTGATGCATGTCAGTCATTCTTGTGAAAACTGAACTAATATTCATAGTGTTTCTCCAATTTATGAGATTTGACTATGGTTTTCGTTAATTTACGAGTAATCGACGAACAGTTCCATCATTATGCCCGTTAGAAAGCGTGGACGAATGTAAATCATTTAAGAGATTGCTCATTCAAGTCTTACACAGTTATATTCATTATAAGCACTACAAACTGTGTAGCAACCATATCAAACGGGCACAGCGAATTGCTTTTGTCCTTTTAAAGTTCAAGTAAATAGCGTTGCTCGTATCTGCCCATCCGTTATGTAGCTGCTGGTACATGTAAAGATCAATATCTCCGTTATCTCGGTACGGTTGTCCCTTTCGGGGCAGGACGTTGTGCGTTTGATCCTAGGTCGGGTATATCAAATACTTCAAAAATGTTTATTGGGTATTTTGTTTGGGCTGTGTGGCCCGATATCAGGGCAATGCTACCGGGCATGGATTACAATGTGCAATCTACACTTTCTGTATCTATTTCTACATCTAGGTCATATATTTTGCCCATTATTGCTAGACGTGTACATTAAGCAACCATTCAACATACAAAGGGGAATAACATATTCATTTTTCCGCGCACAATGTTCATTAATTCGAGTTCGACAGCAAGGAAAGAATATGCTAAAACATTACGTCAGAAGCAAGTAGAATAACTAGGTTTTGGTTAAAATGGTTCAGTGACTTGGCGACCACATAATACACTGCATATTAACAATACTTTGTATTCATTAAACGTACTATTTAGTATGGAATTTTCAAGAGCAGTACACTAGGACACGACTTAAGAGAGGGACTATAGAACAGAATTTCTGTGATCCATTTATATTAACATGCAGCGTTAGAACACAATTACATCACGTCAAATGATGAAAACATTCATGGACAGACATATAGGAGCATTGTGGTAGTACAGTTAGATTTACGACAAAGCATCGATCTTACACTGGTTCCTACAGCCCAAAAGGAGTTCGGCTAGACTCGAACACCACTAATATATTAACCGGTTTTGCAGAAGAAATTGACTACTGTAGAATTACGTCCAAGTATATGATATCGTGATGCAATTAGTAAATAAGATGTACTGTGTTCGAACATAAGAATACGTTTCTTTGGCTATGACAGTAACAAGATAAACATTGTGCTTGAACTACATAGGGAAAAACGGGGAACTCTGGGAATTCACCTCAATGTCCGGCTATCTGATGTTTAACGTTTATATAAAAAAGATTGGGAAACAGTGAAGGAGCGTCCGAACTAATAGTGTTGAGCATTTAATTGGTGGTAAGAGGAAACAGACTGCATCATGGGAGTTACATGCAATAATTGCCTCATGCCAGACTCGACTTGTCTCCATACGATGCCAGAAACCTCTATTGGATTATTATGCAGTGAATACCTTGCAGAACGCTTTCAGATCATGAATTATGAGGCTGCACTTGGTTTTGATCGGAATCCAAATGAAGACAATTCAAAATCAAGATTGCCTAGCAATAAAGGACGACGTAGACAATGTCAGCTATTATTTAAACAGGCGGTCATATAGCAAGGACTAGGGAGTAGCATTCGAATATCCGAATGCTGCTTTCAACTTGTGTATGTTTGACACACAGACTCAAACATTGGCTGATTGTCCTTGAGAAGAATTGGTATCGGATGATTGTTTTTAGGGTTTTCCTTGCGTTAGTATTTTACGTTTTTGTAATGTAGAGTAACCCTTAGCTCCATAGACTAATTTTAGACCCAACCTCATTGAATAAATCTATCCGAAAAGGAGCATTAACTAGAGAAAAGGAATAATTGTAGAATGTTGTAGTTTAAAACCATTGTGATAAATAGACCATTTGCTCCTATATGAGCAAATGCTCTATTTATCACAATGGTTTCAAAAAGTGACTTAAACAGAGGCGTAAAAAGTTGTATTTCTGGAGGAAATGGTTAAAATTCTAAGCAGAGAGATCAGATGGACCTCTTGTAATTAAATAATCCCAGTCATAATAAATAATGCCAGATGGTTACATTTCTCTGGCGCCATGTCAACATATTCCAGCAAAATTTAATGTGCCACTAGTATCACAACTTCAATCTTTGTAATAGTCCCGCCCGGAATAAGATCTACACTTTGCACAATGCCATCAGTATATGTGTGGGTAAATTCCGTGCCCGTGACCTGATCGTAGTTTTCTTCTTTAGATTACAGAAAATGCATTTTTGTTTGTTTTTTTAAACTCAGGTGCCACCTTCCAGTCTTGTATATGTAGAGGATCTCTTCCTGTGAATGTTTAAACCAGCGATTTATATACGACTGGGACACAGATGCCCCTGAAACGGTTGAGTCACAAAATAATCGTGTTTTCAGGGTTATGTACAATTATATTATTCTAATATTTTCATTTTATCATATACAGGAGAATATGGATTTTCCTTTAGCCTACAGACTGGTAGACGCATGAGCAGAGGGTCAGACGAACAGACGAGTTAATCGGCGAGTAAACGAGATACATACTAACGAGCAGATGGATAAATGGACATACAGACAGACGGAATGTACATTTAAAATTATTAGTTTTACAACTGTACCGAATAACTGTTTCAAGTATGGTATATATTAAACGAGATATTACAAAAAAGCTAGCATCGATGTAGGGTTGTCACATATGCTTTAATATGAAAATCTTATCAACATTCAAAATTAGAATTCTTCCCCCGAAGTGGTACCAACCAACCGTACTGGCTCATATACTTTAATAACGCAAATGCCTATATAACTCATTATTACCAGTCAGAGTAAATCCTTGGAATTTGATTGGTCAGTTTGCCAAAAACTGCCGGGGTGTACAGTACCGTATTCAGCGGCTTCCACGGAGAATACAGAATTATTCAAATTTGACGCGTGACGTCTTTCGTTTTGTTTTTATTTTTAGCGTCGATTCGAAATTTCATATCGTCCTTACTCCAATAATTCTGGATGGATTACGACCAAATAATCGATAATAAACGTAAAAAACTGTACCTCATACGTTCCTCAAATTAACACTATCAACTTATCAGTACAACGTGTTACCGTTATTGTTTATATTCCTCTTTCGAAATTGCTCTGAGACGACGTCATATTTGTTCTGTGATGACGTCATGTTTTCTTTGTCATGTTGTCATACAATTAGAGATCTAATGTCAGCAAAATAAGAGTTGTTCGTTTCTTAATTAGGTAAATCGGATCTCTGACTGGTAATAAATTCGTTACACGGTAATTTGGCAGGGTGTACGGGCTGGTATGACCGGATTAGACCACGTATTTCCTTCGGCTAACGCCTCAGGAAATACGGGATCTAACCCGGTCATACCAGCCCGTACACCCTGCCAAATAACCGTGTAACTAATAATGTCTTGTACGTGGAAATGTGTATTTACTTGTTGACGCCATGATGCCAAATATGTAAAATTGTTTATTATAATGCTTTAATGATCATTGCTAGCCGATGTGTTCTATTCACACTGAAGCAGATTAGTGAGTAACATATACACGTACGTTAGCTTAGCTTGAATATATCATCAAAATAATATAGATGTTCTAGTGGCGAGCAATGTTTGTATGTTACTCTAAGCCGTCTTTTTATGGTCCAGGGTAATTTGTTGGTCACCATAGAAATATCATTCAGAAGACGGACAAGACATCAAACAACTAAGGAGAACGGTTGTGTGCGCCCCGAACTATTCAGTGTAATTACAATAGCAGTACCTATAGTACAGAAATTCAGAATTAACGACTAAATAAATGAACAGCAAGGTGCACATATTCAATTCCAAATGCTCATATGACGTTTCTTTAATTTCTAATCATTAGTTGTTGAGAATCGTGCGCAAGAGGAAGTACCATGTGAATATCATATATAGTCATGTACAGTTAATTAACCAACCAAGTTCGAATGGCAAGATACATGTATTCCACAATTGCTGAAGTTTTATTGAGTTTCTATCGTTGGATGCTGAGACAACGTAAGAACAGAAAACGTACTATATATGCACATATAATTAACATGTGGTAGGGTCAAGTAAAGACTCGTAATTCTGAGGGAAATTATTGGATCAAACATTGAATGACTTTGTGCACATATCCAATTGAAGCTGAAAGCTTTGATGAATTATTATCGTCATCTGCTGAGAAATATCGTCGACGAGCACTGGGCAGACACACAGACGAGGCGGCGTTTATATGTTTTCAGGTGTTCATTCAGGGAGTTTTAAAAACCACCAGCTTAAAGATATGTCATTTTTGGTAATTCATACACCCGTGCTTACAACTAACAACTTTACAAAATATGTTAAATGATACGTTGTGTTTAAGCAACATCGCACAACCTACATATTGTCAACATATTCCAGACCAATTAAAGTGAATATTCTTAACATATAACCTTCATGTTCATGTCTCTAAGATAAAACAAAAAACACGACCAACCCTCCAAAGGCCAGCACACATAAAGGAGTGTAATACATGTTTAAGAATAGATCAACACATACCAAGTCGCGCTTTAATCCTTAATCCGGTTAATAATTAACACTGGTACCTTTTTCCTGTATATAAAATAAACAAATGTATCATTATACTCGTAATGTGAATATATTATATATTGTGTCACACAACGTACTAAACACTTTTATTAAATGCTTATAACAATGCATGAACAAACATCAGAATGCAAATTGCGCATTATCGTAAACTTACCAATAGCTTTCCAGACTGATCTTATGCATATTTACGTAGGTGTGTGGCTTGTAAAGCTAGGGTTACGTTGAGAGATGCGTGAGGTTAGGACGTCCGTAAACCGGTTTAAACCCCCAGTGGTGTTTTTTGCTACTGACCGTGCAAAGGCGGTACTCTCTTTGTCACCCTTCCTTTTGTTTGCCTTGCGTCTTTGTGCTTGTGATTTTGTTCATGTGTGGAACGTTTGTCTCTGGTTTTTGTGTGTATTTGGTGTTTTCTGTGTTCATTTCGTGTGTGAGTGTGCGTTTGGGTGTGTGGATGTGTGTGTGTTTGTGTGTCATGCTGTCTATCGGTGTTTTGGTGGTGGTTGCGTCTTGTATGTGGCTTTGCCTACTTGACTTTACTACTTTTTCATTGATATAAATTTTGACAGGTATAGCTGTTCAATTTGTCTGTTGGTCATTATGCTTTCCTCTTTGCTTGTGCGGCGACGGAAAAGGCTTAATACTCTATAAAGATTCCCTCTTAAACCCGTTTACGGAGGGAGGAAATCAGATATTTGTATTTTGCCAGTTCTGTCGTACCCCAAATGACTTCTCCACAGCTGCTCTGACCTCTGAATAGTCATCGAGTACATGGCTACGATGTCAAGTTTATTCTTTTTCAAACAAAACAGTTGCGCATGCTTAATATCCACTAGTATTTGTATCTTCTTGCGATTTATTTTTTATAAAATGTCGGTGAAGAAGTTTCATATAGTTTTCCCGTACTTTTAAATTATAACGTCATTTATATGATGACGTCGCTTGTTTACCTCTAATGTTTATTTTCAAATCATTTCCTTTTGGCAGACATCGTTATGCATGTTGTGGAGTTGTCTGGAGGGGAATTTTATTTCCATTTTGACTTTGGTGAAAGTGGGATAAGGACGAGGTTGGGTACCCGTAAACCAGGTTTAAGTCCCCCAGTAGCCCTTTTTTATTGGTTTTGGCTGCTGGTCGTTCCAAGGCGGCACACCTGCTTTCAGCCTACGGTCAATTTTGTTATTTAATATGCTTAATGTTTAATGTGTTTCGTCTTGATATGCGTCCTGTTATGTTTTGTCTTGTGGCTTTACCGTTTCTTGTTAGATGATGTTTGGTGCGGTGTCATTCCGTATGTGGCTCTCCCTGTTTGACTATTTTTCCGTATTAAGTCCCCCAGTAGCTTATTTTGGTGACTGGCCGTTCCAAGGCGGTACTCCTGCTTTCAGCCTATGGTCAATTTTGTTGTTTAATATGCTTAATGTTTAATGTTTTTAGTCTTGATATGCGTCCTGTTATGTTTTGTCTTGTGGCTGTACCGTTTCTTGTTTGATGGTGTTTGGTGCGGTGCCATTTCGTGTGTGGCTCTCCCTGTTTGACTATTTTTCCATGAAATGCCAAAATGGCAGGAAACACTCACCAGAGCTAGGGTAAAGCATAATGTTGTTTTTTTCACTCCATAGTTATGCACCAAAGGGAAATGTGAACACATCACAGGTACATCTCTATATGAACATGTATGTAGCGATGATGTACCTGTATTGTATTTCACAAACAATGTGCCATATCTACATCCATATATGTAGTTATTGATATGGGCATGGTTGATAAAGCCTACATGTAAACACCAATAACATCTAATACATTTAAATCATTGTACAGTATATATAATGTATCTGTAGTTTGGTATGATATTACCGTCAACATGTAATGCTACGTCAGTAGAAGTATTACATTGTTCCATGTGTCATTTTATAGACACCCCACCGCGGGGCATATCGTTTTTGCTGTGTCTGTTGGTTTGTGGTTGTTTGGTTTGTTGGTTCGCTGGTTGTTTTGTTCGCAACATAAACGTTGGCGATAATGTTGTAGTCATTGCACATTCAAACCCTGACATACGTGTGCAACATGTAAAGGCGAATATTTGTAGGGGGTCTTATCAAGGTCGATGCCATACACCAATGTCAAAGGTCAAATTACGTGTCAACTTTAGATGTGGCGATACTTTTGTCGCCAATCAACATACATAGTTTGACCTTGGCATGAACGTGTAACTTTTGGAGCCGAGAAATTATAGGGTGAATTATTAAGGTCATTGTCATGTACCAATGCCAAAGATCAAAATACTGGTTAAATTAAGATTTGCGATAATTTTGTCGTCATACATCCGTCAAACGTGGCATGCATGTTTAACTAATTTAGGCGAATATTTTTGGTGTGTTGCTTTGCTGGTTGGGTTGTTCGCAACCAAAAGGTTGGCGATAATTTTGTAGTTATTGCACATACATATCTCAAATTTGACATGTTTTGGTGATGGTGGCGATTTGTGTGTGGCTTTTCCTGCTTGACTTTACTACTTTTTCATGCATATGCATCTTATAGAGGCAAAACATTGTCGGAATGACTTATTAAGGTCAATTACATAGTTACATAGTTCTTCTTCTGACTCTGGGATATTTCTGTCTCCTCTACTGTCAGCTCTATGCAATCATCTGAACTTACATTGTGGTTTTGTCCGGTGTTAGGTTAAATGTATGTTTTCTCTATAATTATAGTATAGCGACTGTTGTTTTTCTGCGTTTGTCTAGTCTTGCCTCGGACGTTTTAACTGTTTCAACTGTTACGACTGATGCTGGTATGCATCAAAGCCATACATCAAGGTCAAGTGTCAAATTATGGGACAAATTTAGATAAGGGTGAATTATTAATGTCAATATATTACATCAAGGTCAAAGGTCATACCTGGGGCATAGGGTTTCACATACACATCTGGTATAAATCCTGATTAATACAATTATACTTTGTTTGAAATCATAGTAGTACAACTTTTATACAAAGAGTACCATGAAGTTGTAACGCATCGGAATATACAGAAAAATGACATCAATGCAAATGTTCGTGGATCCTAATTACCTGTACACTCAAATATGCCTCTGCTCGCAGAGTAGACTGATCGAGTGCACTTCCTTGTTTTGCCTACTTGTCCGTGTGATTTATTCCATTTCAATATGATCGGCGCAATACGGCGTATATCACAGAGAGATATTAAACTGAACAACGGATGTACTTAGAACTCCGGCTCAAGTTCAGTTGACAGATTATGGCTGAGGTTTATGTAAATATATAAGAAACGATATACCTCGATTCGGAGTCACCGTTACATATGTGTTCCTGCACGCAGTGGAACATATTTGGTTTAAGTCAATATGCAGAGGGTATTTTGCAATCAATGGTACGTAATTGAACAAACAATCAAAGCACGTATTGTTCGAATACAATACTGATATTATATATATTATAGTTTGTAATTAATTTTATGTCGACTCCTTCAATCCCTTGATAAAAACGAATTTACAATTCTTGCCATGCTAGACTTATCGGCTGCATTTGCCACTATCGACCTTTGCTAAAACCCCTGGAAAAAGACTTAAGAATCATTGGCAAACCACTTGAGTGGATAACCTCCTTACCTGAATAACCTTATCAAATAGTCTCAGTAGATTAAGAACTGTCCATCCCAGTTAAAAATATAGCGTGCCACGGGGATCGGTCCTAGGACAAAAGCACTACATCATGTACACAAAACCTGTCGGCTCAATCTGCAGAAAACATGGACTTAACCACAATTTCTATGCCGATGACTCACACTTATACATGTATGTTATCCCCAATGGCATTTCCCGTCAACAAGAAGCTTTATCGCGAGTTGAGGATTGTTTCGGAGAAATAGTCTCATGGATTCGATAGAACAGGCTGAAGCTCAATAATGACATTTTACTGAGGTCATTCGGATTCATACAAAACACGGAAGTGAGTGAGTGAGTGAGTTGGGAAGTGCATGTAGAGGTTAATGTGCTAGTAGGACCTTCTACAATCAGACCATCTTTGTGTATAAGGAATCTCGGTGCATGGCTCGATTCACAAATGGATATGATATCAACTGCCAATCCCGTCTGTAGGTCCAGTTATGCACAGCTCAGGCAAATAAGCCATGTAATAAAGTACATCTCACCTGATGCTACCAATACGTTGGTAAACTCTCTTGTTACATCAAAAATACTGCAAATCAGTGCTGCATGGAATTTCAAACAACTCACTGCGGAAATTTCAATGGGTGCAAAACACAGCAGCCCGCACCATAATCAGAACTCCTCGATATAATCATATCACGCTGGTTTTGAAGTAACTTCAATGGCTTCCGGTTCAACATCGGATTGAATTCAAAATTCTGACACTTACGTTTAAAGCCATGCACAGTGAATCTCCCAAGTACATTGTCGACATGCTTGACGTGTACAGGCCGCGCAGAGAGTTAAGGTCAGCAAATGGATCATTGTCGTTGGTTGTGCCAAAGGCGTAAGGTAAAATACGGTGAGATAAGTTTCATGCATGCAGTTTCAAACCTTTGGAATGCTCTACCGTCAGTCATTAGAGATGGAAGGTCACTGGTATGTTTCAAAAGGTGTCTAAAAACGTATTTTCTCAACATTTGTTACTAGGACTGTTTAGGAAACGATATGCTGCACACCTTTCATTGTCCAGATAGACAATCATGCGTTTCCTTCCGGTTAGTAGTTTCATACATGTATCTACTGTATATCTAAATAAAGTACAAACATGAGTCATGCAGGAAACACCACATACAGAACAAACAGTCGACCGAACAGCAACACAAGGAAACAGCAAACATACATAACTATAAAAACATCAAGAGACGCACAAAGACAAAACAAACATACAATAGGGTAATATGGAAGTACCGCCTTGGAACGGTCAGTGACAAATGTCACTAGGAGGTTAAACCGGTTTATGGGCGCCCAACCTCACACTTATTCCATCCCCACCCTAAAAGACAAACAGTGTAAATAAACGCATCCCCTCTCCGACTAATCTACAACAACCGCGATGGCAAATACAGTGGTAAAGTGCATGTATAACGAAAACATATCTGTATCCACCTATCGCTAGTGTACTAAATGATTGAGCTGCAAACAGAGTAACTGTAGAAAAGTAATACAGGGTACGACAAAACGAAATAGTACAGATATCCGACGTTCTCCTTCCCGTTCTTGATTTAAGAGGTCGCCTTCATAGAGTACTAAAACTTTCTTGTCGGCGTACATGCAAAGTGGCCAGCGTGATTGCCAACTGTAAAAGGGTTGACAACCAAACATGCAGTATGTTGTAGTACTGCAGGATCATATCCCTTATTAATGAATTTGTTAACATATTTGATGAACAAAGTGAGAAAACTCCAATAAGTTTACGAAGTTTGTAAATCACATCACCATAAAATTCAGGATGTGAAATACCGTGTCGCAGAAGCACCTTGAGATTACATTGGTACTTGCCAATAAGCGAGAGATTTCGATAGTAAAATTTAGAGAAAGTTGTTCTTAGTTTAAGGTATCTATATCCTTGCTTAAGCAGTTTTTCAGTTAAAATGAAATTTCGACTGTTAAAATCGTCAATAGATGAACAAGCTCTAGCAAAACGAATAAGTTGAGATATATAAACCCCGTAAGATGATGCACGGGGAACATCCCCGTCAAGATGAGGAACATTTACAATATTAAAATCAAAATCATCTCTTTTGTCATATATATTTTAGAAGAAATCATTCCATTATCAATTTTAAGGTCTTGATCAAGAAACGCTGCATAGTTGTCGGACGGGTTAGCTTTATTCAATTTGGGTTCTTTAGGATAAATTGTAGGAACCAGAGCATCAAAGAAAGGGTCCTTCTGATCCTTCGAGATCATGAATTTCAGTACTTCTTGTTCTGAAAATTGAATACTGCTTAAGCCGGTGCTGGGGGCGTGAGCAGTGTTGCACTTTCAATTACTGCTCATGAACAGACTCAATAAAACCTAGTCTGCAATTTTCTCTTTTTGTGTTGCAATTATTGCTTTCGGGGGACCACCCCCCATCAGAATTTATTATCTAAGTTAAAAATATCATCCAAATATCGGTAAGTTTCATCTTCTTGTGATTGAGGATTCAAACGCAACATGATATCTCTCTCATAGCAGTACAAAAACAAATCTGCGACAAGTGGTGCACAATTCGTACCCATAGGAATACCAATTACCTGACGGTATATAGCATTCTCATTACGTACAAATAGGTTATCCAAAAGAAAGGTTAGTGATTCGCAAACTTCTGAGCACGTCCAATTAGTGTAATATTTCATTTGCTCGTCAGTAAAGAAAGCTTTTTCAGCATTACATGCCAGGAATGATGTTTTTTCCCGGGCAAATACTTTCTGGATTAAGTTTGTAAGCTTATCCTTAATTGAAATATGAGGAAGAGTTGTGTACAGAGTAGAAAAATCGTAAGTGCTTACAGTGGATGCAAGATACCGTTTGTTCTTAAGTTTGTTTAAGACTTCTGAAGAGTTCTTAATAGACCAGAATATATTTATTCCAGATTTTTTTTATAAATGGAAAAGTAGTAAAGTCAAGCAGACAAAGCCACATGCAAGACGCAACCACCACCAAAACACCGATAGACAGCATGACACACACACACAACCACACACCCAAACGCACACAGACACACACGAAATGAACACAGAAAACACCAAAAGAGACACAAGAACCAGGGACAAACGTTCCACAACATGAACAAACCACAAGCACAAAGACGCAAGGCAAACAAAAGGAAGGTCTTATCACAGTAGAATTTTACATGTTCCTTTACCTTCGTTAAACAAGAAGTCAAAAGTATAGGCAATTTAGTAGTTAAGGGATATGATCCTGTAGTACTACAACATACTGCATGTTTGGTTGTGAACCCTTTTACAGTTGGCAATCACGCTGGCCTCTTTGCATGTACGCCGACAAGAAAGGTTTAGTACTCTATGAAGGCGACCTCTTAAATCCAGAAATGGAAGGAGAACGTCGGATATCTGTACTATTTCATTTTTGTCGTACCCTTTATTACTTTTCTACAGTTACTCTGTTTGCAGCTCAATCATTGAGTACACTAGCGATAGGTGGATACAGTATGTTCAATTAAATGTTTTTTCGTTATACATGCACTTTACCATTGTATTTGCCGTCGCGGTTGTTGTAGATTAGTCGGAGAGGGGATACGTTTATTTACACTGTTTGTCTTTTAGGGTGGGGATGGAATAAGAGTGAGGTTGGGCGCCCATAAACCGGTTTAACCCCCCAGTGACTTTTTTCACTGACCGTTCCAAGGCGGTACTTCCATCTTCCTCCTAGTGTATGTTTGTTTTGTCTTTGTGTGTCTCTTGTTGTTTTTTCTAGTTATGTACATTTGCTGTTTCCTTGTGTTGCTGTTCGGGCGAGTGTTTGTTCTGTATGTGGTGTTTCCTGCATGACTCATTTTTGTACTTTTAGTAGTTGTACATGAACTAGAATTTGCAATGAAACGCGCTTTATATGGTTTTATGTACCAGTCGCAGGTGACGGCACTGTATTGCTGATATGTTTGTGATAATTGTACTTGATTTAATCCAATCGAGGGTTGTAGCTTGCAATTTGTGAAATTAACATATCACATATTCAGAACAGGGCGAAGTTCATTCCCTATCTCGACTATTGAGGCGAACATGTGTTCATGTAAGAGTGAGACCTTGATCCCAAATCTTTGGTTGTGAGAGGTCTTTCCGACCAACTTTGGATTATGATGAGGCTTTATCTTTTTCAGATATTGCCATTATTGTTTGCACTGAACTACTAGGGTCACTATGGGGTGCTCATTTATTTGGGTTACTGTATACACCATTCCGTAATTATATACTTTCTCTATTTAGTGTAAATAATGGCTCGAGTGGTATTTGTGTTGGTTTAATTGAGCGCCCATGACCAATTACTGTGTGGGAAGGGAGGGGGGTCTAGTCAGTTGGGCTTATTTATTGTTTTATCATAGGAATCCCCTTACTATGTTCATGCGGGTATGGTGTCCGCAAGGTTACCCTGTCCAAATGCCACGGGAGTTCTGTTATCTATCAGAGCATCCCCAATATTGATGTTTCGGACATCTTGTTCGTATTGCGACCCGACCATGACTAGCGTCAGGGATTCCATTTAAGTTAACCTGAGTTCACCAGTTTGGCTTATCGGGGAACTGGATTATTGCATTCACCCATTTTCTCCTCCTAATAAAAGAGGGAATGAATGTAGTAAAACTGTTTTTACTGTGTCTATCGCACATACGCATGCGTCAATCGGAGGCTCAGGGGAATAAGCACAAATGTTTTACCATTCTAATTTTATTTTACAATCATGCGGTTCCTTCCGGTAAGTGATTTCATATGTATTATATATATCTTTTGCGTATCTTTCATTGACCGGATATACACTTATTTTGTTCCTTCCGGCTAGTGGTTTCACATAATTGTATTGTATATATATTGTATATCTCTCATTGCCTGGATCGATAACCATGCGGTTCGTTCCGGTTAGTGATTTATCCCATGTGAAGCGCTTTTGAACGCACATATCTTGTGTGAAAAGAGCGCTATATAAATGTGGTATAATAATAATGATAATAGTTAAATGTATTTTAATGGAAGATAAATCAAGTATCGCACAATAGTCCATGTATATAAAGTGGAACGTGGAATCCTTTGACGAAACATAATACTCTTAGCAATTATAATTCTAAAGCTAGACTGGATAGAGAAGTCACAAACGCATTTTCCTCTGGGCTTGAGTGACAACATTTACCAATATATTGACCTTGACCTAATTTCATATATCTTTATATCAACGGAAATGCCTTTACCAAGGCTATCAGTATACCAAATATGAACTGTCTAGTTGAATTGGCTGGGTCCTAGTAGTGGTTACCGTAGCATCCCCCCCTAGACTTTTTTTCATGGGTACCAAATTGTTCGTCGGGGTCCTTAGAACACATTTTGAGCATGCCCCCCAAAATAAGTTTGTCCCAGCTATGTTTTATTTAACGGTTTCCATGGTAACCCGAGGTAATTTTCGAAACTACCTTGGTTCAGAAAATGCGCCATAACTTTGTTTTTAGAAGCAATAGAAGGACAAAACAAGTACCAAAGTAAAACAGAGACATATAGCTTGAATATGATATATGATTTTATTAATATTCATAAATGCATTCTTATGAATATTAATGAGGAAGTAAAAAATGTGATTTTTTTTAGAAAAAAGGAGTTTGTTGTTTAGTCTGAGAGGCTTATTAATGCACAGAAATTATTGAATTTAGGTTTAAGTTGTTCGTTGGAGTCCTCAGAACACATTTTGAGTATTTCCCCAAATAATTTTGTCCCATCTATGTTTTATTAAACGGTTTCCATGGTAACCCGAGGTAAATTCCGAAACATCCTTGGTTCAGAAAATGCGTAATAAATTTGCTTTTAGAGGTAATAGAAGGACAAAACAAGTACCAAAGTAAAGCAGAGACATATAGCTTGAATATGGTATATGATTTAATTAATATTCATAAATGCATTCTTATGAATATTCATGAGAATGTAAAAAAATGTGTTTGTTAGAAAAACGAGCTTGTTGTTTAGTCTGATAGGCTTATTAATGCACACAAATTATTGAATTCAGGTTTAAATTGTTTGTTTGGTTCATCAGAACACATTTTGAGCATTCCCCCAAGTTGTTCGTTGGAGTCCTCAGAACACATTTTGAGTATTTCCCCAAATAATTTTGTCCCATCTATGTTTTATTAAACGGTTTCCATGGTAACCCGAGGTAAATTCCGAAACATCCTTGGTTCAGAAAATGCGTAATAAATTTGCTTTTAGAGGTAATAGAAGGACAAAACAAGTACCAAAGTAAAGCAGAGACATATAGCTTGAATATGGTATATGATTTAATTAATATTCATAAATGCATTCTTATGAATATTCATGAGAATGTAAAAAAAATGTGTTTGTTAGAAAAACGAGCTTGTTGTTTAGTCTGATAGGCTTATTAATGCACACAAATTATTGAATTCAGGTTTAAATTGTTTGTTTGGTTCATCAGAACACATTTTGAGCATTCCCCTTAAATAATTTTGTCCCATCTATGTTTTATTGAACGGTTTCCATGGTAACGCGAGGAGGTAAATTTCGAAACATCATTGGTTCAGAAAATGCATAATAACTTTGCTTTTAGAGGCAATAGAAGGACAAAACTAAAACCAAAGTAAAGCAGAGACATATATCTTGATTATAATATATAATTTTAAAAATATTCATATATTATTGCTTATGAATATTAATGAGGAAGTATAAAAATCCGCTTTTTTTAGAAAAATGAGTTTTTTGTTTAGTCTTAGAGGCCTATTAATGCACAGAAATTATTGATTTCAGGTTTAAATTGTTCGTTGGGGTCCGCAGAACACCACCTGAGCATTCCCCGAAATAATTGTGTCCAAGCTATGTTTTTAACGGTTTCCATGGTAACCCGAGGTAAATTTCGAAACATCCATGGTTAAACAAATGCGTCATAACTTTGCTTTTAGAGGCGAAAGAAGGACAAAACAAGAACCTGAATAATGCAAAGACATATAACTTGAATATGATATGTAATTTAACTAATTTTCATAAATGTATTCTTATGAATATTAATGAGGAAGTAAAACAATCCGATTTTTGTTTAGAAAAAAAGGAGTTTATTGTTTAGTCTGAGATGCCTATTAATAAACAAGAGTTATTGAATTCATGTTTGAATGTTTGCATGTGAAGGAAAATAAACCATCTTTGTTTCAGGTAATATTTCTATAAAGCATGCGTATTTCAGCTTATTTGCATATAATGTACGTATATGAATAAGCAATTTTTTCTATGAGCATTGTATTTAGTATTATTTTGAGTATATGGTAAAATCTCGATTATTCGAATTTTCTTTATAGAAGCATTAATACCCTTTTAGGCAGGTGACTTCTTAATGCATGGTGAAAGTCATGCAGAAAGCTGCACTAGGAGCTTTCTGCATGACTTTCACCATGCATTAAGCTGTCACCTGTCTTAAATATCGATACTAATACGTACGTCAATGATAAAACGTCAATGTTTGAAGCGAATCCCATCTGTGGGATGCAACTGCCGGTGCTAAAGAAGTGAATGAGAGAGATAGAGAGAGAGAGAGAGAGAGAGAGAGAGAGAGAGAGAGAGAGAGAGAGAGAGAGAGAGAGAGAGAGAGAGGGGGCCTAATGCCCGCCCCTGGTTCTGTCGGAAACAAGTGAGGGGGTCTGATAAAACATCCCAGGTCGATTTTCATTTGAAACTGGAGGCCTAAGAAATACCTAGGGAACCCTTGTTCGTACGAGTTTAGCGGACATGATCCACCCAGTTGCCGGGCTGGCACAAAAATCTTCGTCCAGGTCAGGCAAACGGGAAAGAAGTCCCGTGGAAGGAGAAAGTGACTCCCTAGACTTAATTAGGTTAGGGAGGTCCACTTTTTCGACTGACACTAGCACGGAAGAGGATAGAGGACCCCTGTGAATAGGATTCGGGGGTCTAGGGCAGACCGAGGGTGGGATGATTCTAAAACAATATTCACACGCATTCTCAATAGACAATATTGATGTTCAGAATAATCTAAAGAAAAAGAGGACTAAATCCCATCTAAATCTGAGTGAGAGGCTTCCACAAAGTCTGATTCCCTTAAAAAAATAGGACCATCCCTAGGAGCCATAATGGACAAAGTGTCTTCCTGCTCTCCCCCAGAATCCGCCCTGGTGAACGCCATGGATGGCAGCACCCGGGAAGAGTGGGACCCGCCACAGACATAGAAGTGTGGACTGTGGGTTCACGTGAGAGCTATTCTCCCTCTAGGTGAAGCTTGCTGGTTCCCAGAATGAGTGTCGGCTATCGAGAGCGACCAGCCGGCGAATCTGAGGAGGCAGAGCGATGTCTTCGCATAGAAGAGTAATGGTAAGACATCGATCTGCGATGAGACCGGTGCGAGTGCCGGTTCCCATTAGAAGAATAAGTAGGTTTTTACGCCTCCTACGGGGTGGGTGGGATGGGGGCTGGGGAGTCCGAGGTGTACTCAGAAGATGAAGAGTAATTGCAGGGTCTAGACGACCAAGAACGTCTAGACTCAGCCAGAGCAGCTTCCTGTTGACTTTCACCACTGTAATGCGGTGTAGAGACAGAATGCCCTGTAGAAAAGATTGGACAGGTAGATTTACCGGTCCACTTCGGTATCCTGGTCCAAAGGACCAGACCGGGCCACCGGAGGACCGTTGGAGAGCAAACTTAGGACACCGGGCCAAAGAATACACAGTGACATCTTTGGGCGGGGGCTCGGTAGACCGGTCTGCTGGTGATGTCATGAAAAGGAAGCACTAACGTCAGGACACCGGGGACCTGTGACGGATAACTGGGCATAGATTCGGCGGGACCAGGCAAAACTCTTCACACAACAAGCGGACCGGGAGACCTGGCAACAATAGTACCTGGGACCAGAACAAAGGGTACCATTCAAGTTGTAAACGGGGAACCCGCGCCCGGGCCAGCAGTTGGGTGCCGATCTGCAACTAACAACTGCACCACAAGGGCTGTTGACGAAAGAGATTTTAAAGAAGAAGCAGGCTTCTTCTGAGCTTTAGAGGACAGTGATTTGTCTGTTGCGAGGGAGTCGCTGACCAAAGAGAAGAATACTTCTTCCATCGGGCAGCAAGCTCCCACGTCTCCCCTGTCCAGAGGGATGAAACTGGACAGGGAGCTGACGCGGAGCATCCGCAGCAAGCCATACACACTTGATGAGTTGTCCAGCCTGTCGCGAAATGCTCGCAAGAAGCCTTGCGTTGCTCTGGCATGCTGTGGTAAATAATCAAGCAAATGCATAAGACATCGCGAGTAAGTTAGAAGTCACGCAAGGCTAATATGGGTAAACATAAGCTGATGATTACAGTCGAGATGCTATATATTTTCTATTGCATTGCAAAACACCCATAACAGTAATATTCTTTATAAAACATGCATGAGGCTCAATTCCTCTGCTGTAATTTCTTACAAGAAATGTGTTGTCCACATACATGTATATTGCAATATAATAGAGAAACATACTTTCCTACAACAGTTTACATTCTCATTAATATTCATGATTTTGAAATAATATTCATTATCTACATAAAATGTATTTATATACATGAACATCAATATCGCTGTTTCAGTCAGTATCAAGCTCTATACTGGTTAACTAAAATAATATCAGATAAAAAGAACAGCTCATTCAAGTGTGTTTATTTTACATCTCATTAATATTCATAAATATGCATTAATATTCAAAAACCCAAAGTAATGACCCTCTGCTCTTGTCAATGTTTGTTGTTCTGGTATTTTACGTAAAATAAATAATAGAAAAGATAGTACACTCGAAACAATGCTAAATATTGGGCTTATGTTAAATTGCTTATTCATTTACGCACGTTATATGCAAATTAGCTTAAATATACATGTTTTAGAAATATTACATGAACCAAAGATGTTTTCCTTTATTTGTATGTTGATATTAAAACATTAAATCTGAATTCAATAACTAGTTGTATATTATTAGGCCTCTCAGACTAAAAACAAACTCGTCAAACTAAAAACGCATTTTTTACGTCCCCATTAATATTCATAAGAATGCATTATAAGAATGCATTATATGTATTATTAGAATTACATATCGTATTCAAGCTATATGTCTCTACTTTACGTTGGTTCTTGTTTTGTCTTTCTATTTTCTCTAAAAGCAAGGTTATGAAGCATTTTCTTAATCAAGATAGTTTCGAAATTTACCTCGGGTTACCACGGAAACCGTTTAATAAAACATAGCTGGGGCACAATTATTTTGGGAGAATGCTCAAAAAGTGTTCTGATGACCCCAAAAGTGTTCTGATGACCCCAACGAACAATTTAAACCTGAAATCAATAATTTCTGTGCATTAATAGGCCTCTAAGACTAAACAAAAAACTCATTTTTCTAAAAAAGCGGATTTTTATACTTCCTCATTAATATTCATAAGCAATCATATATGAATATTATTAAAATTATATATCATAATCAAGATATATGTCTCTGCTTTACTTTGGTTTTTGTTTTGTCCTTCTATTGCCTCTAAAAGCAAAGTTATTATGCATTTTCTGAACCAATGATGTTTCGAAATTTACCTCCTCGCGTTACCATGGAAACCGTTCAATAAAACATAGATGGGACAAAATTACTTTGGGGGAATGCTCAAAATGTGTTCTGATGAACCAAACAAACAATTTAAACCTGAATTCAATAATTTGTGTGCATTAATAAGCCTATCAGACTAAACAACAAGCTCGTTTTTCTAAAAAACACATTTTTTTACATTCTCATGAATATTCATAAGAATGCATTTATGAATATTAATTAAATCATATACCATATTCAAGCTATATGTCTCTGCTGGACTTTGGTACTTGTTTTGTCCTTCTATTACCTCTAAAAGCAAATTTATTACGCATTTTCTGAACCAAGGATGTTTCGGAATTTACCTCGGGTTACCATGGAAACCGTTTAATAAAACATAGATGGGTCAAAATTATTTGGAGAAATACTCAAAATGTGTTCTGAGGACTCCAACGAACAACTTAAACCTAAATTCAATAATTTCTGTGCATTAATAAGCCTCTCAGACTAAACAACAAACTCCTTTTTTCTAAAAAAAATCACATTTTTTACTTCCTCATTAATATTCATAAGAATGCATTTATGAATATTAATAAAATCATATATCATATTCAAGCTATATGTCTCTGCTTTACTTTGGTACTTGTTTTGTCCTTCTATTGCTTCTAAAAACAAAGTTATGGCGCATTTTCTGAACCAAGGTAGTTTCGAAAATTACCTCGGGTTACCATGGAAACCGTTAAATAAAACATAGCTGGGACAAACTTATTTTTGGGGGCATGTTCAAAATGTGTTCTAATGACCCCAACGAACAATTTGGTACCCATGAAAAAAAGTCTAGGGGGGGGATGCTACGGTAACCACTACTAGGACCCAGCCTATGAAGTAATCCAGAAGTTATATGCAATGTTAAGGTTTTGCTAACGACGGCACGCCGGTTGCCGATCCCAAGCCCACCCGCCCGTCCAGTTTTGGCCAAAACTGTAAATATTCTGAAAATGGGTGATCCCTCGAAAGCAACAGTAGAAATGCAAAAAGAGAAAATTGCAGACTCGGTTTTATTGATTCTGTTCATGAATAGTAATTAAAAGTGCAACACTACTCACGCCCCCTAGCACCGGCTTAAGCAGTATTCAATTTTCAAAACTAATAACATGGAAACATTTACCAATTTATTGACCTTATAAGCCGAGATTGTTCTCGAAACATCCAGCTAATTAAGTAGTGTTGCTATGAAAAAAGAACTAGTTGTATGTAACAGTGTCATATACTAAGTGAAAGCTTATGCAAATTGAATATACAGTTTGTAAAAGTACAAGATATTAAACATAATGACCGTGTACATAGTTTTTACATTAAACATTTGTTCAATGTAATAAAAACAAATTTATGTTTCCATAACAACACTAAAAACTATCAATGCCTTCACATTCTTTATTTTGCAATAAGTTATAAGTACTGCCATTTTGTTAGAGTTTTAAATTACACCATTTTATAGAATTAACAATAACCCCAATTATAATAAGTTGTGTACAGTTGAGTGAATCTCACTGTTAGGCAGTGTCACAAGATATGAAAATTGTTTAAGTTTCTATAGACTTTTTAGTTTATGTATTCATATATTGTTTAAACTTGAACATCAACCTTACAAAATATGGAAGGAAGTATTTAAGAATGAAAATTAACAATATGCCAACATGATGGACACTTAACTGGTTCAAAACTAAAATCAAATGCTTAATTAAACTAACTTGGTTGCTATGGTAACAAAATAAATAGAATAATCACTCAATTTGTTCTTGTTTCTGTTTTAGCTATCAAATATGAACCTTTACTGATTTTATACGAATTTCTGACACAGGGCAATGTTTCACCCTTAGTGAACCTTGTCTTTTATATAAAGATCCTAGCATCGATTTTTTCTCAATATTTTCGTTTAGAAAACGCAAAAGTAGATCACACAGTCGACGTAGAAATGGTAATATTCAGCGAAAATTCCCTATCAATATGACTATTCATGATTTACATACCATCCATAAACAAACTGGTAAACATGTTTTACTTTCTTGTTTATCGTCTTTGCCATTTTCATGTATTTAGGTCAATAGACGAGGAAGCTGATAAAATTTATATGCGTACCGATCCGCTTATTAATATATTCTGAAAATGGGTAATCCCTCAAAAACAACAGTAGAAATGCACAAAGAGAAAATTACAGACTTTTTATTGAGTCTGTTCATGAGTAGTAATTAAATGTTCAACGCTACTCACGCCCCCTAGCACCGGCTTAAGCAGTTTTCAATTTTCGAAACTAATAACATGAAAACTAATGATTCCGAATGACCAGAAAATATAACAACACTGAGAATGAAGTACGGTGCGACTTTTTACAGCCGCCACACAAAACTGCCTCACTTATACAAAGCTGTACACAGCATGTTATTCGTCCTCATATTGATAAAGAAACTGAACAGAAAAGGCTTTTTTCTGAAACTTTAATTAATATCAAAGGCATCCATTTTATTGATATCAATATATATTTCTGATACCAATGTAATCGATACTATTCCAAACTATTTCATAAATTCTGAATCACCTATCATCTGTTATAAATATAATAAACCTATAAGGAAGGTTGTCTCAGACTTGAATATTAATTCCAATACCCCTACTAATTAAGACAGTAGCACGTCAAATTTGGCTATAATCCATTTGTCCATCTCGTAAGTGGTAATTTTGATATTATAAGAGATAAACGACTCAGGACCCTCCTTACTAAAGGACCTAAATATAGAATACCTTCCCTTATTGATTTTGACGCTTGCCGTACTCATATTGCGGAAGCTATTCAAGATTTCTGCATCAAATGGTGTCGACGAAAACATGCTGATGTTAATGCCCTATCGGGTTGGAAGAAACGTACTTTTATATTATTGCTACATGTATTATTTTTTATAAACCAAATGACCAACTATTACCACCTCGACATAGGGTTACATTTCGATATTGGAAGAAAAGCATGTCGAATTCTCATTTAAATTATGTTCTTGTTTCTGCTGATAAGGCATCAAATACTGTAACAATTATTTGAAGAGTATATTATGTGGGTGTTTTAAAGAAGTTAACTGGTTCACAAACACATAATACAGTTCAACCCCAGAAAAAGATATAGTCTCGGAACATGTTAAAATTTGCAATACTTGTAAATCTGACCCTAACATAAAACAACATAACCTTTCTACTATGTACTGGATTCCGAAGCTACATAAAAAAAACCTTATAAGGAGCGTTTTATTGCTAACTCTAGTTGTTGTTCTACTACTAAACTATCTAAACATTGGTCAGTAAAGTATGAATGACCCTACTTAAATCACATATTTTCTGATATGGTGTTGCTAACTAACTCAAATTGAGATACAGAAACACGACCATTCGCTTCTAAACAAATACGTATTCATATGCATCAACTGATATTGCTATCGGAGCAACGTATGGAAATAAGAAAAGTATTAACAGTGACAAATACAATAAATCAGCAGCATTGTGCCTCTTAATCTCCTTTGTACGCAAGACTAAAACAATTTGTCACTTTCGATATTCGCATATCTATATATAGTTCCGTTTCTATGTCTCCAGACACAATTTAATTTCAACAGTTTCCAAAACGTCTTGTATACAGAATATTTTGTTCAAGTAATATAAAGAAATAATAGAGGAAATATTCATACCCGAGACATTACCACAAAGATATAGTTCGAGTGGAAATATTTTGTTAACATAGTTGTTGCAAGAATTTATCATTATTATTCTATGGGATATCTTTATTTTAAGTAAATTGAAACACAAAACAATACACATACATATAAACGAACTCTAATCGAACGTATACTTTGTCTTTATGTTAGAGGAGAGACAGACAGACAGACAGACACGGAGTCAGAAAGACAGTCAGAAGGCGAAAAAGGGGAGGGAGATATACACATAGACAGACAATGAGAGAGATAGAGTGAGAAAGAGAGAGCCTTGCATGTATGCCTATATGTTTGTCTCGCCGAAAGTCTGTTACAAAGATTATTTTATTGGTTATTTATAGGCACATTCCTCTGAGCGCTAGTAGTGATAAGTATATGGTATTTCCAGATAGCTATTATGGCCATCTTGGAAGGAATATTGTCTGCCAAAGTCTTTCTTAAATCACATGTATTGTAAGGATTGTCAGATAGCGAATGTATCATGCGTATACTTTTATAGAGGGAACGATAGTGCATGTATGATGATTTAGCATCTATGTTAGTTTCACGCGTACACAATGCACATTAACTCGGCATTCGCTCCAAGCAAAATTACACAACACCGAGGAAACATATTTACGTATATGTTCAAAAGTACTTATCCAAGGTCACCACACAACCTCCACAAATCAACATTTGATTTGTTATATGATTACCATTTTCAGAGGAATATGTACACATTATAACGTACAAAATGCAATATTGTTTACAGAGCAACATCGATTTATATAACAATGACATAACATGAAATCGAGTTTGCTGTGGGTATAGCACTGCTTCCAATTGCATATAAATGTTAATTCGCAATAGCATTTAACATATTTTGCCAAGTACCACATTTCAGAAAACAAATGACACTCCATTATTGCATAATCGTAATGCTAAATAGACAGCCTATCGTCCCGTTTACGGCATAAATTTACCTGGATATATGCTTAGTACTCTAATACAAACCCACACGTCAGACAAAGCAGGTGTCATGTTGGTGTGCAGCTAATAGTACCAACGTGTGTGTGTGTGTGGGGGGGGGTAAGATCAACATTGGCTGTTTTACCAAAACAAGTGCTTTCTCATTAGAACAAACGGCTGACTTACGTGTTTATGAATGTGTATAATAAATGGAAACCTGATGACCCTGTGTTGAAAATAAATGAAATAGAACTTGGACAAATGTTCAATATAACGTATATACACATAGAGTACTCCAATGCGGCCAACTAAAAGAGGTTAAGTTATTGATTTGAAAGGCATATTGTAGCTGAAATGGTCGCTGTTTTACTGTACATATATATTAATGTGTGATAATAACTAGTAAACTGTTATAGAACGTGACTTCGAATTAATGCGACAAGCTGAATACACTTGTCTGGACTTATATGACGTAACGTGGAATAACTATTGCGAGTAGAGAGGTGTACAAACTCGACAAAGCCACCAAAATGGCCGCGGCCTAATCTCAGCAAAACAAATTATGGTATTTTAGTTGTTTGTGCTGTAAGTGGATATGCATTTAAGACTAGGCATGCGGCACTTATTAATACATGCTATTTGTATCATTAATTATGTAAATATAACTGTTAATAAAACAACTGAGCACAAAGAAAGAAATGTTTCAGAAGTCTTAAACAAACTTAAGAAGCATCCACTGTCAGCACATACGAATTTTCTACGTTATACACAACCCTTTCTCATGATTTAACTCAAGAAAAACTTAATCCAGAAAATATTTGCCAGGATAAAACACCATTTGTGGCATCTACTGCTTAAAATGCATTATTTACTGACGAGTCAAGTAAATATTACACTTGCTCGGAAGTTTGCAAATTACTTGCCTTTCCTCTGAATAACATATTCGTACGTTATGGGAAACCTCTATACCGGCAAGTGATTGGTATTCCTATGGGTACGTATTGTGCACCACTGGTCGCGGATAGTTTTTTATACTGCTATTAGAGACGTTTCATGTTATCTTTAAAACCGCAATCACAAGCAGATGTCATAAAAGCCTTCAATGAAACCCTTCGATTTTTGGATGACATTTTCAACTTAAATAACCCTTTCTGTGATGTTATGATTCCTATCATTTACCCCCAAACACTCCAATTGAATAAATTTAACCCTTCCGAAACCAATGCAGCTTTTCGTGATCTAGACCTTAAGATTGGCAATTGAATGATTTCTTCTAAAATTCATGATATTTCAAATTTCCCTCGTCTTGACGGAGATGTTCCCCGTGCCACTTCTTGCGGGATTTACATATCTCAACTATTCGTTTTGCTATGGGCTTCTTCTTGGTGATTTTAATAGTCGAAATCTCATTTTAACTCAAACGCTGCTGAAGCAAGGATATAGATATTATAAACTAAGAAAAACATTCTCTATATTTTACCATCGCAATCTGTCACTTATTGGCAAGTACACGTTTAATCTCCAGGCGTCCTTGCGACACGGTATTTAACATCCTGATTTAAAGGTGATGTGAATTATAAACTTCCTAAAATTATTGAACATACCCATTTCTCACTTTGTTTATCAAATATGTTAAAAACATCATTAAGATGGGATATGATCCTATAGTACTACGACATACTGCTTTTCTAGTTGTCGACCCTTTTACAGTTTGCAATCACACTGCCCTCTTTCCATGTACGCCGACAGGAAATGCTGAGTACTCTATGAGGACGACCTCTTAAAACGTGAAGCGGAAGGAGGATGGCGGATCTCCTTCTTGTCGTACCCTTTATTACTTTTCTACAATTACTGTGTTCGGAGGTCAATCAGTGGATACACTAGTGATAGGTGGGTCCTGTGTGTTTCATTTAAATATATTTTCGTTTTACCTGCAATTTACGACTGCATTTGCCATCGTGTGTGTTGTAGATTAGTCCGAGACGGGATACCTGTAATTACACTGATTCTCTTTTAGGTTTGGGGTGACATAAATGTGAGGGATGGCGCCTCTAAAGCCCCCTCCCCGTGACTATTGTCATAAACCGTTCCAATGCCATACTCCAATTTCCCCCTATTGTTTGTTCGCTATGTCTATGTGTCTTTGATATTCATATACATTTACTGTTTTTGTCATGGTGCTGTTCGGGCGGCTATGTATTTTGTATGTGGTTGTTCCTTCATGACTGATACAAATGGAAAAGTAGTAAAGTCAAGCAGGCAAAGCCACATGCAAGACGCAACCACCACCAAAACACCGATAGACAGCATGACACACACACACACACACAACCACACACCCAAACACACACACACACACACGAAATGAACACAGAAAACACCAAAAGACACACAAGAACCAGGGACAAACGTTCCACAACATGAACAAACCACAAGCACAAAGACGCAAGGCAAACAAAAGGAAGGGTGACAAAGAGAGTACCGCCTTGGCACGGTCAGCAGCAAAAACACCACTGGGGGTTTAAACCGGTTTACGGACGTCCTAACCTCACATTTCTCTCAAAGTCACCCTAGCTTTACAAATATCGTAAATAAAGGTATCCCCGCTGGACTTACCCACAACATAGACGACGGTGAACACAGGACAACATGTAAAACATAGCATAATAACTGTGACAATCCGTCAAATATGTACTCAATGACTTTGCTGAAGTCAGAGCACCTGCAGGTAAGCCGTTAAGGGTACGACAGGGAAAAAGTAATACATGAGTCTGGTAAGCTCCTCCTGTATCCAAGTTTAAGAGTATACCATCATAGAGTACTACCCTCGGCCTGTCATCGCGCAAGCAAAGAGGGAAGCGTAGCTACCGACTGTAAAAGGGTCGATAACCAAACATGCAGTGTGTTGCAATATAATAGGATCATAACCTTTCTTTTTAAATGTTTTAATGCGTTTTATAAACAAATCATGAAAATGGATATGACCCCGAATTTTCCTAAGTTTGTAGATAACATCCCCATAAAATTCTGGTTGAGAAATGCCTTGTCGCAGTCACGTCCGTAGATTGCAATTATATTTACTAATGAGAGGTAAATTTCGATAATAAAATTTAGAAAAGGTTTTCCGAAGTTTGTGATATCTGTAACCTTGCTTAAGAAGTTTATCAGTTATAACTAAATTACGTCTGTTAAAATCTTCAAGCAAAGAACAGGCTCGGGCAAACCTAATAAGTTGAGAAATATAAACCCCATAAGATGTACAAAGTCATGTACTTTTTGTACATATTAGAAAGCAGTGTCCGGTTGGATATTTTTTCCGGTCAGCAGAGCAGCCCTCGCACATTCACTCTGTTGTTTTTTTCCTGGTATTTAGAAAACAGTAAATCAGGTAAGAAATATTCGACAAAACATTCTGTTTCACCATTCGTCCCGGATTTCGACTAAATATTGTTCTAAACGTCCACAAAATAAGTATATTGGCATATTCCCTATTCACATTAAGAAAGGAATCTGACCGTTCCGCAGCAAAACACAAATCTCAGAAATTCAGTTAAAACGCATATTTGTGCATACATCAACACTAACCATAGTTTCGGTTCAGTTTCCGTGCAAATGTTATGCCAGCAACTAAGGACCAATCTAGCCTTAATATAGACAATCACATCCAATTTAACGAGACAATGTAGATGTGATTTTCGTCATCGGTTTGATGATCAACAATGTAGATAAAAGTACAAAAATGAGTCATGCAGGTAACACCACATACAGAACAAACAGTCGCCCGAACAGCAACACAAGGAAACAGCAAATGTACATAACTATAAATACAACAAGAGACGCACAAAGACAAACATGCAATAGGGGGAAGATGGAAGTACCGCCTTGGAACGGTCAGTGACAAAAGTCACTGGGGGTTAAACCTGTTTATGGGCGCCCAACCTCACACTTATTCCATCCCCACCCTAACAGACAAACAGTGTAAATAAACGTATCCCCTCTCCGACTAATCTACAACAACCGCGACGGCAAATACAGTGGTAAAGTACACGTATAACGAAATCATTTAAGTGAACAAACTGTATCCACATATCGCTAGTGTACTCAGTGATTGAGCTGCAAACAGAGTAACTGTAGAAAAGTAATAAAGGGTACGACAAAAATGAAATAGTACAGAAATCCGACAGACGCAAGGCAAACAAAAGGAAGGGTGACAAAGAGAGTACCGCCTTGGCACGGTCAGCAGCAAAAACACCACTGGGGGTTTAAACCGGTTTACGGACGTCCTAACCTCACATTTCTCTCAAAGTCACCCTAGCTTTACAAATATCGTAAATAAAGGTATCCCCGCTGGACTTACCCACAACATAGACGACGGTGAACACAGGACAACATGTAAAACATAGCATAATAACTGTGACAATCCGTCAAATATGTACTCAATGACTTTGCTGAAGTCAGAGCACCTGCAGGTAAGCCGTTAAGGGTACGACAGGGAAAAAGTAATACATGAGTCTGGTAAGCTCCTCCTGTATCCAAGTTTAAGAGTATACCATCATAGAGTACTACCCTCGGCCTGTCATCGCGCAAGCAAAGAGGGAAGCGTAGCTACCGACTGTAAAAGGGTCGATAACCAAACATGCAGTGTGTTGCAATATAATAGGATCATAACCTTTCTTTTTAAATGTTTTAATGCGTTTTATAAACAAATCATGAAAATGGATATGACCCCGAATTTTCCTAAGTTTGTAGATAACATCCCCATAAAATTCTGGTTGAGAAATGCCTTGTCGCAGTCACGTCCGTAGATTGCAATTATATTTACTAATGAGAGGTAAATTTCGATAATAAAATTTAGAAAAGGTTTTCCGAAGTTTGTGATATCTGTAACCTTGCTTAAGAAGTTTATCAGTTATAACTAAATTACGTCTGTTAAAATCTTCAAGCAAAGAACAGGCTCGGGCAAACCTAATAAGTTGAGAAATATAAACCCCATAAGATGTACAAAGTCATGTACTTTTTGTACATATTAGAAAGCAGTGTCCGGTTGGATATTTTTTCCGGTCAGCAGAGCAGCCCTCGCACATTCACTCTGTTGTTTTTTTCCTGGTATTTAGAAAACAGTAAATCAGGTAAGAAATATTCGACAAAACATTCTGTTTCACCATTCGTCCCGGATTTCGACTAAATATTGTTCTAAACGTCCACAAAATAAGTATATTGGCATATTCCCTATTCACATTAAGAAAGGAATCTGACCGTTCCGCAGCAAAACACAAATCTCAGAAATTCAGTTAAAACGCATATTTGTGCATACATCAACACTAACCATAGTTTCGGTTCAGTTTCCGTGCAAATGTTATGCCAGCAACTAAGGACCAATCTAGCCTTAATATAGACAATCACATCCAATTTAACGAGACAATGTAGATGTGATTTTCGTCATCGGTTTGATGATCAACAATGTAGATAAAAGTACAAAAATGAGTCATGCAGGTAACACCACATACAGAACAAACAGTCGCCCGAACAGCAACACAAGGAAACAGCAAATGTACATAACTATAAATACAACAAGAGACGCACAAAGACAAACATGCAATAGGGGGAAGATGGAAGTACCGCCTTGGAACGGTCAGTGACAAAAGTCACTGGGGGTTAAACCTGTTTATGGGCGCCCAACCTCACACTTATTCCATCCCCACCCTAACAGACAAACAGTGTAAATAAACGTATCCCCTCTCCGACTAATCTACAACAACCGCGACGGCAAATACAGTGGTAAAGTACACGTATAACGAAATCATTTAAGTGAACAAACTGTATCCACATATCGCTAGTGTACTCAGTGATTGAGCTGCAAACAGAGTAACTGTAGAAAAGTAATAAAGGGTACGACAAAAATGAAATAGTACAGAAATCCGACAGACGCAAGGCAAACAAAAGGAAGGGTGACAAAGAGAGTACCGCCTTGGCACGGTCAGCAGCAAAAACACCACTGGGGGTTTAAACCGGTTTACGGACGTCCTAACCTCACATTTCTCTCAAAGTCACCCTAGCTTTACAAATATCGTAAATAAAGGTATCCCCGCTGGACTTACCCACAACATAGACGACGGTGAACACAGGACAACATGTAAAACATAGCATAATAACTGTGACAATCCGTCAAATATGTACTCAATGACTTTGCTGAAGTCAGAGCACCTGCAGGTAAGCCGTTAAGGGTACGACAGGGAAAAAGTAATACATGAGTCTGGTAAGCTCCTCCTGTATCCAAGTTTAAGAGTATACCATCATAGAGTACTACCCTCGGCCTGTCATCGCGCAAGCAAAGAGGGAAGCGTAGCTACCGACTGTAAAAGGGTCGATAACCAAACATGCAGTGTGTTGCAATATAATAGGATCATAACCTTTCTTTTTAAATGTTTTAATGCGTTTTATAAACAAATCATGAAAATGGATATGACCCCGAATTTTCCTAAGTTTGTAGATAACATCCCCATAAAATTCTGGTTGAGAAATGCCTTGTCGCAGTCACGTCCGTAGATTGCAATTATATTTACTAATGAGAGGTAAATTTCGATAATAAAATTTAGAAAAGGTTTTCCGAAGTTTGTGATATCTGTAACCTTGCTTAAGAAGTTTATCAGTTATAACTAAATTACGTCTGTTAAAATCTTCAAGCAAAGAACAGGCTCGGGCAAACCTAATAAGTTGAGAAATATAAACCCCATAAGATGTACAAAGTCATGTACTTTTTGTACATATTAGAAAGCAGTGTCCGGTTGGATATTTTTTCCGGTCAGCAGAGCAGCCCTCGCACATTCACTCTGTTGTTTTTTTCCTGGTATTTAGAAAACAGTAAATCAGGTAAGAAATATTCGACAAAACATTCTGTTTCACCATTCGTCCCGGATTTCGACTAAATATTGTTCTAAACGTCCACAAAATAAGTATATTGGCATATTCCCTATTCACATTAAGAAAGGAATCTGACCGTTCCGCAGCAAAACACAAATCTCAGAAATTCAGTTAAAACGCATATTTGTGCATACATCAACACTAACCATAGTTTCGGTTCAGTTTCCGTGCAAATGTTATGCCAGCAACTAAGGACCAATCTAGCCTTAATATAGACAATCACATCCAATTTAACGAGACAATGTAGATGTGATTTTCGTCATCGGTTTGATGATCAACAATGTAGATAAAAGTACAAAAATGAGTCATGCAGGTAACACCACATACAGAACAAACAGTCGCCCGAACAGCAACACAAGGAAACAGCAAATGTACATAACTATAAATACAACAAGAGACGCACAAAGACAAACATGCAATAGGGGGAAGATGGAAGTACCGCCTTGGAACGGTCAGTGACAAAAGTCACTGGGGGTTAAACCTGTTTATGGGCGCCCAACCTCACACTTATTCCATCCCCACCCTAACAGACAAACAGTGTAAATAAACGTATCCCCTCTCCGACTAATCTACAACAACCGCGACGGCAAATACAGTGGTAAAGTACACGTATAACGAAATCATTTAAGTGAACAAACTGTATCCACATATCGCTAGTGTACTCAATGATTGAGCTGCAAACAGAGTAACTGTAGAAAAGTAATAAAGGGTACGACAAAAATGAAATAGTACAGATATCCGACGTTCTCCTTCCATTTCTGGATTTAAGAGGTCGCCTTCATAGAGTACTAAACCTTTCTTGTCGGCGTACATGCAAAGAGGCCAGCGTGATTGCCAACTGTAAAAGGGTTCACAACCAAACATGCAGTATGCTGTAGTACTACAGGATCATATCCCTTTTTAATGATTTTTTTAACATATTTGATGAACAAAGTGAGAAAATGGGTATATCCAATAATTTTACGAAGTTTGTAAATCACATCACCATAAAATTCAGGATGTGAAATACCGTGTCGCAGAAGCGCCTTGAGATTACATTGGTACTTGCCAATAAGCGAGAGATTTCGATAGCAAAATTTAGAGAAAGTTTTTAGTTGGACGTTACTTTCATTCTATATTTACGGTCTGAGTTCAATTGGTATAACTACCATGTTTCGTCAGGAAAATACCAAGTAATTGTGATATGCTTCAATTGCAGACTCGAGGGTTCGATTCTGAGATAGATGCAGCTTGTTTTCTATTCCGATATCGATATCGCAATCATACACTATCAGTGATCCAGAACAAACCTCTCTTAACCGGCCGTTAAATTTAGTATGAATATCGGTCTTGGAGACAGGTGGCAGCTTAATGCAGGGTGAAAGTCATGCAGAAAGCTCCTAGAGGAGCTTTCTGCATGACTTTCACACTGCATTAAGCAGCCACCTGCCTAAAAGTATCTAAATTCTTATCTAGTAGAATTCCGGTTAAGAGAGGTTATAATGTATGTAAATTAATCTATTTTCCAGAACAACTCCTTTATTACTCTTCCAAACCCTCTTTTGTCACTACTCTTTAGAATCACGTTGAAGTAACAATCAATTCTTAAAAGTAGTCACAACATAGAGTTTGACGCACATCTGTTGCTCTGGCTTTTATCATCCGTATGTGTCCATTTGTTAATTGATGTTTTAATACAATTGTTATTCATTCGTTTATATATGTTTCAAAGTAATATGTAGACACTTTTTTCAAATGCACTGAATATAATATAAACCAGCTACTTCATAGCGCATTGGCATGTTGTAACGAGCGTCGATTGTAACTGTAATAACATGTGCATCGTAACTGCACTAGAACAAGAAACCGATGTAAATAAATGATCGAAACATCCACGAAGGCTTTATTCGTTATGTAACTGGAGTGACAATAAAGTTTCCAGACTCATTCTTTACATATTCTCTTTATTATTGTTTGAAAACCGCCAAGGGAAATATGAATGTCGAATAACATTGTGTTTTAATTTACCAGACTCTAATCGACCTAAACTTTGGAGCGAGTCGATTTTTGTTTGGCAATGTTACAATCTCCGGAATAACTACATGTCTTCAATTTTAATCATATACAAGTGAACAAACTAAATTAAATATTGTGGTGATATAAAATGCAATCCTATTAGTTTACCATGTATACGGTCACAATTCAACTGGGAAGGTATTCAGTATGCCAAATGTTAGTTATGCGTTATTTCAGTTTATCACATAAGCTGCCGTGTGAGAGTGCTATAGGAGCAAATGCTCTATTTATCACAATGGTTTCATTTACAGAGTCGTCAAACGTCGTCAATATGAGGGAATGGGTTAAGCGTTAGCCAATCGTAGCGCTCCATGCGCGTCGTCCGTGGTATTACTATGCTGTTTGTAAGGAATGGTCGAAACAGCCATCGACTATAGCCTGTTACATTTCCTATGGCATTTTCAAGGATTATGTGATAAAAGGATTCAATCAGGCTGCCCTTTTGTATGTACGCCGACACGAAAGGTTTAGTAATCTATTAAAGCGACGGAAGGATGTCGTCGGATATCTGTACTATTTCGGTTTTGTCGTAACCTTTATTACTTTTCTACAGTTACTCTGATTGCAGCTCAATCATTGAGTACACAAGGGATAGGGGGGTACCTTTTGTTTCACTTAGATGATTTCGTTTTACATGCAGTTTACCACTGTATTTGCCATCGCGGTTGTTGTAGATTAGTCGGAGAGAGGATACGTTTTTTACACTGTTTGTCTGTTATGGTTGGGATGGGAAAAGTGTGAGGTTGGGTGCCTCAGAACTGGTTTAAACCCCCAGTGACGTTCGTTCTAAGGCGGTACTTCCATCTTCCCCCTATTGTTTATTTGTTTTGTTTTTGTGCTTCTCTTTATGTTTTTGCTAGTTATGTACATTTGTTGTTACCGGCGGACGTGGTCGTGTGGCTTACGCGCTCGACTGCAATACCAGGGGTTACGGGTTCGATCGCCTTCGGACAAGACTATAAACCGAGGTCCGATATATCCGTGCCTAACACTGGACATCTAAAAGACCCAGATAAACTCAGTCGATAATAAGAGTAGAACATCGCTCCCGGGTTTCGCTGTATCCTCTCCTCTCTCTCTGGGGCGTCCAATTAGCCCATTGTGAGCAGCAACGGACGTTTATCAACACGAACAAACAAACAAACATTTGCTGTGTTTTTGTGTTGCTGTTCGGGCGGCTGTTTGTTCTGTATGTGGTGTTTCCTGCATGACTCATACTTGTACTTTTATATTTGTGTTCATTACAAATTGTTTTCAGGAAACTCGTTTACTATAATGAATACGCCCCTCGCTAAAGCTCGTGTCATATTATTATAATAAACTCGTTTCATAAAAAGCAATTTGTAATGAACACTCATGTAATATTCTAATTCCTTTAAAGGCCAGTGTTACCCATAAAAGTACACAGCTGCTGTTTATTGCAGAAACGTACTAAAAAGAATTGCATTATCTTGAATAGTTATTTTAATGTACGCTCGTACTTCAGTTGTAGCAATTTTGCATGTTCAAAATCAGGCATTTCATAATTCCATTATTACAAATTACCAATCTCCAATAGTGGACACATATGGTCACGTATGACCTCATAAAATTGAAGCGTTTAGTACAAAAACGGTATTAAGTCGCATGTTTGAAATAATTGGTACATTTTGTAATAATTTCCCATTGCACTTAAGCGTTAAGTATAATTATAATGTTTAGGTACATGTTTAGCAATAACTGGTATATCTACAAATACGTATATCGTAGAATCAAATATCGACTGATTTGTCTGCTATGTGAACTATGTTTGTGGCAATAATTGAATAGAAGTGATTATATCCATGTTGGTGAACGTTGGTGTTGGTTTCCGAGGAAAAAAGTGGTGATGCTTTTGACCAACTGTCATATTGCTTGAACTTGCTGCTGAAGGTTGTTAGCAAATGCGCCAAAGGTTTGATTGCCAGTGTTTACACTTATTAATTAATTGGCCATTTTTATAGGTAGTGTTGTGTTGTGTAGATAGTTTAGGTTTGTGTTGGCCATTTATTCCACTATGGCCTTATGCAACTGTGTGTGACAAGATCTGGAAACCTTATATTCTGATAGAGACACTGTAAATTTTCTTTGCTGGACGTGTATATATGGTAATATTGAATTCGTACCGTGGTTTGAGCTTATTATAACTCATTATATATGGACTAACTGTGGTGTGCTGTCAGATATGCAATATTCTAATATGTTTAAATGTTTCAGTCTAATAAGTGTTAGATTTAAACTCCTCGTAATCATTCGTTTGGAAAAGGTTACACACGGCGAGAAACTAGTGTCTTACCTAAACCAAATATTATATAATGTGGCATTATTTCAGATAAAGCATTAATTATTATACCAGTCGATGCTAGAGCGTGACATTTCTACACAAAATATTTTACACACAATAATGTCACCAGCTCATAATGTATGTATGTTAGTCAACAGTTTCCCTGCAAATATTATCAATAGTGACGTCCGAGTAGCATGTCAAGACCAATATTTTATGTACGGAACTTAGTAACTTGGTCTTTTACAAACGTTCGAGATATACTAGATCGGGAAGCTTCCTACTGTAATATAAATTCACATACATGTATATCCTATATAACAGATGGGATTTGATGTGTTTTCATTCGTTGTTTGTTTATTTTATTACAAATTTATTTCAATGAAACTTACCGTACATCGTTACTAAAAAGTACGTGCATTCATTAACGTATGGGAAGACTGAATGAAGTCAATATATAATTACTGTTTTTTTTTCATTTAGTTTAATTGAAGAACGAACTCAATACCAACAGCAGGTATTCCCTTGACTGACTTTGGTGAAATGAATAAATGAAGGCAGTTTAATACCGATTAACAGTTTGCTAGTTCGGTAATTTTAATGGAACTTCTAAATTAAATACACAAGACGAAATAATTGCTACCTACATAACACGATGTTGTAAGATATAAAACATGTTATTAATGTATGCTTTTTTCAGTGCACTTCAAGGCGATCCCTTGAAAGCAATGGTAGAATTCTGGCTATAATACAACTGGCTTATAGGACGCCACATTATTCAAAACTATGGATGCATTTGTGTTTTAGTGTGTGTGTGTGTGTGTGTGTGTGTTTTAATGTGTATGTGTATGCGTGCGTGCGTGCGTATTTGTGTGAGTGTGTAGGTGCCTACTATCGATGTTTAGTGATTCAGGCGTTTTGTGTGTCGCTTTTTATGCTTCACGTCACTCCTTTTTTATTTAGACCGATTGTAATGTTGAGCAAGTCCACGTATTCATACATCACAACCAGTCAGTATATATTAAACGTTGATGTATTTAGTTGTCTGAAACAGTTACAAGGGGGCATAAACACACATATTCGAGTGCCACTTATTACAAATGCAATCGAATCGCTCAAGTAGTTTCAATAAAGTTTTGCCAGTGTAACTTGTACCACATACTATAACTATATATTGACGAGTTAGTATTACATCTCCGAGTAACGGTGATTGATTATCCATGCACAATTACAAAGGAATGCATATGTAATAACGTTGGCACATTCGCGGGCCTCGTATATCCATTACAGAAGACTTTCATTGATGTTAAAACGTTTAGAAAATACTGTTTGGTGTAAGATGATAAACGATGTATAATAAAAACACCGATGTCTAACAACCATGTGGATGTTGCACTGATGGCATATGAATTGTGTAACTACAGTGGCATGTTTCTAATTTCCGCGTACGTGCGTATTTCCGTTATAATGTCTAAAGAAGTAATCATCCGAAATAAAAAATGATTTTGTTCATTGCAACATGATTTTAGTTCGGTACTGAAAAAACATCGATCACCTACTCCATCTGTCTGACTGTCTGTCTGTATCTCTTTATCTGTCTCTGTCTGTATGTATGTCTGTATATGTGTCTCTCTGCATATCTCTCTCATAATGTCACTCTACCTCGCTATCTATTTATCTGTGTGTGTATCTCTGTGTGTGTATCTCTGTGTGTTTATCTCTCTGTATCTCTGTCTGTCTCTGACTCTTTTTGTCTTTCTCTTTTCTTTACTTTTCGCTATTTTGTCTTTCTTTCGCTCTGACTAAATTGTCGTTAGGCCAACCAGTCCTATATCGTATCTCTCTTACTATAATACAGTTATCACCAAGACTCGTATAGATATATCGCATTAGTCAATAATACGGCAATGTATTTATTCCACGTACGCGGAAATTAAAAGGGTTTTCTCGGTAGTGGTTGGAGACACGCGAACAGATACGAAACTAAAACCAAACCCGAATAAAACTGAAACATCGAGGAATAAATCGGAATTTTCGGTATCAAACACATGGATGTTTTGTAATTTACAACGTTTATTGGATAGGTTTTCTTGCGATATACTTCTTTTCAGCATATATCCAAATGCGTTTTGTAAAATGTGGATACTTTTGAAACGCGTCGAATGTAGGGACTTCCCCTTTAAAGACATACTATTTAATATTTTGCACACACGACAGCAGTGTTTGGTGACTTTGAACAGCAATACGTCCGGAAGTTTTACACTTTGACTGTGTATATCTATCAGAAATGACTACAGCACTAGTGTTCATTTTCTTGAATCATAGTCCTTAGTATGTGCAGAGTATTGTTTGCTATTGTTATTTTGTTATCATGTACAGCTTTGGATAACAAACAGCCATGTTACTTTACAATGTTAAGCATATCCGTTTAATCATTTTACTAACTCGTAAACTTGTGACGTTAAAATCTAAATTCCCGAAGGTGAAATCATGAAATAATAACTTTGGAATCATGCAGTAAATGCATATTTGAGTCCATGATGTTAGAATAGCAAACCGCTGAATTGCATTCATATTACCGCCTTTTCAGAGTAAACCCCGACAAGACTGCTCCGACAGGAACCGTCTGATCAGGGACTGCTCTGTTTGCAGAGTGCATGGTCTATTCTGATTGCCTATGAAAGTTTGAAATAGCTGGCTATAAAGTGTCTGCCAATACGAAACCGTATTGTGTATATAAAAAAATTATGATATAAAATAAGTTAATAAATATTTACGACGTTTTATTCACGATTTTTTCTTTATATTATTATTATACCACATGTGTATAGTCCTCTTTTCACACAGTATTTTTGCGTTCAAAAGCGCTTTCCATGTATGAATTACAGGTTCTAAAAAGGCGATATTCAATGCATATAATATATATACAACAAAATATATTTAGTACACATATCGATAAGAATAATAATGATACAGTATTGAACAGATAGGAACAACATGATTATCTACCAAATCAATGCAAGTATATAAAACATAAATAATCAATGACCAAACTGACCCCCATGATCACCTATCTGATCAAAGAGATATAGAAACAAAGCAACCCCTGAACATACACCACACGATTGTCTATTCAGTAGTTGTAGAAATACAATAGAGACGAAATCACTAACCGGAACGAACCGCATGATTGTCTATCCGGTCAATGAAAGATATACAGTAGATATACAATATAAATATGAAATACTAACCGGAAGGAACCACATGATTGCCTATCCGGCCAATAAAAGATAATTATACAATAGATATGTACAGTAGATATGAAATAACTAAACGGAAGGAACCACATACTTGTCTGACCGGACGATGAAAGATATACAACATATTGTTTCCTTAACTATCCCAGTAATAAATGTTGCAGAAATGCGATTTGAGACATCCTTTGAAAGAAACGAACGAGCTTGCGTCTGTAATGCTTGATGTTAGAGCATTCCAAAGTTCTAAAGCCGTATGCATGAAACTTCTCTAACCGACTTCTTGGTTCAACAAACGACAATGAACTACTTGCTGACCTTAAATCTCTGCCAGGCCTGTACGAGTCAAGCATGTCGACACTGTACTTTGGGGATTCCTTGTGCATTGCTTTGTACGTAAGTGTCAGGATTTTCAATTAAATCCGGTGTTGAACCGGAAGCCAGTGAAGTTCCATCCGAACCGCCGTGATATGATTACACCAAGGGGTCCTGGCTATGTTTCGCTCCCCTTGAAGTTTCCGCAGTGTGTTGTGTTTTAAATTCCATGCAGCAAGGTGGGTGAGACAGTATGTCTTATATGGCCTATTTGTCGAAGCTGTGAGTAACTAGACCTGCACACGCACGGAATTGAGCCATGCACCGAGACTCTTTACACATAACGATGGTTTGATTTTAGAGTATCCTACTTGTACATGGATCTCTTCAGGTATGTTTTAGTGTTTTTGTGTGTGAATCAGGATCCCCTCAGTTTTGTCAGTATTCAGCATGTTCTGGTGGATCCAAGAGACCGTTTCTTCCAGACAGTTCTCAACTCGCGGAAACGCTTCCCAGTCTCCATCTACTGCGACAGTCGGATAGTGGTCATCCAGATAGGAGGTCATCCACTCAAGTGGTTTCCAAATGACATTTGCTGCCGTTTTAGCAACGTGTTATGATTGATTGCATGAGTATCCAAACATGGTTAAACAAACATACGTATGAATGAATGTTTTCAATGTTTTGTTTCTAATAATGTATCATCCTTAATATATAATTCTGCGTTTTACGGAGCCTGAATATTGTTAATTTCGAGCGTAGATGTACTTAGGCACTTCTTGCAACCACTAAACGCCTTAATCGGACATAAGTGTCACTGTGTGTAAAATATGATGCATTTACGATTGTCTAATCAGTGATACCGATACATATGTTTATTCATATACTAAATTCATTATTCTCCACCAAACCCTACATTGGGACTTTATAATCGTTTTGAAGATACAATTCTAAAAAGTGGTTACACTACGGAACTTGGTGGTGAAATAAATTAGTCTTATACATGTTTTGATTTACCCATCGTATATATTTATTATGTGTCCATTGTAATTGTAGAGATGTCGGATTTATGACATTGTGTCGACATGCTTTTGTTTGTTTGGGTTTTTTGTTATTTTTGTGTTGAATTCTTCAAAGGCAGCATGTGGTGATCAATATAGTTTCATTACCTGACTGATAAACTAGGTATTGTGTTCAATCTCATTGCGTGCAGTCATCTGTGCCATACCTGCAGTACGGATGACACAAAAATGAATTGATTCAAATACCGGATACCTAAGCAATGCGAACAGAGGGACGAGCACCTCTATGGCAAACTATTGCAAATGATTTCCGTGCCGTTAAGATGAGATGGCATTTGGAATTCAGCTGCAACATTAATGGTTAGAGTTACGAAATGGAAATAAAAAAAACAACGACCGGACTGAGAGAACTGTGCATTTTATGTCCGCAACGTATTTATTAAAACACAAATACCGAAATATGCATTTTTCAGTATAATAACATTCAATGTAACCGAGTTATGTATTCTGTATGCGGTCTTTGGAAATGCTATAGTTCCCCTAAGCATACTTTAATCAATTCATTTTTGTTTCTTCCGTACAGCAGGCATGACACGGATGACTGCACGCAATTAGATGGAACACAATGCCTAATGAAGAATACATGCTTCGATTTCTAGTCCACTGAATCATCAATTTATCAGATAGCACAGATAAATGCCCAAGAAGGTAAAATGTAATGAATTCTAATATTACCCCTTTATCGAACGAACATTCTTAGTGGATAAAATCACATTGACGATATGTATTAAACGGTTTTTAAATAACACAATTTACTTTTGTAATGGCAAAAACTATAGATTCAGATTTATTGTTTGTCGTTCGCAAATAGAGCAGACCGTGACCAGATGACACGTGTTATGTTTGCAAAGGCGGAAAAGCGTATAAGAGATGATAAATAAAAATTGGCGCCAGTCAAGAAATTGTTATTACACCGTCGACAAATACTAATGCATGCATTTATGAGAACAAGTTCACAACTAAATATATAAACCAGATTAATTAAAGCATCGCACAATCATCAAGGTTAATAGTTTCATTTAATTAGCCATTGCCTTCTTTTCTTTTCTTTAATACTTATTACCATTTTCTTCACTGAACATGTAGTCGCAAAATTCTAATTAAATATATCCAGAGCAACTGACATACATCCATCCATGTGGTGTCATACAATACATATAAAAAGACAATAAAATACATACAAATACATTAAAATACATATAAACACAAAACAATACATATAAACACAATAAAATACATATAAACGCAATACAACATATGTTACCTGTATCAAATATTTCCCTTAACATAGGAATGCAATTGATAATTACACAAATGTAGCCCACGTCTTAGGCTAATAATGTAACTAATATGACACATCATCGACATGCAATAACGACTTAGCATTATGCATGGATGCCCCCACAAAACTCTGCTTGCGCATGCCAGGATACTTAGCATGAGACTCGGGATATAAAGTTCAAAGGAGTCAATCCATTCTTCATATAGAAGCGGTTTGCAATCTCGAATTATAAAAGCACCGTTCCAGTATTCCAACGACTATACGTGTAACACCATTTCCTAATTAGTAGTATATTGTGTCTTCTGGTTATTGTATATTGAAACATTTTATATGTCTATACATATACTTGTACAGATATGTGTTTCTTCAAATCAAAATTATCAATACACCTAACAAATACTATTCAATATTGTACCAGATTCATTTTGGCATCGCACAAGTGTTTTAAATTAAACTTATATAGACGTCATGCATGTATAACTATCAGTAAGTAATGGGCATCTTCTAGTGGTAAATCTGCTTCTATTTGGTGTATAATGTATTCCATCATTTTATTGTACTTACGTATTCCCCAAATGTCTCTATATATGTATTGCAATGGTGTTTGTGTGTTGGTTCAGAATTACTGTATTGAGTAGATACGCGCATGGAAAGTTGTGATACTTCACATGTGGACTAGCTGTGATTTAACTCAAAATTTAAGAGTGTAAAAACGTTTATATTATTTACAGTAACCCCCCTCTAAACTGGAATTCTAGTACAGAAAAAAGATACTTTTAGGCAGGCGGCTGCTTAATACAGAGTGAAAGTATTGTAAAAAGCTCCTAGAGGATCTTTCCGTATGATTTGCGGCCTGCATTAAGCAGCGACCTGTTTCCGAATTCGATATCTTTATAAAACTCATTAAAACCTTTAAGACAAAAGGTTATGAACCCCTTATATTGCAACGCATTGCATGTTTGGTTATCGACCCTTTTACAGTCGGTAGCTACGTTCCCCTCTTTGCTTGCGCGATGACAGGCCACTGGTAGTACTCTATGATGGTATACTCTTAAACACAGATACGGGACGAGCTTACCAGACTCATGTATCACTGTTTCCCTGTCGTGCCCTTAACGGCGTCCCTGTCGTGCCCTTAACGGCTTCTCTGCAGGTGCTCTGACTTCAGCAAAGTCATTGAGTACATATTTGACGGATATTTGTGGGTAAGTCCGGTGGGAATACGTTTATTTACACTTTTTTTAAAGCTAGGGTAACTTTGAGAGAAGTGTGAAGTTAGGATGTCCATAAACCGGTTTCAATACCCAGTTGTGTTTTTGCTACTGACCGTGCCAAGGCGGTTCTCTCTTTGTCACCCTTCCTTTAGTTTGTCTTGCGTCTTTGTACTTGTGATTTGGTTCATGTGTGGAATGTTCGTCTCTAGTTCTTGTGTGTTTGTTGGTGTTTTCTGTGTTCATCTCGTGTGTGTGTGGTGGGGGATGTCGGTGTGGGGGTGTGGGGGTGTGGGTGTGGGTGGGTGGGTGAATGTGTGTGTGGTGTGTGTGTGTGTGTGTGTGTGCGTGCGTGCGTGCGTGCGTGTGCACACACGAGCGCGTTTGGGTGGGATTTTGCTTTAATTAATTCATGATATAGTTCGACATGTTTAAATTCAGTAAAACCTGTTCACAGCCACCATCCACATAAGTCAAAATTATTGTTTTTTAAGACAGATGATATGTTAATACAGGACGAACTTTATACAAAATACTACTTTTAGAGCTTTCTATACTACTTTTGTCCTGCATTAAGCAACCATCTGCTCTGGATCACATGTTTATTATTTAGACTGTCGTTATATTCAAGCTCTACTGTATCAGTTTCATTTACCATGCAGCCTATTTACGAGTAATTAAATCCACAGTACTGCTTAAGATTCTCTGCAAGTGTTTTATTGTTAACGTATTAACTGTGTACCTGTTCCTGTCCTTCTGGCATTAGGTACACTTAATGTATAGGCAGTATTTGCTCGAGGAGAACGTAAACCTGTCTGCATTACAATTTAGTAACGTTAAAATTCTCTTTCCTTATTCCTCCGGGCTTAAATATTTGAATGAATGGATAGTGTTCATCGTTTATTTGATGTCATCTTCACGTACTCCTCATATTTTGTATCTCCGTAGTTGAATGTTGGATCATCATTAACTCATTATCTAGGTTAGTTCGTTATGTATTTAGTGTTCGTCATATATCATACATCAGTATCTAGGTTAGTTAGTTATGTATTTAGTGTTTGTCATAGATCATACATTAGTATCTAGGTTAGTTCGTCATGTATTTAGTGTTCATCATAGATCATACATTGTTCCAGATAAAATGTTTAAATCAACACAATTTCTTGAATAACGTCTTTATATCTCCACCAAACCCTATTTTGTGACAATTCCTTAGAAGTGTCTCTTCGAGACGATTTTAAAGAGTGGTTACAACATAGGGTTTGGTGGAGAAAGGGCGGTTTTATTATTTTAAGTACGCACAATTATATGTTGCTCTACGTCATAGAAATAGTGTTACACTGATAGTGTCGATATGTCAGAACTGGCTATTGTACATCACCTAAATCAACACTGCATCCATTATACTAATGGTGTGTGTTGCTAGAATGGACAGAGGTATACAAAATGGTACAACATAGTAAAGGTAACATGCAATAAAACGAACATGCATACCACAAATGAACCAAACCAGATAACGGAAAATCGCTATGATATGAAATATATTGGATGCATCGAATATCGTCATGCAGCCCGGTATTTTATTTTTGGTTGTTTGAATACGAAACTCTTATATACTGCATATAAAACTATTTACAGTAGTGTATGAACACGTCAAAAGGATTCTGCCAAACCAGCACCGTGAGCATGAATGTTCGTGGTATTCAATATTTTGAATACAAATTGTCAAAAACATCTAAACAGTCATGGAGTCTGTATCGCCGAACCATCGTACTGTAAATAACGTTTCCTTATTTTTAAGAAAATACTGGAAGCAAACCATTGCAGGTCAATATTAGCAGTTTGTTAGACAAATAAAACACTAAAGTTTGCTGATGAAATAAGTGGCAAAGTAATACATACCTCGATGATGAACGATAGGATTTTAAAAAAAACCAAAACGAACCAGATAAAAACATTATTGGTGTTTTCAAAAACGGTTAATTAGAGCAAATACACAAACAAACAAACGCCCGAACCCTAACCCATCCCCTCACCCAACCCCTCCCAAACACACACACACCCTTGTAGCTGTTGACCCAAAATCGTAGCTGTATCCGTTTACCTGATAAGTGTAAGGTGTATAGCATACTTGGGTGTATATGCATGTGAAACGTCATACTAGATCCTAGTGGCCTACATAACTGGCATAAACCATTTGGAAGCAACTAAATCACAGAACACCCTATTTACTATACAATAGAGTGCGACAGTGGGATTTACCGAGGAACATGCAATTTTAGTGCTAGGATTATTTGACTGATTTAGACCAATAAATGGTCTTGTAAATAGAATAAAAATAATATTGGTGTTTTAGGCTTTAACTGTATACGTGTTCCATATGCTGCATATTGTATAATTTTCCAATGGGTAATGTTAAGGCAAACGTATCTTTCCATGCAAACACGCCTTATTAACCCTTTCGCTGCCAAACTCTGTCGTCTGCTAACTTTGTCGTCTGCTACAAATTTTCATTCTTTTGATTTTCTTCATTTTTGTTTCAAAAACATAGTAACAGTAACAAACAGTTTGGGTCCTGATGAGACGCCGAGTTACTCGGCGTCTCATCTGGATACAACCTGTTTGCATTGGTAATCACAGATCCGGCATTGGCAGCGAAAGGGTTAAGCATTGTTAATGTGCACCTCAGGTCAACTTGTCATTACATCTATATGTATTCATAAAATGTTTAGTATTGCATATATACATGTTATGCCATCCTCCAAATTAATAGTAAATTTTGTTATAGTAAGTCGAACAGTAATTTTAAACTCGACATATACAGGTATTCTACAGGATGTTCCAGTATGATTGCCAACATGCATACATACCACGACACCAGTTCCACATTGGAACCTGGGACTGATTCAAGATTGTATGAGATCAGGTTTATGGACGACTTTGGTGGATTAGATATTGGTACTGCCGACTATATACACGCTTCAGCGCAGTGTAATGAACAAACGAACTTACATTTTGAACCTTCCGTTTATGTCGTAGTAAAATGCGGAGTACAGCCAGGACGGGAAAATATATATTAAAGTGTTGTTGGTACGTTGTGTTGCTGTTTCTAGCTCACTTAGAATCGGCGAATATCATAGTTCTGTATCACCAAAAAATGTTTGTATCGATCAATCGTGGTAACTCCTCACAGTGTTGATATTTAGTATACATCGATCGCCTATATTTATGTTGGGGTTGTGGAAAATAGTACAGGGTATTTTGCCTGCATTCAAATCAACCAATCGAGACGTGTCCTCATTACTTCTAGAATACATGTACAGTAAAACCCCTCTAATGCGACCAGCAAAACGGGGCATAATTCACAGAGGTAAAGGCATGTGGTAGCTTAATGCAGGACGAAAGTTATGCAGAACGTTCCTATAGGAGCGTTCTGCACAACTTTCGTCCTGCATTAAGCAACCACCTGCTTATGAAGACAGTCATGTTTGTTCATTAAGTGGTCGCATTAGAGGGGTTTTACCGTATTTAGAATACGGTCGACATTGATTCACATTGCATGGTAAGTCAATAGTTAGACATGCACTGTTTTATAGTGTTTATTTCATATTTATATATGTGTTTTCACAGATCGTAATATTATTCAGAAAGAATATTTATAGACTATACGCTCCTTATCAAATGCTATTTTTGCCTGTTTCTTGATATTACAGTAAAACCTCTTTCAACTGGAATTCTAATAGAGACGAATTTACATACTTTGAGGCAGGTGGCTGCTTAATGGTAGGGTGAAAGTCATGCAGAAAGCTCCAGAAAGCATTAAGCTGTCACCTGTTCCCACAACCGATATTAATATTAAATTAAAATTGAATGGTTTAGAGGGGTGTTACTGCATATAAACAAAACCATGAATTCTAATAAATTATTTTTAATACACACGTTATTATCTAAAATAAAAAAACTGTTTTCCCACTATGTCTAACTAATTCTCTTTATATTTAGCAAGAATATCAATTTAAATATGATCTGGAAGACAAATTAATTTGGTTGTGTATGTATATGATTCTGGTACTGCTGTGCAATTCAATGTGACATGTCCTAATTGCGTGTCTTTCATCTGTTCTACTATTAGATAGGATTCCCTCTGCATTTTCTAAAACTATAACATAATTCACTCGACCGTGCCATATTGTCAGGCTATCACCATCAGTATACATTGATTGTTTGCATTGGATTTTTAGATCGTTTGAAAAGTATTGAAGTGATATTGCGACGTCCAGCTAAAGAAGCTGGAGGAATACCTTAGAAAAACTAATTGCATTGCTTCATACACAGTACATCCGAGTTGAACCACCGGCTTACTACAAGCCAACTTGAAGGCTTTCTCAAATGAAAATTCCAAAGACCGGGATTCGAACCATAGCGTTGATTGTCAGTCGATTGTGGGTGGGTGGAGGTATTGCGCAGTTGTAAATGATCTCCCTTGATAAGTCATTTATAAGATCCAACTTTAATTACTGCCCTTTGATCTGGCATTTTTGCAACAAAACAAACACTGAAAATTTAGAAAAGTTACAACACAGAGCCCTAAAAATAGTCTTTAATGATTTTTCATCCAGTTATGAATATCTCTTAGATAAAGTAAATATGCCTACCCTACATTTAAGCAGAATTAGAACAATTGCCATAGAAACGTTTAAATGCATTTATCATTTATCTCCACCCTACCTACATGATTTAATACAACTAAAACAGTCTTCATATTCTTTTAGGTACGACAACTTACTAGAAACCCCACATATAAGAACAACAAGCTACGGTAAGCAGTACGGTATGAGGCCACCCAGATCTGGAACAGCCTGCCAAATCAGATCCGACAAGTCGATAACTACAAGGAATTTGTCAGACTGATCCGGACCTGGAGTGGCCCATCCTGTAAGTGTGCTATGTGTTCATGAGTTATACCTTTCTGTGTCAACAACCAGCCTTTTGCATTGCATGAACTTTTATTTAGTTGCTTTAGTGTTGTAACTTGTAAATTACATGTTTGTTGCTTTGCGCTATGTTTCTTGCTTTGCTTTATGTTTAATTGAAGTTTTTATGATTTTTGATGTGCTTATTCCTAGATGATAATACACTGTGAGGAAGTTGCTGATCAGTTCTTCCCAAATCTGATTTGGGTGGATAAATGGTTTTACTTCAATCTTAGCTGTCGCACTTTTGTGCCTTCTTTTGACTGTCAGACTCTTAGTTATACTTCTTTTAAGGCAGTTTTTAGGCTTATGTCAAGATCAGCAACTTTCACACAGGTTTTTAATTTTAAAACTAGGTAATCTGCAGATTGGCACATGTTAAGGGGCCAGAAATCCTGGCCCCTTGACAGGATCTTATCCTCATGTGTTCATGAGTTATACCTTTCTGTGTCAATAACCAGCCTTTTGCATTGCATGAACTTTTATTTAGTTGCTTAGTGTTGTAACTTGTACATTACATGTTTGTTGCTTTGCTCTATGTCTCTTGCTTTGCTTTATGTTTAATTGAAGTTTTTATGATTTTTGATGTGCTTATTCCTAGAGGTTAATACACTGTGAGGAAGTTGCTGATCAGTTCTTCCCAAATCTGATTTGGGTGGATAAATGGTTTTACTTCAATCTTAGCTGTCGCACTTTTGTGCCTTCTTTTGACTGTCAGACTCTTAGTTATACTTCTTTTAAGGCAGTTTTTAGGCTTATGTCAAGATCAGCAACTTTCACACAGGTTTTTAATTTTAAAACTAGGTAATCTGCAGATTGGCACATGTTAAGGGGCCAGAAATCCTGGCCCCTTGACAGGATCTTATCCTCATGTGTTCATGAGTTATACCTTTCTGTGTCAATAACCAGCCTTTTGCATTGCATGAACTTTTATTTAGTTGCTTAGTGTTGTAACTTGTACATTACATGTTTGTTGCTTTGCTCTATGTCTCTTGCTTTGCTTTATGTTTAATTGAAGTTTTTATGATTTTTGATGTGCTTATTCCTAGAGGTTAATACACTGTGAGGAAGTTGCTGATCAGTTCTTCCCAAATCTGATTTGGGTGGATAAACGGTTTTACTTCAATCTTAGCTGTCGCACTTTTGTGCCTTCTTTTGACTGTCAGACTCTTAGTTATACTCTTTTTAAGGCAGTTTTTAGGCTTATGTCAAGATCAGCAACTTTCACACAGGTTTTAATTTTAAAAACAGGTAATCTGCAGACTGGCACATGTTAAGGGGCCAGAAATCCTGGCCCCTTGACAGGATCTATGAACCCAGAGTAAATCAATTACCAGGTGCAGACAGTCATATATCCAAATTGTGCACCACATTTTCGATACCTGATCTGGATCTTTTACTATTTATTCTTTTTCCTATTATGCATGCACTTACATATATACAGGTAGATGTGATATACACTGTATGCTGTATTAGGTGTTTATAAAAATGCATTTCATAGAATTCTTACTTTTTTAAACTTGATAATGTACTTTTTTCCAGGCTGTTAGTTAATTTTATTGTTAAGAAACTTATGTTATTATGTCGGTAAATAGCGTTTAGCTAATGTTAAATATGTTGTGAAAACAACCCGACTATAAATAAAGTTTCTTGTATCTTGTATCTTGTATAGATAAACACAAAGGAATAACGAATGATAAGTATGTCCTTTTAGTTGGATTACTCAGGGATTTATATTGTATTTCAATGGGATGTTGCGGCTAATTTATTTGAAATTTAAAGAAAGATATTATCTTTAAACTTTAAACATTAAGTAATGGTATAAAGCTATATTCCAAAACTATATAACAAATGTCACAATCATTATTCTTATATAAACTATTTTAAGCCAGATGTAATAGTGTAGTGTACAGCGACCAGCGATAAACCCAGAGCTAACAAACTAGTATGACTTAAACTTTTTCGAAGTTTATGGAAGAGTAGTTAAGGGACATTACTGACCAAGATCCCTCAAGCGCCTTTGAATGCACATAGTCTGTGTGAAAAGGGCGCTATATAAATGTGGTATATTAATAATTATAATAATTATATTCACACGACCACAGAAACCTCTTTGACTTTACAGTATTCCACTTCTTTGTGCGCAATTTACGTAACCAAAAATGCACAATAATATTACAGTTAATTATAAATATATTTCCATGGTAAGACAAATGCTGGACTGATTGTATACTTAGTAAGTCGGCGACAGTAGTTAGTTACGTCACTTCTGTCGTTACTGAATGCGAATAATGATTGCCTGTTGATCATTTTACCTCATATGCGTCGGTGTCGGATTTGATTTTGAAGTTTTTATGGTATGAAATAGCCGCTAGATTCTAATCATCTACATCATTTACCAGATATAAAGATCAAAATATCACTTCAGAGATGTGATGTTTTATGTTAGCCCGTTTTTACAGACCGCAGTGTCGTGTTTTACCATGGGAGTTTTGTCTTCCAAATCAAAGACTGGGATCAGATTTGTTTAATTATTTTGTAATTCTCTCGACTGAACATCACACGGCAGTAGTGAAGTTTCTCTTGGGACCATTTCTCTTCGCTCTCTTGTATTTGTGCATCAAAGGGCAATTATTTCATTGAGGCATCCCATAAAACTAATTATTCTTTGCACAAATGTTTGTATAATGCAAACGCATCCGATTCCTCATGGCTTTAGGTGGGCTGAGGGATTTAGAAAATTGGCATTTTACACGTTCCTGCATAATTAGGGAATTCCTTCTAGAAACCTAACATATCTTGGAATCACAGTTGAACTTCGATATCCCGAATTCAAGGAAACTACAAACATTAGTTCCAGATAACAGAAGTTCGAGTTATCCTATTTCTAATCTGGACAATGTCTCTAGTTGACTTAATGCAGGTGTAAAGAAATATTGAAAGCTCCTGCAGGAGCTTTATGCATTACTTTACACCGGTATTAAGCTGTCATATGTGTTTCTAGATATCCGAAGAGATACATTTCAGAGCATTTCTGTATTGTAAGTTTTGGAAGACCAAAGTTTTAGTTCGATTTATCTCGAAGTTCGAGTTATCAGAGTTCGAGATATCGAAGATCAACTGTAGTATAAAAGGTCACGAGGACGAGCATATTGTAACTTCAAACGTCTAACGCCCTTACATAATTAGTAGCATCTTAGAAGCCAATTCGGTTTCATATATGAATACGTGTATCTGGCGAGACATCGGAAAATATTTTGATGAAACTTAATCGAGGCAAAACCTCCTAAACTCTTTTTTCCATATATGGTACTGACCTGTTATTATTGTTACCCTGTCACCACGGGAAATATTGTTACGCTTTATCAGTCGATAACTTACATATATAATTACATTAGACAGGTTAGACTTTAACGACGATTGAACATAACGAACCAGTCTCCAGTGTTTGCTGTCAACATAATATTTGTTTTTATATTCATAAGGTACACTTTGATGTATCTATTTCAGTGCCGGAAACGAGTCACTAAAGTCCTTTGCCTATAAGATTAAACCCTGGTGTGAGAGGTCATATAGGACCCCTTTCACAATAGAGTGCACTATTTACATGTTACATTTTTTTAAAAATAGTCCCTGAATATTATCGGTAAGTTTGACATGGATTGGTGACTTTAAGAGCATTTACTATGTGGGCTATACTTTATACTTTTTACTATAGGCTATACTTTGTCAATATCCAGTAATATTTTAGCGGTAACTTTTTAAATAATCATAATTTATATTGTTATAAGTTGATGTCACATTTTTGAAAGTAAGAATTATAGCAAATGTTCGACAGAAATATTACTGAGTTTGTATCCATTGTAGCAATTGTTATTCAGGTACTTTGAAATTGCATTGTCGCCTATATCGTATTTATCACACCCAAAACTTGGAAACCGTGTGTGATTGTGTAATTTATGTCTTTTTGTATTTATTTAGTTTATATTATTCAATTAAATTTAGGAGCTGTTAAATAGTACTCACAGGGACACGCTGATTCAATTTACCACGACTGAGCGATTGCCATGAGAGTTAAGGTTTAAAATCAATGACTAACATATGATTCATTAACTGCTGGTGCGATTGGCATTTCTCTCGACAACACGTCTAATAATATTGTTAAAATAACCTAGGGAAACTATCTGCGATCCTCATGCACGAATCAGCGGGCAAGTATTTTACTAAATATCACCAACCTAATTGTATCTTGTACGCATGAATGTTCATTACAAGGCGAATTATCTCGGTATCCAGCTTTGATTACACCAATTGGATTTGCTCATTGGTTTGCGAATCACTAACCTTTCTTCTGGATATCATATTCATACGTTATGGGAATGCTATATATACCGTCAGGTGATTGGTATTCCTATGGGTACGAATCATCCGCCACAAGAGACGATTTTGATTTTAATATTGCAAATATCCCTCATGTTGACGGAGATGATCCCCGTGCCCCTATCTTATTCGTTTCGCTAGAGCTTGTTCATCTGTTGATGACTTTAAGGGCTAAAAAGCAATATAAAAGGATATGGATATCATAAACTAAGACAAAACTTCATAATTTTTATTATCGAAATCTCTCACCTACTAGCAAGTATAAATGTAATCTTAAGGCACTCCTGCGACCCGGTATTTGCATCCTGAATTTTATGGTGATGTGATTAACAAACTTCGTAAAATATTGGACATACCCATTTTCCACTTTGTTCATTAAATATGTTAAAAATCATTAAAAAGGGATATGATCTTATAGAACTACAACATACGCCGACCAGAAAGGTTAAATACTCTATGAAGAGGATCTCTTCAATCCGGAAACCGGTGAGGACGTCGGATGAAATCTCGTTTTGTCGTACGCTTTGTTACTGTTCTTCAGTTACTATTTTTCAGCTTAACCACTGACCGTTCGAAGGTGGTACTTCCATCTTCCCCCTATTGTTTGTTTGTTTTGTCCTTGTGTATCTCTTTGCGTTTTTGTAGTTATGTGCATTCATTGTTTTTGGGGATGCTGTTCGGGCGACTGTTTGTTTTGTATGTGGTGTCCCCTGCATGACTCACATTTGTAATTTGAAAATAAACGTGCATTTTCACATTTCCTGGCATGTAGGAATACATTATAGTATTGGTTTGTTTTTGGTTCAGTTTGTAGGTATTTCTCATGACGTTCATCTGCATATGAAACAATCGGTATATTGGCAGGCAAGATCTCCTGTGACACCTACTAACCTTATGCAATCCGTCTAGAAGGCTTCCACACATGACATGCTCGGACATATCGAACTGCGATTCGAGCTGTCAGATACAAATATGCTTGTGTAAGTCAACAAAGTATACATGTTCGGTCCAGATGCCCTCTATAAAAGTACATTGATATTTAGACATTCTTTTGAATTTGGATAGTCCTTATTTTCTATGGTTTCTTCTATTTACCCAAAATAACTTACTTTAATCAAAGCGAATCGATCCGTCTCTTTGAATCTTTCCATCATAAATGATAATGTGTCGTCAAAGATATACGATAAAAGGGAGGATTTTAATTTCATTTTTTTAAGTATCCTTTTCTAGATGGAGATGTGTCCCGTGCTACATCTTATGGGGTTTATATTTCTCAACTTATTCGCTTTACCAGAGCATGTTTTTCCAGAAGATCTTAATACTCGTAATTTAATTATAACTGATAAACTTCGCGGTTGTTGTAGATTAGTCGGAAAGGGAATACGTTTATTTACACTGTTGGTCTTTTAGGGTGGGGATGGAATAAGTGTGAGGTTGGGCGCCCAAAAACCGATTTAACCCCCCCTCCCCCCCCCCCCCCCCCCAGTGACTTGTCACCGACCGTTCCAAGGCGGTACTTTCATCTTCCCCCTATTGTATATTTGTTTTGTCTTTGTGTGTCTCTTTGTCTCTTTTATATACATGTACAATTGTTGTTTGTCGTCGTGGTGCTGTTCGGGCGGTTGTGTGTTTTGTATACGGTGTTTCCTGCATGACTCATACATGTACTTTTCGTAAGCGCGAAATTTACCTATCGTTAGCAAATGTAATTGCAATCTACGGACGTTACTGAAACAAGGTATTCCTCATCCATTATTCTATGGTAATGCTATCTACAACCTTGGGAAATTTCGGGGTCATATCCATTTTCTATTTTAGGAAGAAAAGACCCCATTATATTCCAACGCACTGCATTTTGGTTATTGACGTCTTTACTGTCGGTAGCTACGCTTCCCGCTTTGCCTGCACGATTACAGACCGAGGGTAGTACTCTATGATGGCATACTCTTATACACAGAAATGGGATGAGCTTACCAGACTCATGTATTGCCTTTTCTCCGTTGTGTTCTTAATGGCTTCCCTGCAGTTGCTCTGACTTGAGCAAAGCCATTGAGTACATATTTGACGGACTTTCACAGTTGTTGTTATGCTATGTTATACATATTGTCCTGTGTTTACCGTCTCATATGCTGTGGGGAAGTCCGGCGGTGATACCTTTATTTACACTATTTGTTAAGCTATAGTGACATTGAAATAAGTGTTAGGTTAGGATGTCCGTGAACCGGTTTAAACCCCCAGCGGTATTTTGGCCACTGACCGTTCGATGGCAATTCTCTCGTTGTCACCATTGCTTTTGTGCTTGTTTTGTGTACTTGTGCCTTTGTGTTATTGTGTTGTGCTTTTGTTCGTGTTTGATGTTTTTTGGTCTCGTGTGTTTGTGTGTGCACGTGTGCTTGTGCTTGGTTGTGTGGATGTGTTGCTTGCTTTCTGTTGGTGTTTTGGTGTTGGTTGCGTTTTGTATGTGTCCTTTCCTGGTTGTTTTAACTACTTTTTCATCAATCAATGTAACGCACGAAATAGTGTATAATTGACAGACTCCGTCTACAACTCACGGAGAATAGTACTCTTCCGATGGGAATTGGTATTGTCTTACTGATTGATCTTACACGTAGTAGGTGCACAAATGATGCAGTTGCAGTTATTATATACCTTTAAGTGACAAATGTACGTTCATTATGCGTGTAAGTTCGTCGGCGTAAGTATGCTTAAGAGCTGGTATGTATACTGTTAAAGGGCGAACGCCATTTTAATCAGGTAACATAGACAGCTTTTCGATAGTTAATAAACCTCGACTCATATGTCATAGCCATTTTTGGAATTCTAACACACAAATGAATTGGATATGTCTTGCGTTATAGGTAGTAAATGACGCGTATACGCATTCGACCGCACGTAAATATTATGGTTCAATAGATATAAGTACTGTTTTTATCAAAACCGTATTTATTTGTATGGACATGTATAATTAAACAGTTGGCTGTCTAAACAGTAATTACAATCTACAGCAGCATCATCAGGGCGATCCCTATTAAAGCATACAACCTATATCCATATTGAATAAGCAGGCGTCATTGGTTTCGTAACGAAACGTGAACACAGTTTTAAAAGAAACAGTTTTGTCAGGAAGATATCCAGGTTTATTACCACTTTGAATAAACACAGTGCGTTTTCCATATAATGTTCTTTGTTTGACGTATCCGTTTACCACTCTGCATATGCCAGAATAAAAACAACCCAGTACCGAGTAGCATCATTTAACAACGAGTCGACAATGGTAGAACTTGCAACACACATGACTAAAGTTATTCGTCGGCTCTCTGCACGAAATTGCAAAGGTGTTTCGTTGTATGTTGGTTTGTTACACACTGTTATTTACGATTAAGTTAATTGGCACACAAGCACACACATACTCTAGATAACCTTTAGAATGCAATACTTCCATATCGGAAATATTTACATTGCAACATTATTCAAAGACTGCAACTGCAAATGCATCATAGAAAACTGTAAGGTCATACCGACAGAATAGTGCAGTAGGATTTAGATTTACAATTCCAAAGCAAAACAATAGTTTGATCTGACATGGTCGCATGTATTGGTATTCCTTTGCGACTATACGTTTTCACACAGTACTACTGTTAGATATATAAGGTTTATAATTAAATGTCTCGTGGGAGAATCGGGTGTATTTAGCAGTTTAACCCTTTCCCTGTTGTATGAATATGTACGACCTGAATGTTTATATTGGTACATAAACAAAATTATGATGTTTCACCTGGTTGGAAACTATGTAATCGCATATATATATAATTTCATAAGCAAACATAACATATCCTGATCAGACGGCTCCTACACGAACTGTCGTATCTGGATCGTCTGTGTTTGCAAATGCGTTGGGCCATTTTGTTATAGTGTAGAATGAACCGTTTGTATTAATTATTGTAATTGTCTTTAGAAACAAAAGGTAATTACTCTTGTTTTAATTATGTGATTGACGGATGAAAAGAGGCGTTTGTCTGAGACAATTGCACAAGTAACAAGTTAAATATCAGCAAGTGAAATACACAGATTGACACAAACCATTGTATAGGCTCTTTATTTTGGCTCCTGTGCCACATTGTAGCAACACGAACGTTCATCTTTTTCTACTTAAGTCTACTCATCAAGAAAACGATCCATATTTAGTAACATTTTTTATCATCAGTATCTCTGCTATTGTACACTGCCATTTGAAAAATGTTCTGTATCGCATGAATAGGCGTTCTGGTGCAAATCTTAACACTTTACCGTACAGTCAACGAGGAATGTTCGCGTTGTCCTAACTTTAGGATGGCCGGTAACGCCACACTGTCGATTAATGACATTCTTAATACCTCGATTTGACACCACTGGATACGTGTAGTATCGTACGAAGTACGTGTGGGAGCCACACAAGTGATACCACATCCCTTAACTAAAATTCACTGTTGATCATAGGAATACTATATAAACAGTCAGAAACCTTACCAAGGCGGTTTCATAAAGTAGAACGTCGACTGCACTGGCCTGTGAAAGTGCAATGTCCACATGAACTACACTGTATCTCAGAATAGCTGCTACCACTTGCCGACCGGTCACGTATTTTACCAAGAACAATAACACTAATAATGAAAACAAAATTTTAATGTACATGTACATAATTTATAAGAAAGTTTTTTCTGACATAAAATACATATGTATATTCTGTCTAACATGAACATAGTTTCTAGTGCATATGCTTGTATAGTATATGTTAAAGACAAGTTCCCTTTTGTAAGATGATAATATCTAAACATTCCCTGAAAGGAAGTTTTCGTTACTGCCATGCCGACTAAAGGGAACTGATCAAATTTGCCCAATCGCGTTACTGGTCTATGTACTTTGTAAGCCCCTCTGATCACCAGGATGCATTCTCTGTATCTTTCGTATCGTCTTTGAGGACACCATCTTGGATAGACAGTCGTGTATGATGCTACCATGGTATCATCGTTTTCAATAATTTATAATTAAGCGCACCTTTATTACAGTATCTTCAAATTAATATATAGAACTTTAAAACAGAGTCTTGGATAAGATTTTAAGAGTCACTTGTAATGGTATCAGGTATTCTGAGATAGTTTGTATCACAACGGAATATGTTATTTGGGGTCTCCTCAATACTGTGCGGCGAACTGAGGACTGCTATAGTCCGTTCATTAGGTCATAAAAACAGATGAGTGTGATAAGATGCTAACAGAGATTGCCCGACTATACAACCTACTGACCAAATTTTCGCATTTGCATAAAAGATATATACATATATATGTGTTTGTTTAATCAAAACATTGTGTGTTGATCATTAAAAGTTGTAAAATTGAGTCGATATGTCGATACTCGCACAACAAAAAAGCATTCGATCTAGTTCATTTAAGTGGTACTAAACTTGGATTTGAAGATTCGGGACACGGTTTACCGCATCAAGAATGCTTTTGCATATAGGAATACCTTAGCCATTGGCCATCAGCAACTATAAGCATAATACTGGTTTGTTCTGTTCCGGCAACTCTAGAAGATTGTGAAAATCAAATATTACACATAATGGTTATAAAATGATATAATTAGATCGTAGTACACACATCTATTTTCACCATGTAAAACTAGGTATCTCGGGATGTTGATATGTGCCTCTAGTAGAAAGATGAATCATACATTTAGCGGCCAGTCTTATGCGTCTGTCTTGAAAATGGTTTCTAAAACGGGCTGAACGCTCCTTTAATGCGACAAAATCATTATACTGCAATATTTATCCAATTGTTTAACAAATAAACTTAAGTTAAATATAAGTACACAGCGTACAAGGTCAATGCGCATTAGTTTGACTTCTCTGCAATGATGACAAATACAGCCACTTCCGCACTATCAGGAAATGTTTTTGCCTCATCATCATTTGTGTAACTATACCACCATGCCATTTGACAATCACGAGTCATTAGTGCTACATTTTTGGGGGCTACATTTCTTATCTTATTCGTTTTGTTCTTGTTACGCGTGTTCTTCTGATATTTTAACCATTATTTTAACCTTGCTATAAGAAAAACAATAATGCAAACATCAAAGGGCGCCATTATAAAGAACAGCCATACTGGTTTTGTTTATATCTATGAGTGATCATGATACTTATGTGCTGCACTAACCCTTTCAATAAATATACTTGTCTGCTATTGAAATAGTGTCAACATAAATTAAAACAAATGAAAGATGTTTACATGAAAATATACACTGTTTGGCAAAATATAATCATGCTATATTTCATCCTCTTAAACCCTTTTACGGAGAGAGGTAGCTGAAGCTATTTTGCGAGTTCTGTCGTACCCCAAATGACTTCTCCAAAATTGCTCTGGCCTCAGCATGGTCATCTAGTACAATGTCATATGTTCAGTGTCATTTGTTTCCAATAAAATGTTGCGGATTTAGTATCCACCTGTATTTATATTTTCTGATTTTAAAACACCTGTGTAGAAATGTTTTGTGTACTTTTCCCGTCATTTTGATTATGAACTCCGTCATTCAAATGATGGCATCACTTGTTTACTTGTTCAGCTTAAAGAAATTTCTTTTAGTCTTGACATCGTTACCCATGTTGTGGAATTGCTTGAAGGGGAAATTTTATTTTACGTTTTGACTTGGATAAAGGTGGCATAAGTGTAAGGTTGGGGACCCACAAACTTGGGTAAAGTCCCCAGCAGCCATTTTTTTGGCCACTGGCCGTTCCAAGGCAGTGCTCCTACTACCTTTACCCAATGGTGTACTTTGTTATTTTATATGGTTAATGTTTAATATCTTGATTTACGACCCGTTACGTTTGTCTTGTACCTGTGTCGTTTCTGGTTTGATAGTGTTTTCTACCATGTCCATGCGTGTGTGGCTCTTCCTGTTTTACTGTTTTTTCTATTGTTACCAGTTCCCTCCACAGACACTTCCTAGAAGAACATGCAACTCCCTAATGCAACATAAGAAAAGATGCTAGTGCTAAAGTATGTACTACATAAGCAGGTTGTTTAGTTTAAACATGAATACATGTAGTACATTAAATTTGTTTGAATGCATCGTTGTGTGTTTTTAAGCTCACCTGGCACAAAGTGCATGGTGAGGTTTTGTGAGCAGACTGTCTCCGTCGTCCGTCGACGTGCGTCGTGCGTATGTGCGTACGTGCGTCATCAACAATATACTTGATTATCTTCTTCTCTGAAACAACAAAGCCTATAGATTTGATATTTGGTATGTAGCATGATCTAATGGTCCTCAACATAGATTGTTCAAATTATGATTCCGACCAAACAAATGGCACCGCCCCGGGGCATGTCAGTTTTGCATAGGAAAATATTTACAAATCTTCTTCTCTGAAACTGTAAGGCCTAGATATTTAGAATGTATCATGATTTATTGGTCCTCTACAAAGGTAGTTCAAATTTGCCCCCCCCCCCCAACAAAAATGGCTCCGGCCCGGGCTTATCAGTTTTTCATAGAAAAGTCAAAATGTTCTTCTCTGAAACTGTAAGCCATATACCTTTGATATTTGGTGTGTAGCATAATTATATGGTCCTTTACAAAAACGTTCATATGTTGGCCCCGGGCCAAAAATGGCCCCGCCCCGGGCTTAACATTTTTTCATAGAAAAATCAAACACATCTTCTATGAAACATAGACCTTTGATATTTGGTATGTAGCATGATGTAGTGGTCTTCTACAAAAATTGTTCAAATTATGACATCCGGACAAAAAATGGCACGCCCTTGGGGCTTATCAGTTTTTCATATGAACTTCTTTAAAATATTCTCCTCCAAAACTATGAGGCATATACCTTTGATACTTTATGTGTATCTAATAGTTTTCTACCAATATTGTTCAAATTATGGCTACCGGGCCAAAATATGTCTCGTTTTATATTGACCCCAATCTGAAGCTGACTTTTTATGTAGAACTACGGTGTGTGCATAAGTCTTTTTAACAAGGTGAGCGATTAAGGGCCACAATGGCCATCTTGTTTTTAAAACAGACACTTATCTGATATCAGATTTTGTCATAAATATATAATGCTTCTACGTTTGTTTTGATTAATGTAAAGACAAATCTAATTTAGCTATATCAGATGAAGCTCGTTCGTGTTACATGTTAGCTATACCCTTCGTGGCCGCTCCAAATCAATCCCTTGTAATGATTTCAAAATGCTTTGGCACAACTGTTCTCCGTAACAAGGTTAGGCACAGACAGCCGAATTTAGGCACATTCACATGGTCACAATTCAAGGTCAGTTATTCACACTTTTTTGTTTATGGCTAATGTCATTTGATTGAAACTTTATACATTGACATAGCATGATGAGAGGAAGTGTCATGTATAAGGGCCATAACTCTGACTTCAATACTTTTGGAGTTATTCTCCTTTATTACATTTTCTTGTCCGATCAATAACGTTTGCTCTACTGATGCTATTACAATGACGTTTCGTGTATGGAAAGAGCATGATGGAAGTAAGTGATATGCACAAGTATCATAACTCTGGCTTCAATAATATTGGAGTTATTGCCTCCCATTTTCTGCAGAGGTATGGTAATTTGAATATTTTACATGGACATTTGACTGCAGGGTTTATCCAAAACCTTTATTCATTCATTAAATTTCATAGGATTTATTACAATCATGCCTAGTTCGGCATATCTTATTCCTGTTCCGGTTTGATGATTTTCAGCAGAGTTATGGGACTTTGATATGTTTACATGGAATATTTTGTCTGCGGAGTTTACTCAAAAATCTGTTATCGGATTGTCATGAAACTTCATAGGATTGATCAGCACCATGCCTAGTTGTGCATAGTTTATTCCTTTTCCAATTAGATGATTTTCTACAGAGTTATGGGACTTGGTAAAGTTTGTCCATGTGTTTGGGGAGACATCAGTTTTTGTATAAAAACAATTCTAGTTTCACACTTATCTCAAAGCCACTCAAGCTTAACAAATAGTGTCAACAAATGTATCCAATAAGCTTTCCAACAGCATGGAAGACGGTAAATACATACCAATATGTAACACAAAGCATAACAACTGTGAAAAGTCCGTCAAATATGTACCCTATGACTTTGCTGAAGCCATAGCAACTGCAGGGAAGCCGTTAAGAGTACACCATCATAGATTACTACCCTCGGCTTGACATCGCACAAGCAAAGAGACAAGCGTAGCTACCGACTGTAAAGGGGTGAATAACCAAACATGCAGTGCGTTGCAATATAATAGGGCCATAACCTTTAGACAAAACACACAAGCGAGTTTTTAAGCAAGCGTACAATGACTGCCTAACATGTATCAGATTGCAAGATCAGCAGTGTAAACAAAGACCTTCAATGTCAATACAAAATAGATCAATAAGCAGCGGATTATATAGTGTACTTGCATAAAAAATACAATTAATGGAAATCAGAGAAAGAACATACATGTACAAAACTTTTGTTAATCTCTCGTGCTTGAGAGGTATTGTTATGTTTGCATTTCTATTATGCAAAATTACTTTGTAATTAAAAAAAAGTTTGTATTCAACTAGTTACCAACATTAGCTAACGGTTAATCAGTTATTCACTTGTTAACTTGCTGACGTCATTTCAACAGCAAATCAGAGTTTAAGGTGTCATTTATGTAAGTGTAGAGTAGGTTCTACACACGGGACGATGTGTGGATTTAATATATCTGGATGTAAATATAAAACGGAATTAAAACAAAATCACGTTCATGTCAAAATAAGAAATAAAAAGGAAAATTGACATACGAAAAGAAAACAATAGTTTGGTGTCTACCTAGGATCTAACCCGTTTTCTAGGTTACCTCGCTACCCCTGCGCTACGTACGGTGCTTTATACTGCAAACGTGTTTCATATATATAGCTATTTAACTAGCATTTGGCCCCCCCACCCCCCACCCCACCGACGGGCAAAATTGAAAGGGCGCAAATGTTCGTGTCCGTAATACACGTTTAAATACTTACTGAAATCAAGAAAAACGCAATAAAAACAAACTTTCATGAAATATAATTGCATATAAACAGTACAGTATTTGCTTTAAATTAATATAAACAGTTTGCATTCCATTTTATGCATGACATTTGTTTTTGTAATGATCTCCTTTCGATTAATGGAAAAACCGCTTTCGAAGAACATGTTATAAACATGATTGTGCATATGAAATTAAAATGCAAAAGCATCATGCGGAGTTTAAACAGTAATAAATGGACATATAATAAATATTGGAAAAACACCACCATAAGTTTCGTGAATTTTAAAATAGACGAGATAACACAAAAAATATGTAGCAGACGGCAGTTATAGAAACACGGGATCGCATTTAATTATGCAAAATTGTAAAAGGCGTATGAGTATGATCTGCCTTTCGGCAGCCAAATCAGGGGGAGATGGAAATACCGCCTTGGAACCTTCAGTGACAAATGTTACCTCACATTTATTCCATCCCCACCATAAAAGACAAAACGTGTAAATAAACGGATTCCTTCTCCGACTAATCTACCACAACCTCGATGGCAAATACAGTGATTACGTGCATGTAAAACGAAAACATATTTAAGTGAAACAACTGTATCCACCCTAGCAGCTATTGGAGTGATATTCAGTATGAATCTTTATTATAATGCGGTACAGATCAAGGTTGAATTTTGTTACGATGTGTTAATTTTCATGGAATTACAGAAGTTTGACTTTTCTAAATCCTAGTAGATATTGACGTCATATTTAGTATGGGGCTTTATTATATCTAGTTACAGATCAAGATTGAATCTTGGTAAGCTACATTGATTCGTCACGGAATTAAAACAGTTGGAATTAAAATTTGGCCGGTAGGGGATTCTGGAAATGCTTTCAGTTCTCCCATTACTTGTTTCTTATATGAACACTGAACACGTAAAGGGTTAAGACAAATAGTATGAAAGAAGAAATAAAATCCACCTTTATCCATTCCTGAATGGTAACATATGTCCATAGCTTGTGAGAGTACTTAAAAACCTGGACAGTGACGAAACCATCTTGCGACTAGCATCACATTTTGCGTTCCATGCTGAATAAAGATGCATACACTGAGATAACGATTGGAAGCCACAACTCAAGGATACCCTGCTTTTTGTCCGAACTATGTGCGTATAAAACACAATTTGGGCCAAGTGTTTTATGATAGCATAGACATCAAAGAAGCTGTCCTGGAGCTTTTAATATAATTCTACAGTTTTACAGAACCTTTGTAGTTATGTCTCGGATCACTCTAGCAGAATCATTGTATGAGCAAATCAAGAAGTTTGTGTCTGGCTAAACATTTTACTGTGAAGTACGTTTAACCCATTACCTCATAGGCTATTTTAGATATAACCTCTTTGAATAGATCTACCGAAGATGAGCATTAACTGGAGAAAAGGAAAATTTTAGAATTGTTTAGTTTGAAACCATTGTGATATAGGAGCTCCTATAGGAGCAAATGCTCTATTTATCACAATGGTTTCACGAAGTGACTTTTACAGAGTCGTCAAAAGTCGTCAATATGTGGGAATGGGTTAAAATAGAGATCCGCTCAAGTGGCATTTCACGTTGAGCTGACACGTTACTCTATGATACATAATTACATGTATGCTGTTCAATGGCTGTGCAGATATAGCTGACCTAGATCAGACGCCCCATGTATTAGTCGTCTATGTTTACTCTGAATATTTGCTGAAGTATATAAATTCTGAAGGGTGGTGTCTGATTCGACACTTTCTGCGCTGACGAAACCTCGTGTGCTTATTTGCCGTTTGATATAAAAGTCAGTCTAATCATTATTTATCACATACATTGTATATCCATAAGGGATTAAACAACAAAGAGTTCGTGCAAGTGCAATGAAGTACCGACAGATCCGTCCGTTTTAACTATCATTCTCCCTTAACCGGATGTATGGCTAGATCACGTGTGGGGCATATACGAGTTTTATATCATGCATTTATATATATAACAAATGTTATTTAGTATATATTCTTTTTTCAGACTCATATGAGTTGTTGATACATTCCTCTTACGGTAAATGTCGACATCACATCACATGGGATGTATTCTATCTCGGCGAAACGTCTGACATAAATATACAACGATTATCTATAAATAGTCCTACAAACAGTAGACATGTCCACCTGTTAAAATTAAACGCATTATCACATTTCGTAGGCAGTCATTTTCTGTTGCTTATTTAGGCATGAAAGCGCGTAAAGTTTTCACAAACGACATATCCACACGTATTTAAATAACCAAAGTGTGCTTCTTATTGCATGTTCAGAAAACTACATTCTGAATATAAACTGCCTTGTCCCATCTTGTACATTAAATTCATGAGAGGTGCCATGTATCACCCACAGACATTCAATTTACTATGGAAATTGTCTCCAGTGTAATGATGACACAGTTTCATATTGCAGTAGTCAATAAGTGCTTACTACGCACTCGATAAATACTTACTATGAAACTTCGGGAATGAACCCTACCTTAAAGCACGTGTATACACAAATTAGCAATTAAAACTTGAAATATAGTATACCCTTTATTAAACACATGATCCATATGTGATATAAATAAGGTATATACAATATCATATAATGTATTTACAAGTACATATATCCTTATCATTGCAATCGTCATGGTATCTAAAATTTACCAAGCGTTGCATAAGACATTTGTACAAAATATCATTAATAATGATGATTTACTTGCACGTGGCATGAATTCAATTATTAAGCAAAGTAAAAACAATTGCATTACTGCCAGGTGCTGATTCTTATCTAATGAGTAAAACGCATCCGAAATGACGTTTAATCCACACCTGACGACACTCATCTATTATACGATCTGGCGCAAGGTTCAAAAACTTTCCATTTTTATAACCTTATTTGTTTTTGGTGTGGGCGTAATTGTTTTGTTGTTGTTTTTTTGTGTGTTGCTGTTTTTGTACTGCTGTATCATTGTGTCCATAGTTTTATTTTAAACATAGTTTAAACGAAAAACTGTTTGAAAAAGGAATTTAGAATTTCAAATCAGTCTCTGGCATTATACAATATATCAAGCTCGAATGTATGTAATGCTTACAAAATAAGTTAATATAATGGGCCCACCAACATGACATTGTAAATACTGGTATATGGTTAAAGGAAACAGGAAATCAAATATGCTCAACCTTTTTTATCTTTATATTAGTATGGCTCTACAACCAGGGCTTAAAACTATAAGATATTTGTTCTCGAGTATTCTCGGCTAGAGTACGTTTAAAGAGCACGACAAGTGACTTTAATTGTTTATGCAGTTTCGGTTGTTGAAAGTGGTGGCTGCTCAATGGCAATGTATTTAGTTATCAATTATCTATACCATTGATATTGTATTTTTTCTAAAGAAACGACGGATAACGGTTATATATATATTATTCGCAAGGATCTTGCTTGCTTGTCTCATAAACATTTGTAGTACTATATTAGCCTGCCACCCAACAGTCGCGCGAGTCGCAAATATTTACCAGTTAATAGACGATTGATCTCCATCATCCCAGACACAATCGGATATACAACTGTTTCAGGAACATTAACCATTATCCTGCCAATCGGGACCTAATTGATATATCTAAACTGCCCGGATTAAGATGAGATGCGCTTAACTATGACCCAATCTATTTGACACTCGGTCAGTAGTCTCGCAATGGCCAGAGACCTGTAAGTAAGTAACTTTTACTTCCTATCAATCTTTGAGCAGACATACAATTCGACGGAATAATGGTTACCCCTTTACGAACCTGACGACGCAAGATACGCACATTGTTCGTTTTCGCAGACTGTTGGGCATTTTTTTTACAAACTCCTCATTGTACATAACTGCTTTTTTATTTGGTAAATGTTTTTGCCGATTTCAGTATGCCATACTTTAAATACAAACATAGTAAAATCAAACATGAATAGCCACACACGAAACACAACCATTACCACCAAATCACGGATAGAGAATATGTCTCTCACACACACATACATGCACGCACGCAGGCACTCTAGCACGCACGCTAGCACGCGCGCATACACACACACACGCATAGACACATGCATACATACATACATACATACATACATACATACATACATACATACATACATACATACATACATACATACATACTTACATACATACATGCATACATGCATACATGCATACATACATACATACATACATACATACATATATACATACATACATACATACATACATACATACATACATACATACATACATACATACATACATACATACATACATACATACATACATACATACATACATACATACATACATACATACATACATACATACATACATTTAACTCTGTTTAGGCATTTAGGAAACGAGCATCTGAGTGACAAACACCTTGGATCCTGATGAGAATAGAGTATTTGGCATTTCATCTGGATTCAAGTTGTTTGAAAATATGGTTCATGTCATGTTGGGAATGATATGGGTTAACACCTGTGTGTATCATATGCCGATATACTTGATTTCATAAATTCTACTCGCATTGTAGTAATACGTTTTGAAATAATAGTGCACTTTGAAATAGTTAATTCACAACGGGTTACAGTTTATTTCATTGTGGGATGTTTTATGTCAATCCGTTTCGAAATGAAGTAAAAATGACTGAAGTAGCCTACTACTGTTCACTGCAAAGAAATAGTAAAAACAGAATACATCCAAACTCATATACATTCGTGGTGCGTTTCCAGTGTATTTTGATTCATGACTTCAAATCGTCTCCACGTGACATTGACTTAAAATGCAGATTTCACTATAAAAAGCGTTCAATATCAAGTTTAACCAGTGAAAAATCATAATTAGTCATTACGTCACTGGGCGTCACATAAATGTATCCTCATGTTTCGCTAAAAACGTATGGAAATATAATTCAAAGCAAATTAGGAGTCTTCAAAATCGTATTCATAACGCAAAGGTAAGTTACGCCTTGTTTTACTACTACGTGCAATCGAAAATCCCACATTGAAATAACTGCAGCCCGTTTTGAAATAATTATTTCAAAGTACAACTTTTTTTTTCAAAACGGGTTGCTACAACGTTTGTTTTAAAAGCACAAATAAAACAAGTTAAGTTATCTGGTGCTGACATCACTCCAGCTGCTTCACAAAAAATATGTTCTCATGTGCATTGCAACTGTCATCGCGCAAGTGCAGGCACAGTTACAACGCATCTTATATGTTTTTAAATCCAGATTCACGAAAGCCGAAACACTTCAAGTATAATTATTTAGCTGGGGTTATTGATTTAATTTGAATTACATTGCATTATGTTTATATGCTGACACGCTGTTCATACATTCACACAAAGGCTACAACACACTGGTTACCGGTATTAGGATGAAAAACTATCTGATCTACAAGTTGACCAATGTCAAATTGGACGATTGTTTACACCAGGCAAGTGCCTTCATTTTGTCCTTTCTAGAGCGGGCCGCATTGAGATACACAGTAGTAAGACCTAGATATTTAGGTAACGAATAGAAGTAAACTATCAGGGAACCTCTTGTCTTTTTGTCCGGAGTATTAGTGTATAAAACACAAGTTGATCCGAGTGCTTTACAATAAGACCAACATCAAAAGAACTGAATTATAGTAGTCCTCGGGGTTCACTAAAAACTTTATTGTTAACAGCATCTTTGTATTTACGTGTAATTTCTCTCAAACTCGTCATTGCATGAAGTTAAACTTGAGGTTTATTGATATAAATATCGTTTGGTTGCGACATATAACGTTTATTGATACTAAATAGTATTTCGTTTTGAAATATGTCTAAAACAGAGCTCCACTGGTTTGTTTAACTGAATGTTTGATTTTGCTTGCATTTCACAGGTATACCGAAAATGCAATACAGCACTGCGAACTGCCAATATGTAAGTGTCCGTGTTGTATTTATATGCAAATTAAAAAACAAAAACTAGGTTTATTCCATTTGTATATACAGCAAAACTATGACCGCACTTCTCTTGTTCCATTCACTTCTTTAAAGTTGATTAAACTGTTAGAATTAGTGTGTTACTGTATGTGAAAATAAAAGAGATGTCAGCATTGGCATATTTACAATTTACATATACGAAATCTGATAGATATCGGTTGAAATATGTGTGCATACTGCTTGAACGATGCATACATGTACAAGAAATTTAACCCTTCGCTTGCTATTCACGTCAATATACCTACCTGTAAATAGTGAAGACCCAGATGAGACAGCTCCTGCAGGAGCTGTCTCATCAGGGTCTGCACTATTTACAAGTAGATTGTGCAACCAGTGTACTCCACAGCAGTCATTGCACAGCGAAACACCTGTACACAGTGAATATATATGTAATTATACAACAGGGCATGGGTAAAGAAGGAGAAAAGTATTTTAAAATTCAGCAAGAGAAGGGTTAAAGCGGCAATAGACACGCCGCTTGGTAGCAGATGGTAACCGTTTAGATCTGATTTTTCTGCTCTCCTTTATCAAGTGTACCTTTAACCGTATGTTCCATAGATACTGTCTGTAACGCCTTTTATGTTCTGTAGTAGACCCATATCAGATGGTTATTGATTATATTCACAACAAATTAGTACATATGATTAAATAGATCAATTAGACAGATAATCGAATCAGGTTGTCTGTATCTGCGCATTTCCATTCTACCTTCCTTTTTAACGGGTGGGGACTCCCTTCATATGAGCAGATATAAATATCACAATACATAATGTAAGTATGTGTGCTTTCTTTCAAGAATAGCACCTTTATTTTAGCTACGCAATTTTATGTTATTATCATTCATAGAATAATCTCTATTACCACGAGTGGTCACACAATATGGTGATGATGATTTCAGCATACTGGTTAATCAGTTACTCTATAGATACACCTTAAGAAACAAGGTAGAACTAGATCAGACGACTCTTCTGTTTCTTTATAAAATAATATACATTGATTCCGCAGTGTTTGCGTCATGATAAAAGTTCCATTGTTCAAGGTGTCAATATAAAATGCATTTAATTAATATTCATGATTTTATTATGATAGCATGATTATTCACCGAGTTATTGATTTGTGTTATATTTTGTTTTTATTCCAGACCGGGAACGCTTCACTGTTCTCAGTATGTTTCTTCTGTTTTTGACTTTGATGTAGAAACCTACATTAAACCATTCCATCATCGGGTCTATTATAGACACAACCTCCTTGAATAAATGTACTGGAAGCGAAGCAGTTTCTAGAATACAGGCCAATTCTAGATTTGTGCAGTTTTAAACCACTGCCATGAATAGAGCATTAGCGTTTATGTAGTAAATGCTGTATTTATCACATTGGTGTCAAATAGTAACTTTTACAGAGGCACCAAAAAGGCGTCAATATGAGGAAATGGTTTAGCTATCCGCGATTTGACCGGTATTTACTATACGCGTGAATGCAGTTAAAATGTCGAGAAACTCTGCGTCTAGCCGTTCGACACCCAAGCACTAATTTCCCAAAGGATTAATAAAATAGAACCTATTCAAAGTTGAACGGATCCAAATTTGAGTAGACATTTTATTTTGCACCGGGTTACGAGTTATAATTATTTTACTCATCATATCGCCTGTGACACAATTATATGATATATGTTTCGTTCGTACATATTTTCTAAACTGTAGCATGTAGTAGGGATCGATGTTTTATTGTGCTTAGTGAGTGTATTCGTCTTCAAATGTGACAAAGGATGACACCATATTTACAATAAACATTTGGAATGTTTAAGATGGTATGACAAGTTGGTTAGTTGTTTTTCCTGGGTGCTGATAAAATATGCAATGACCCTCATTAATTAACCCGTTACTCCTTTAATATATATGTAAGAAATAATGAGGTCATGAATATTAATTAGATTCAGTTATAATTACATATGAATATATGGTATTTTAGCCATGTAAGAAATTGTAGAATCATACCTAAACTATAGTATTAGCAAACAGGACAGACTCTGACCAGACGGCTCATCTAGGAGCTGTCTGATACGGGTATATACACAGTCATAGAAAGGCGCGTTTATAGAGTAATGGGTTAACCCGTCCGCTGCCAAATTTTGTCGTTTGCAAACGTTGTCGTCCGCTACAATTTTTACTTTTTTATTAATCTTCTTTTTTATTTCAAACGTCAGTCACATTAACAAACAGTTTGGGTCCTGATGAGACGGTGATATACATGGCGTCTCATCTGGTTCCAAATGTTTTGCATGGGTAAGCACAGACGCGACACTGGCAGGGAAAGAGTAATACGCTTAGAATGATTTGGCTATGGGCAAGAATAGTTGTCACCTATACCGGTATACTTTATAAGCCCTAGTTCGACTTTTTTTCATCTCACTCGTTGCAATACATTATACAATGTACATTAGAATAGTAAAATAGGTTTAGATTAAAGTACATTTGTATTGCAAATTTATAACAGTTTATGCATCGATTGCACACTGCCTCAAACAGAGGTCTGATACGTGATATTTTAAAATCGGATATACATTATTAACGCATTGCTGGGGTACGCATTACATTGCACAAGAATATGCATGTTCGAACTACACGTCTTTCAATCAAGGCCAGGTTAAATTAGTTCAATGTTATGCTAAAGTAAGAATCTTTAACAAAATAATTCGAATGCATTTAACTATTTTTGCACTGTTTAAAAATAACACATACTCAAAGTTGAATCCTTACTAATACACGGAGCCTCGTATGGATCAAATATGTTTTGCCAGCGCAAGCCAAGTCGCCTACAGTATAACTCCTCGAAACTGGAATTCTGTCAGAGGTTGCTAAATGCAGTGTGACATGCATGCATAAAGGTCCAATAGGTCTCCAACGCCAATATTTGTACTACATAAAACGTCAGGTTGAGAGGGGGTTGACTGTATACCGCAATAAGGGTGTTAAATGGTGTCAATGTTGTGGTGGTTTATTGATACCATTGCCCCTTATCAGACCCTTTGCTTTATGATGAAATCTCACTCCCTTCAGAATAAGTGAACTGCCTGTTGTGTAATTAGCAATGTTATGCTTCTTAGAATATCGAACACTCCCAGTTGCTTCTTTTATACACGTGGGAGTGATTCGTGACTCGCTTACATAAGGTTATCCGACTCACCCTTCCTTATTCATTGAGAATACAACATTCAAAGTAATGGTCATGGGATTTCGTCACTTGACAGATATGTGTACATTCGTGTGCTCGTTTTGAATAAAGATATCGTTCGTGCCTTGTGGACTGGTGTTGCACATGCTAAGCCAGAGTTAACGTTACGTTATATTTGTCATGTCAGAAATAGTACACTTTGATTTTTTCTGGATGATATGTCATTATATGCATTTTGTATCCATTGAATACACGCCAATACATTGTACTATTCTGATTCCAGGATATACCAAAAACATAGGTTCTAGTGTATTTTATTGCTTGTGCAAAAAAAATCACCTGTGTTACATCTATTAGTGTCTACAACATACGAACAAAAGCATAGTTTTAAGAACATGTTCCCGAATACTTCCTTGAAACACATACCTTCATAAATAGATACATGTGTTATATTTTGCATATACACTATCACAAGCACTCCACAATTCACATTAAATAATGGCATGCGAGGAAGCCTGTATGGTTGACTTCCTCTAGGTCGCTGGTTGTATTCGTGTGATCTTTGCTGGAATAAATGCTCTTTATTCCGTGCATAGAAGAACGTCTAGTGTCTTCTTCTACGTGTAATTAGCTGTACGTCATAATATGGTTATAATACTGTTAGATCGACGTACAATTCAGTTACTATTAGTTACACGGTTATTTGGCATGGTGTACGGGCTGGTATGACCGGGTTAGATCCCGTATTTATTGAGGCGTTAGCCGGAGGAAATAGTGGTCTAACCCGGTCATACCAGCCCGTACACCCTGCCAAATTACCGTGTAACGAATGTATTACCAGTCAGAGATCCGATTTACCTATTTTAGTGATTGCCCTACTTTTCCATCCAATCAACGAGTCGTATTCTTGACATTTTTCAGACTCAAATCCTCATAAATTTTATAAAATCGACTCTAACTTTCGAAGACAAACCTTACAGTGCGCATGTGCAACAAAACTCCATCCACAACTAGACAAAACGAGTTGCTGTGTTATGACGTTATCGACACGCGAACGAGTGGCAAGTGTTCACGTGTGTAGACCGTGGAGAGGAAGACTGTATGAAAACAACTGAGAGGCAGAATTATAGATATAGTATTTGGGCTACCGTGGACTAAAAAGACAAAGTAAATCGAGAAACATCCCACCTATTGAAGCAGGATTGTTGAAAAAGGAGTAATGTAAATAAGCAAATAAATCAGGAAATAAGAAAAAAAAACCTGTATTTGAAACCGTAATCCGTTCAACAAAACATAAACAATCAAACCTGTAATATTTTAAATTTAAGCCTTCACCTGTTTATTCTTATTTCAATAATAAATCTGCCCATAATGAATGTTTAATATACATTAATAAGCTGTATTATATGTGGTTTCGGTAGCATTGAAGATTTAAATATATGTAAACCGAGTAGACCCTGATCAGACAGCATATGAGCTTCTGATATGGGTCTTCTCGGCTTGCAAAGTGGTCCACAGACGTCACTTACTATAAGGTAAATGGTTATCAGTCTGCTAGCTCGGTGCCAGATAGCAGGTCAAAAGACACATTGTTGTCAGCCATTATTATTTGGACTCCAGAAATATTATGTAAAACATGTTTTACACACAGATGGGGAATATTTGATTACGTGACAAAGCCAAATAAGTCAATGTTTACAAGAAAAAGGCGCGAAACCAGTTTCACTGTGTAGGATTTTCAAAACATAAACACGTGAGCAAATTAACAAAGACGACGCTTGTTTGATTGGTGGGTTTTCTGAGTATTTTGCATAAACGGTGTGGGTTTAGATGGACCATAATCACGTGACTATATATAAGTTTGTCATTGCTCAGTGGGCGGGGCTTATAAACTCGGCCTGTTGAAAAGTAGGGCAATCACTAAATCGCTCGCTCGCGTTATCGGCCGTCTTATTTTCGAAGACAGCAGTTTATAAGCTCTAACCTATACTAAGAAACGAACAACTCTTAATTGCTGACATTAGATCTCTAATTATATTACGACATGACAAGGAAAACATGACGTCATCACAGAGCAAAATATGACGTCGTCTCAGAGCAATTTCGAAAAAGGAACCAATCTTCACTGGTAATCATTTGAGTTTAAACGGTTACACGCTGTACTGAGACGTTGATAGTGTCAAATTGAGGAACATACGAGGAACATTGTTTACGTTTATTATCGATTATTTGGTCGTAATACGTCCAGAATTAATGGAGTAAGGGCGATATGAAATTTCGAATCGACGCTAAAAACAAAAACAAAACGAATTTTGAATTATTTGAATTATGTATTCTCCGTGGAAGACGCCGAATACGGTTCTGTACACCCCGGCAGTTTTTTGGCAAACTGACCAATCAAATTCCAAGGATTTGCTCTGACTGGTAATAAGAACAAACAGCCTTTCCATTTAATGTATGTCGCCTATATGCTAGACATTTTTAAACATGGAGAATTGGAGTTTTATATATATTTGTCTAACATCGACACTAAACGCATATAATATAAGCATTGTTTGTATCAATATAACTGAACATCATACATAAATAAAACAATTTTTAAAATATGGTGTTTCGAAATGTACAATCATGTTAAGTTGTCATAGCCATTGTATCAGGATATCAATTATTTTTTTCAATTTAATTTGTAACTGATGTAAACGGTCTCTAGTGAAAGGATTGCACAATGCGTACATGCACTGTCACTATGAATCACAGATAGCAAAGATCGCTTACTCTACAAATATCGAAAAGTGTATTTAAATTGAAATAGTTATGTGTATATGCACAAATAACGTTAACTTTCAAATATACAATCGGCGACAGTACCACACACTTGGCTTCCTAGAAATAAGCTCGATAGCATTTAAATAAATACAATAATACTCAAATTAGATTGCACACACTGTTCACCGTAAACTATTATAACACTTCGAACCAAGAAATGTCGTATTTGTCTCTGCATTATGCAAGTGATAAAGGATGAGATACCACAAGTGATAAAGGATGAGATACCACAAGTGATAAAGGATGAGATACCACAAGTGATAAAGGATGAGATACCACAAGTGATAAAGGATGAGATACCCCCATCAGTGTTTATATGTAGTTTTATCAAACAAGTTAATAGATATTTCAAATGATGCTTAGATGTACGGAATGCACTGTATCACTCTAACCCGTTTGTTTGTATATTTGAATTATTACGTATTCGTCTTCGTATTCAAATTCGCAAGGTCTCTGGAACGTACCATAGACATTCGGAAAGTATGACATGCTTTGAAAGCAAAATCAGCAATGTGAATGTAGAAAATTGTAGACTCGTTTTATTGAGTCTGTTCATGGGTAGTTATCAAAAGTGCAACACTACTCATACACCCTATATCCGGCTTAAGCGGTATTCAAATTTCATAACTAGCATCATTGAAACAGGTATACCTAAGGACAAGGAAATATAACAACACCGAGAATGATGTACGGGCAACATGTTTAGCGTACACTGTTTGCGTGCATGTATAATGGCTCGTCTATCATTAAACAGACAGAACTTGAACCATCCTGCAATATATATTGCCTAAAATATAGCTGGGTTCCCAAAGAGGGGAGTATACTCCATATATTGGATTATGTTCATGCACACTAATTTAACTAAAACAATGATCATTATTTTTAAACTGTTTTCAATTAATACAGTTAACCCTCTCAAATGCTTAATAGAATACTCAAACAAATATCAGTAGTCGCCTTTATGAGGAGCGGGAATTTGATACAGACTGACTGTCCTTCATAAAACTCCACTGGGTGCTTTTTACATGACTTTAGCCCTATATTATGCTGACACATACCTATAGTAATCACTCCCTATCGACTGTGTTACAATGAGGGGTGCGCCTGCGAGAAGACATGTTACGATTTAGTAAAGAGAATTTTAAGCGCCTGCCCATATTTGCAGCAGCGCGGGGCGAGATGGAGCAATAAAATCACATTATCAGGTAATAAGTAAGATTTGTTTCAAGTTTTAAATACGTGTTAGTCTTATTACTGGCATTTGATTGATCGGAGGAGTTTTTCGTTTGATTTTCTTCTGATTTCATCGTTTTTATATAGGATAATGTGAATCGTTAGGACTATTGCAAAGTAAATGGCATAGTCTTTTGAATATCACTTTCAAACACCAATGTTATGTACAAGCATAATCCAAAACTAATTTTAGACCAATTTCAAAACGAATTTCTCTCTTTTGACTGATTATAGGGCAAATCGGATGCATTTTTCAAAACTGCATTGTTACAGCGTGTGCCAGAGGGTGCTACGGTTCATGATCTACATCCAAACTTACAGTTACGGTTTCTATTCGAAAACAATAAGTGTTTTTGAGAGTATGAAATCGATGTTTTAGGCCTGATAGAAGACTCAAACTACACTAGTTTATGTCGTAGATTTTGAGTGAGGTTAAAAAATAAACTGAAAGTTGTATTAAACGCAATTATGGAACACTTATCCCATTCTTAATACCAACACTTGATATGCCAGATTTTAACAGCTACTGTATAAATTAAATCTGACTAAACCTTTGATGAACTCAGTGTATAGACAAATCAGGGTGGTCCTAGAGACCCTCTGACCAGGGTCTGCAATGTTTGTCATTCAAAATCCACTAGCAATGCAGACCCAGATGAGAAGGTTCCATTAGGAGTTCACTGACCAAGGTCTGTATTGTTTGTCATTCAGAATCCCCTAGCACTGCGGATCCAGATGAGAAGGCTCCTCTAGGGGCTCTCTGAACAGGGTCTGTATTGTTTGCTCTTCAAAATCCCCTAGCAGTGCAGAAGCAGATGAGAAGGTTCCTATATGAGCTCTCTGACCAGGATCTGCATTGTTTTTCATTTAAAATCTCCTAGCAAACCTTTCAAACTGAATAGATCCTATTAATTAGGCCGTTCCCTGTTTTATATTCAGTCTAATTTTCAATACCTACTGAATGTTCATGGACAAAATAGTTATATTGAAATATAGAAGGTGTAACCTTGTAGCCATTTTAGAAACTAAAGAAATATATTTATCAAATTACAATAGCAAACAGAGCAGACCTTGAGCTGGGTCTACTCTGTTTGCAAATGCGTGAAAAGATGTTTATATGACGGAAAGGGTTAAACAATGATTGGCTATTCCATTCCAAAACATCAGCGTTGAACATGTTAGCCCTTTTCCTGATAAGGACACATTTGGTGTTTCTGTATACATAGTGGATCCAGAACAGAGGATCGCCGTGGATGTATCAGAGTCTTTTCTGTTTGCTGAAATGTTATAGATCGTATTTGTTTACAATAGCAAATATGTGTACTTTTAATACAATAACTAAAATAAGTCATACTTGAATATTCATCCGGTAAAAGGTTATTAACAGTTACAACATGGTTCTATAATAAAATATAATGTTCTTAATAATAAGGACGACTGGCCAATTCTCCATTGCAAAATTGATATTTTCGTCAGCTTATCTTTTCCTGATATAAAGTATATAAACGCCAGACCCAGATCTGAAGACTTCTCTAGAAGACGTCTGATCAGGGTCTGCTCTATTTGCTTATGGTATAATTGTCTTCCCTGTCTGCCTGTCGCAAAGTTTGTCTGCACTTCTTCTCAAAAACGGCTGGGCAGATTTAAATAAAATGTCACAGCATGAGTGTAGTTGTGCATGTCGCCAGGGTGATCTGGTTCGATTGTTTTTCATAGTTATTTCCCCTACAGTTTGTTTTAAAAAAAAACACCGGCAGTAAAAACATCAGTTAGTAATTGTATTTACCATGTAATCGACGTCTTGCATAGATCCAAAGATATGCACTCAGGGAGCCAGTGGGGTCTACCGTGCACCCCCGGTAGTCGTGGGGGGGGGTAGCACGGTAGACCCCATTGTCTCCCTGAGTAATGGCAGAATTTAAGAATCTATCTCTCGAGTATTATCTGTAGATGTATGAAGTAACCCCCCTCTAAACCGGATTTTTGGTACAGAAGAATTTAGATACGTTTAGGCAGATGACTGCTTAATGCAGGGATGAGGTCATGCAGAAAGCTCCTAGAGGAGCTTTCTGCATGACTTTCACCCTGCATTAAGCCGCCACCTGTCTCCAAGACCGATATTTATGCTACGTTTAACGTGTAGTTTAGAGGGGTTTTTACTGCATACCAAACACGTCGCTTATGTTAGAATAAAGTCAAAATGTAATGCTGTAAGGCATTCTGGCAGAGTCTGTAACGCTGTAGATAAGAGACCGTAACATGCGTCAGTTGATTGGGAAGAAGCCGTAACATGTACACGGATGTGATAGTATGGATAAACTCGTAAAAAGCAATTTAAAACCTGCAAATTAAGTGTACATGCGGGTGATATATTCTAAATAAGGCATTACCGGTACATATCGTTTAAAGATTTTTCACCTTTAGTGAAACGAAATGTGAAACGGAGCAAAATCTTCATGTTTTGAACAAGTTATTACTTTTAAAAACCCCTGTTTCACGCACTAATTGCTTTTAACTCGATTTCCTGCGTACGTATGATGTATAATTCGACACGATATACGATATTGCCTACGTATTGAATAAAGGAACCAAAACTTACGAAAATAAACAGCTTACTGAACGTTAAATGAATCTTCTCTCTCGCATATTTGCAAAAAAATAGGCAGGCGCCGTAACAGTATCGAACCGATACCTTAACATGTCTTCTCGCAGGCGCACCCCTCATTGTAACACAGTCGACAGGGAGTGGTAATACAGAGGGCCAGATAAGATGGGTAAATGTAAACATTTTCAAGAATATCTCCTTTGTTTTTCCACCAGACCCTAAACTGTAACTCAAATACTATTCTATATGTAAGAACAATATGCACAGCTACAGATACAAGATACAATGAGCTTTAGTTAGAGTCGGTTATGTAGAACATAATAGCATTAGCGTTATAGCTAATTTCTGACAAACAGAGCAAAAAAAAGACAATTAATCAGTAAATAAAAGAACAACACATATACCACATGCTTAACATATATTTTGCTGTAGTTCTGTATATAGTTCTTACATATTAAAGAGCGAGGATTTACTGTAGTGCAGTTTAATGTTCGAATCATTATTAATAATGATCGAAGACACAGAGTTTACAATAGTTGTGATTACGAGACGTTAATTTAAATTTAAACTCGACAGTAGGAATGATGAAATTTACAGGCAAATGTTTATTAATACCCATGTGATTATGTATGAAAGATTAACTATTCACGAACGCCTCCCTATAAAGCAACCCATCCATTTCGTTCATATTCTATCATGATGCTGCTCAATGCTGTGAAAATATGCATATCTGTACTTTAACATATAATGAATAACTTTAAACAAACATGCAATCATACGAAGGCAGTGGTTCAGCTGCATGAGTTGTATTACTGTAACATGAACCAGTTGTGATTTTAACATGTGCCCCGTAATGTTAAAACGAGAACATAGCCAAACCTGATATTTGTGGCATTTTGTTCAATCGACATTTGTGTGTATAACCTTATGCTGACATAATTTTAGCCCTGACTTTTTGAATAACATTTAACCAATGAAAGATTTTGTTTTGACAGAACTCTTAGAATCAGACAGATAGTATTCCATATACAACAGAGCGGACTCTAATAAGACAGCTCCTGTGTGATCTGGATCTACCTAATGTGTATAATTGACAGAAGTCGTCCAAATGAATGAAACTTAGGAAAGTTTTAAGGTTTAAACTGAATACCATTGTAGTTGAGCAAATATTTTGCTTAAGACAATATCACATACATGCATGTGTCTTTGTTACATAGTGTAACGAACGTGCCATGCGAATTAGATTAAATAAGTTTTCATGTAATAGCATAAACATTCTAGATTTTCCACACGACGTGTTAGTCAAAAACGTAAAATCTATTGCAATTTTACATGATTTCGATTTGCTGAAAGCTTTAATAATCTAGTGAATAGCTGATACCCTGATGAGACGCCGAGGTAAGTGGCGTTTCGTCTTAGCCCATGAATAATATTGGCCAAGTTAAGTAAAGTAATATCTATTTAAAGTTGGAGGTTTACATTAACAATAATAATACAAGCTCTGAAGACCATTTAACCCGACTGACAAATACATTACAAAAGAATTGACAATAACACAAGTAAAGTAAACACCATAACAGTGAGCACACATAAAGAACGGTAAATACAAATAAAGTCTAAGCAAATTATGATCAAATCAAAACCTTACATCTAGCATAAATGCTTGTCTAGTCAAACAGACAAATAATAACACTTTGCAAACAAAGGCATTTGTCCATTTATTCCAATCAGACCATTTAATTATAATCAGAATTATAGCATATTGAATGATATAATTTGTTAAGAGCATCTATCCAAAGCTAGACATCACATTGCATGGAGGAGTGCAATACTAGAGTAGGGCAGTTAGCAGTATGTCATTATCAAAGCACATTGTAAAGGCATATTCAACAAGTAATTCAAGCACCCACAAACCTGGTTTTATCCCCGCAATAATATTCGTGGTCTACTGACCGTTCCAGGGCGTTGCTCCTTTTGTCACCCTATAGTCTACTTTGTTGTTTTACGGTAAATATTTTATTTATTTTTTCGCGTTTTTGTAACGTTTGGTCTTGTAATTGTGCTGGTTCATGTTTGATGATGCTTGGTGCCGTGCCTGCCATTTTGTGTGCGGCGCTCATTATACATGTATGACTGTTTTGTCCACTTTTATCTATATTCCGTTCAATTACAAATTTATTAAACTAAATACAAGAAATATCTTATAAAACTGATCATGATCAAACGTTTTAACCCGTCTACCTTTGCTATTGGGATTTGCAGTCAAACTGAAAACCAGTCATGTTGTGCACATCACTTACACCACATGAAAAGTTAAATATTTGACTAAGGTTATCAGGGTTGTTTAAAGATATTCAAAAAGGATTCGCTTTAGGTTAAACTAACGTTTCCTTACTTACTCGGACAGTCATAGTTTGCAGGCCCAAGTATATGATATGTGAGCCAAGATTAGGTTAAGTTGGATGTCTATATATGGTACAGATAAACCATTCCAAGGTATCAAGTTCGAACTTAATACCGACTGATTCAATAAACTGAACATGTTTTTACCAGGAATGTCACTTCTGAGATATGCATTCGCGCTACTGGAAGTTCTGTCAGCGCTCCAGGTGTAGTAATTGTCTATCATAAAACTTTACATCACCAACAGAATTATCGAGTTTTGTTTCTGCTAGCCAAAGCAAGTCAACATAGATTCAATTAAAATATCTTTACCAAAGGCAAATTTATTATAAGTCTGTTTATCTTTCGGTAACACTGGTAGGTCGAAGTTGATTTGACCTTGGCCAGCTGGTCATATATCAGTACAATCTGACTGTAGAAACAAGTGTCTGGGTCGCATGGTGGAGAACGTAAATACATGTTGTCCAGTCTTGTAATGGTTGCTATATCTTGTTTATGCAGAGATAGGCATCCTGGAGGAAGTGAAGACTGGTGATAGTGATTGATTGTTTGAGTTGTTTGTAAAGATAAAATGGCAATAATGCACACTCATGTATTATTTGAGAACTTAGCAAATACAAATACATAGTTTACATACCTCAACAACGAACAACACTTAAGGCAATGAAACTAAACCTGTATGACAAACCATTGCCACGAACATACCGATAAAGAACAAATTGAACAGCATAAATATTCATTGGCTGTAAATAAGACAGATTTACGTAGATCAGGGAATCAACCTTATGAATATTCATGTAAGAAATATTCACATCATGAATATATTAGCTGATTTGTTTATAATTGCATACGTTCATAGGACCGTGTGGTATTGGTAGAAACTGTAGGGTGGGATCTACAGGATCAGACGACTCCTACAGTAGCCGTCTGGTATCTTTTCTGTATGCAAAGACGTGCAAAAGCATTTACATGAGGGAAAGGATCAAAGCAATTTTGGTGTCGTCGCAGGAAAACAAATTGGATATGACGAAAATAGTTCAAATTATTGATATATAATCTAAAACGCAAAATTAGAATGGAAAACAATAACAAATCTTATTAAACCATGAACCAAATGAAGAAAAAGTAACACAGGACTATATTACAACAATATAAACACATGCATATATAACACAAAACGGACAAAAATACACATATACATTTATTTAACAACAGATTGAATATGGAAAAATATATATACATCAAAGCACACGGACGAAATATGAATGTGGAATAGGTCTGTGAATAATAGCACATCTACATTGTATGGTTCAGGTGGTAAAACAGCTGAACGCTATATCATTTGTGGAACGAAATTAAGAACTACTATACCAGCCATATATTATCCTTCCCCACATCAATTCCTATCCCTTTTAGTGTGGGAAACAAGTCACGAAACAGAACAAAATCCGACAAAAAGCATGCCATCATGGTCGGCACTGTTTGTCATGTTAGGTTTGTCGTTTAAATATTCACGGTAAGCTTGACCTGTTTGATTTCTGAAATTGTTCATTTGAATATATAGCATTGAAAGGGTTAATTGACGTAACTATATAAGGAGTTATAAAGGTCTTCCAAAACCAGACAGAGACGTAACTTTATAACCAAACTGGAGGCCCGGTAGTATTTGCTAAATAGTGTCTATAAAATAGCAGCAAAAGTTCGTACAAATGAAATAAAACATGCTCTGCCTACTATTATAGACGGTTTATAAACCGGTTTTATCAAAGGCAGATACGCAGGAAATGTTATTAAATGTATTCAAAGAGTACGTGAACGAACCTAATAAGCATGTAATTTCATCTGTCTCTGACTTTGAAATGGCATTTGATATAAAATAAAAGATCGCATTGGTATGTTTCGAAGGCTAGACGTTTGTCTTAGAAATGACATAAGAAATTGGACACTACTAGTTAATTATGATGACAGCATGCAATGTTCAAACACGATAACATGGCGAAATTTATGTTCAAAGTAAACATAAATAAATGTAAGAATGCTAATGGTATGGCTTTGAAATGTCTAGTGTAACCGTTAATTCCACCGTATAAACCGTTATTGAAATATACAGTTAAAACAATAAACTTTTATATGTGATTTCTGTGGAATGTATATTGAAGACTTCCGTCATTCATTCTTGCAAATATCACGCATTTAGGATAATTATTTCAAATGACTTACAATCTATATATTAATACCTGGAAGTATAAAACAATATCGTCAGAAAAAAAGCTGCATATTAGCATACATGTCAAATACTGTATTATTTTATTCACAAAGTACATTATGTTCCAGATACGAATTAATATTATTATGCATTCCATATTAATAAATACAGCTTTCAGCACAATGATCACACAAAGTAAAAACATGAATCTCATCTAAAGGTCGGGAAAAGGAAATGCATCTTCTCCTAAAAAATACTATATAAAATGCTTTATTACAAGCATGAAAAACATGATATTTTTATGGTGCTCAAAGTTAATAGTTTCACAAAGTATTCCTAATTATATCTCATTCTCTCCAAATCGTGACATTGCATTAGGCCAAATAGAAGTTATAAATGGCATTTGTTGTGACTTCATTAAAATTAAGTTAAACTCGGTTTGTTATTTTTTTTAGACAGAGTTTGATAAACCAAACGTCATATATCAGTATCAACTGTGCATGGTTTACCATACTCCTTCTGAGCGGTTTTACAGTGGAACCTAGTGTAAGCGGTCATCAAAACGTGGTCTAATAATGGGTCTGTAAGGTAGATGGTAGCTCAATGCAGGTCAGACTTAATGCAGAAAGCTCATATAGAAGCTTTCTGCATTACGTTTGCCTTGCATTATGCAACCATCTGCTTTTTAAGACGCAATATTCAATAAATGAATGGCAGCTTAGGACAGGTTCTGTACATGCATTTGCAAACAGGGTATACACTGATCAAAGAGATCAATGTTATCGAAAATCCTGTCAGAAATGTTTTTAATTTAACCCATTAAAAGGAAAATGTTAGAAATTTGTAGTTTGAAACCATTGCGATAAATAGAGCATTTGCTCCTATAGGAGTTAATGCTCTATTTATCACAATGGTTTCACAAAGTGACTTTTACGGAGTCGTCAAAAGTCGTCAATATGAGGGAAAGTGTTAAGCATATTATACTTGATGGATTTTATAGTCAAACACGGATTGACTATTCCATATTCAAAGGATTAAACTGTCCAGTAGTTTTAGAATATTAAGTTTAATGTATATCAATCAGTCCGAGTGTTAAACCTATATTTGATATAAATGCATGGTTTTGAATTCCGGTAATATGTGATATCAATGTATACCGAGGCACGATATGAAAAGGTATGTTGTGTATTTTAACCCTTCGCTTGCTATTCACGTCAATATACCTACCTGTAAATAGTGAAGACTCAAATGAGACAGCTCCTGCAGGAGCTGTCTCATCAGGGTCTGTACTATTTACAAGTTGATTGTGCAACCAGTGCACTCCACAGCAGTGATTGCACAGCGATATACTTGTACACAGTGAGTATATATGTACTTATACAACAGGGCATGGGTAAAGAAGGGGAAATATATTTTAAAATTCAGCAAGCGAAGGGTTAATAGTTGTGGCTATAATCATCTACAGCGTGAAATATCTGAATTGTTCAATTCCGTGTGCTTTAACCCATTTGTGCCCAGTGTCCCTTAAAAGGGACATAGGCAATCAGTACAGACCTTGATCACAGGGTTCCTGATGGAGCCCTCTGATCAGGTTCTGCACTGTTTGCCACCGATGCCAATGGCTTTTTTCCAACAAATATTTTGTTTGCTCTGCCCCCTCAACATGGAAAATGGAGTCTTCCACAATGACATTTGTACGAGTTGTCTTCAAATAATGTGGGAGTAAATGGGTTAAACTTCGGTGAAAAAGTTATACTTACCTAATATATAATTATGTGTAACTGTACAGTTAATGTTGCTACATTTGACCAAATAACAACTATTTCCGTTGTTATGTAGATGCCATTTAGTCCCGTTGTTCCGTGTACATTTTACGTGCAGCTTACATATTTGTAAGAGTAATACCGACTTCAATCACCGGGTAATACTTCAGAGGTTGTTAACAGTAGCCGGATAGTTGTTCTTCTTTCGTCATAAATGCGCTACACTGTCTTTTTATGTTACAACTAATCGATATTGTAATTCAAAGATCATGAATCATAGGCCAATGGCGATCTTTTTTATCCCCTCGCCAGTTTCTTATTTTCAGTAACCCATGCCCACATACTGATTCATATTTATGACAATTGTTTCAAAATACCCGTGTCAAAATTTGCCTTTTCTTGAAATGCTCCTTTTGTGTAGATTTATTCAAAGAGGTTGGATTTAAAAATAGCCTGTGAGGAAATGGGTTAACCGTGATTAACTCTTGCAATATTAGCTGTGCATAATGTAACCACGGACTTCCTTGTCATATGACATCTCTCAGCATGCGATGTACGTGACAATATATTGTGTGGGTCACGTTTCTCCACGAGAATAGAAACTTGTCAGTTCTCGTGGTGTTTCACCGTGTGCTAAATTATTGCATTTCCAAATGCAATTGCATTACCCTGCATTCGTATACGATAACGATTTTATAATACACATTTGTAGTTTGTAGCTCATACAGACGCCCATACATAGATACTACATAAGGATCTAAGCTGTTTGACAGTTGGAATATTAGTTTTAAAAATCACGAACCAACAGAAAGTATATATTGCAAAAGAATATAACTTTAAGCAGGCATCGTCTTTGCAGTAGGATAAAGACTGGTAATAAGATATCATTCACCGATACAGTTCCAGTATCTTATGGCGGTATACATTGTATAATCATATTGGCGAGGAGTTTCCGTTTCCGACTATAATATTAGTCCACTTATTAGTTGTCTATAGGGCACTTATATTTGACGAAACATGGCGTGAGTTTCGTTATTATGAAGGGAACGTGGCTTATTCCGACTACACTATTTTGACCTCGGATAATAGAAAATTTGCGTGAGAATATTATTTCCTTATACCGTTATCGTTCATATAATTTGTTTCAAAACATATTTGCTTTATATGTTATATGCGTGAATATGGCGCGTTTTTAAAAGACCGTTAGAATTATGTTTAATATCGCTCAATGCATTTGTCAACCCTAATATGCGGTTTACTTGCAGTGTTTCCTAAAATCAATTTTAGTACGACAGTGCAAACAGAACAGATCCTGAGTGTTGTCTACTCTGTTTGCAAAGACGAGAAAGCGTTCATATGAGGGAAAGGGTTAACGGAATGTAAAACAATGTAAAATAAATGACATTATAATTATTAATTGGATTATTGTTTCGAATGACATATGAACATATTTTGGCTCAGGCAGACACTGTAGACTCAGATCTATAGTATACCATAATCAAACAGAGCAGACCATGATCGGACGGCTCCTGTAGGAGCTGTCTGATCTGGATCTATTCTGTTTGCATGAAAAGGTTTTTATATGTTGGAAAGTGTTAACTCTTTAGCTGCAAATGTTGCATCTGTCAGCTCGTATGCAGGTAATTTGGATTGGTTCCTGGTGAGACGCTAAACTGTATGTTAGGATGGTAACAGTTGTTAACCTTTAGCCTGCTGAGCAAAGTATTTGCACAAAACATTTCACCCCCTGCATTTTCAAAGCTTAATCTACAATCAGTGTGTCTACCAAAATGCAATCATGGTGTCAAACAGTTTGAATCCTGATGAGACGCCGAATTACTCATTTTGAATCAAACTGTTTGCATGGGTAATCCCTTATCCGCCTGCAGCAGCTTAAACGTTAAGTGGGTGATATTAACCCATTCCCTCATATTGACGACTTTTGACGACTCTGTAAAAGCCACTTTGTGAAACCATTGTGATAAATAGAGCATTTGCTCCTATAGGAGCAAATGCTCTATTTATCACAATGGTTTCAAACTACAAACTTCTAAAGTTGTCCTTTTCTCTAGTTAATGCTCCTTTTCGGTAGGTTCATTCAAAGAGGTTGGGTCTAAAAATAGACTATGAGGTAATGGGTTAAATGACACATTTTACATGCGACATTATACGACAGTGAAAGAGTTAAAAAGACTGCGCATATAATTAAAACTGCACGTGTCTAACCAAGCACATCTAAAATACTTTATCAAAACCTAACCATTTGCCTGCCAAGTTCGAACTGATTAGCTATTGCAAACCAATCGGATCCAGATCAGACGTCGAATAATAAATAAACAAAAATGTCAATATTTTAACAAATCAGAATGTCAGTGGGCATCGTGTTTTACTACTGGATACGGGATAACAAAAATGACTCAACTACTGTACGGTCTGGATGCATGGCTCATAGACACACTACATGTTGTATGGTCTGGATAGCGTGGCTATATAGGAATCGTACGTGAATACTGCACTGTAGTGTATGGATAGCATGGCTCAAAGATACACTACATGCTGTAAGGTCTGGACAGCGTGGCTATATAGGAATCGTACGTGAATACTGTAATGTAGGGTATGGATAGCATGACTCATAGACACACTACATGTTGTATGGTCTGGACAGCGTGACTATATAGGAATCGTACGTGAATACTGTACTGTAGGGTATGGATAGCATGACTCATAGAAATTGTCAATGTCTATAAATATTGGACAGATACGTTATTATGTTGCCTGCATCAAATGCTTATAAAATGTTCATGGCAAATGAAAGGCCTTGAAATTTCTATTTACCGATATTACCCTTTCACCGTCAATGTCGCAACAATGCACCGCACCAAATAGTGCAGTCCCAGGGCAGCGTCTGATCAGGGACTTCACTTTTTGTCTGAAACTTTTTTTCTATAACTGTGCTTTATTCCTTTGAATTTTGCATTTATTTATCTCATTTCCCTTTTTTACCGAGTGATCTAACAAATTGGTTTGCAGGCGACAATTAGAACGTATATCGAACAATGCCACTCTGATACAAAATCAATCGATTGCGCCAATACTTATTTTTTGTTCTACAACAAAGTATTGTTGCCCTTTTCCATTTCCAATTTTTCGCGTTTTGCCGATGATCATTCGATCCCTAACAGTTTTACTCGGAAGTGGCCGGAGAGACGCTATGTAGCGCGAACAGATACTTATGAAACTAAAACCCAACCCGAATAAAACTGAAACAGCGGCGAATGACATCGGGGTCTTTTTTGTCATATTTGATAGGTTTTCTTGCGATATATTCTTTTCAGCGTATAAACAAATGCGTTTTGTATCTTTTAGGCATTTTTGAAACTCCTCGAATATAGGGAATTACACTTTAACAACGCACCTCTTTTCATTTAACTGCTGATACGAGTAAATACTGCAAAACAAGATTCCCTTTACGAGCACCTCTGGAAGTTTTCTTCCTCTTCGTTCTGATCTTTTGGGGTTGGTCTGTTATTGTCTGTTCTGTAATTCATGTTTTGATTTCCCGTTGATGAGTTTATTATGAAATAAACTGTTGCAATAATATCAGCAGACTCTCAACTGACAGCAGACGGGAATGTTATTATGGTGATGCATCGGAATAATAAAAAAAGAACCATGGTCCGAGGATATAAAGCTTCCGAGTCTAAATCTGAATTCGAATGGACGTATCCGATTGGTCAGAGTTTGAGCTTTGGAATGATCTAAGACTCAAGCAAACATTTAATAACATCTGGAAGATGGTTTTGTTTTTGTTAATGCCACATGTAGGTTTTATGTTGTATTCGTGAGTAACACGTTGTCTAATTAACCCTTTCACCGCCAATGTCGCAAAAATGCATCACAACAAATAGTGCAGTCCCAGATCAGACGCCGCCTTTTCAAGACGACGTCTGATCATGGACTTCTCTTTTTGTCGCAAACTCTTTTTCTATTATATGTGCTTTTTCCTTTGAATTTTGCATTTATTTATCTCATTTCTTTATTTTACCCAAGGATTTAACGAAATTGGCTTGCAGACGACAATTAGAAATTTGGCGCCGAAAGGGTTAAACTTTCCAATGCTAGATGTACAGAGTGGATTATCCCACCATTGTTTTAACTATAGAGTACATTCTGTTTAAAGGCAAAAACTTTCTATAGGATCTCGGCGCCATCTGATTTGGGTCTAGACTGTTGGCAATTGCAAATAATTGCTAATGATTCAGTGCATCGTATACGCAGGGGTTTAACCACATATCTAATTTACTACGGAAACCTTATAAATAATGCTTGGTGTAATGACGACAAAACACCGTAATTAAATTGAACAACAGATACCAAAAGTACTTACTGTGCAAAGACATAAATTAATGTATTTACATTTAATTATCCATAGCTGTATATAATTAGTCAAGTTTGTCGATTTAGCAATTCCTTCCTAGACTATATTTAGACCAAACATCTTTGAATAAATCTACCGCAAAGGAGCATTTACTTGAGAAAAAGAAAATTCTAGAATTGCGTAGTTTTGAAACAATTGTGATAAATAGAGCATTTGCTCCTACGGAGCAAATGCTCCACTTATTACAATGGTTTCAAAACTGACTTTGACAAAGGCGTCAAAACCCGCCAGTAGGAGAGAATGTGTTATGGTTCTACGAAATACAAAGCCATCAGTCAGCATTTCTTTCAAGACGTTTTGCCAGTTCTGTTGTTCTCCGAATGATTTCTCCACAATTACTCTGACCTCTGAATAGTCATCGAGTACATGTTTACGATGTCGTATTTATTCTTTTTCAATTAAAACAGTTGTACATACATGTATATGTATTTTGTATCGACTTCCGATTTATCTTAAAATATTGGTGTGGAAATTTTTCATGTATGTTTCCCGTACTTTTAAATTATGACGTCATTTAAATGATGACGTCGCGTGTTTACCCTTTCCGTTTATTTCAAAATCATTTATAGTCTTGACAGACATCGTTACTCGTGTTGTGTAGTTGTCTGGAGGGGGGGGGGGTTACATTTTGACTAGGGTGAAGGTGGGATAAGTGCGAGGTTGGATACCTGTAAAACCAGGTTTAAGCCCCCAGTAGAAAGTTTTGGCTACTGACCGTTCCAAGGCGGTACTCCTGCTTTCACCCTGTAGTCAGCTTTGTTATTTAATATACTTAATATATCTACAATGTCGTGCGTCTTGATATGCTTTCCGTTGTGTTTTGTCTTGTGACTGTGCCGTTTCTTGTTTGATGGTGTTTGATGCGGTGTCTTTTCGTATGTGGCTCTCCCTGTTTGACTTTTTTCCATATTCGTATATGTCTAGCTGGTTATAAAATTCTAAACAGTAACTTATTGAAAAAGGAAAAGTATAGATCTATCTATAAATGGGTATTTGTGTTGACTACCTTCATCTATGCATACCATGTTAAATATTAACCCTTTACACCGTGAATATTCATGTAAGAAATCATGCCATCATGACAGTTAATTGAATTGATTGTTATAATAGCAAAAGGACAACGTTTTGACCATGGCAGAAACTGTAGAATCATATCTATATTATATCTAAAGCAAACAGAGCAGACCCTGATCAGACGGCTCCTGTCGTCTAATCTGGATCTAGTCTGTTTGCAAAGGCGAAGAAAGGCGTATTTTATGGAGTAAAGGGTTACAGATATGTCATATTCCCGTATGCTTTGATTGTAGTAGAACGCATACAGTTGAACTTCGATATCTCGAACTCAGATAACTCGAACTTCGGGATAACTCGAACAAAAAGTTCAGTCTTTCCAAAACTTACAATACAGAATTGCTCTGAAATGTATCGCTACAGATATCTAGAAACACATCTGACAGCTTAATACAGGTCGAAAGTAATGCTGAAAGCTCCTACAGGAGCTTTCAGCATTACTTTCTGTATTAAGCTGGGAACTTGATAAATTATTCAGATAAGATATCGGATGACTCGAACTTCTATTATCTCGAACTGATTTGTACGGTCCCACGAAGTTCGAGTTTTTCGAAGTTCAGCTGTATATACAAACGAACCTGTATGAGTATTGCTTGACTCGTATCAAACGAGTTAAACTTCATATATAAAGAAATGCATGTACATTTTATGTAGTTATCCTATCTGAAGTTGACTTACGAACAACATAGACTGTCTACTCCATAGGTTTTCTGAGTAAATGTATGCTTCAAAATAATCGGATGGTAATGCAGTCAGTTTTACGGTTTAAATGTACAGCAAAACCTCTCTAAACCGGAATTCTAGAGACTTATTTCAGTGTGAAAGTCATGGAGAAAGCTCTAGGAGTTTTTTGTATGTTTTTCACCCTGCATTAAATAACCACCTGTCTACAAGACCTATGTTTATACTAAATTGAACGTCCGGTTTAGAGGGTTTTACTGTAACAATACATTTGTACTTATTAATGTCATTATTTCATTGTCCTACGCTATGTTACACGGTGACCATGAAAACAACAAGTCAATTTAGATTCGATATTGAATATAATCAATATCATCACTACCATTATCATAATCGTAATCACCATAGTAACTCGTATGATGATAATTATTGAACACAAAATGATGTTGGTTACAATAGCTACAATCGGTATCATAATCATCATCCATTTTGTCTCCTTAATCATCCTGAATGACAGCCGAATACATGCAGTGATATTCCCTTGGGAATATATTTTTTGAAAGAAAGCTGAACCAGTATAAACATGAGACCAGTTCAATATACCCAGTATGCATCTCCACTATCCATCAAAGCTGTTTGTACTGTAACGTCAATTGTAGCAGAAAATGCAGGCTGTATATTGGAAAGAATTAAGGAAATGGCACGGCTTAATTTGTCATTGATTTTAGTTTATATTGGAAGTAAATTAACTCTTCGCAAGGCTTGCGCGCTGGGTGTTGCAATATGAACAAACACGAAAATTAGAAAACATATCTTTACGAGGTTCGGTAGGTACCTAGGTGGACTGTTTTCAAAGCATTGCTTCTGCACATTTGTTTATCTTATTTTGTATTCATCTTTTTTTCAACATAAAGTTTAACTTCGAAATCTCGAACACGGATAACTCGAACTTCGGGATAACTCGAACTAAAAGAGTTCAAAATTTACAATACAGAATTGTTCTAAAATGTATCACTACTCATATCTAGAAACACATGTTACAGCTTAATGCAGGTCTAAAGTAATGCTGAAAGCTCCTACAGGAGCTTTCAGCATTACTTTAGACCTGTATTAAGCTGTGAACTAGAGATATTGGTAATATTTTGAATCAAATGACTCGAACCTCTGTTATCTCGTACTAATTTGTATGATCCCCTGAGGTTCGAGACATCGAAGTTCAAAATGCGTCCTCCTTCACATTACACTTCTTCAAGCACTGTGTAAGTGTCATTCTACTACCAGTGATCCAAGATTCTTGCATGTGACTAACGTTCCAAGTAACAGAAGGTCCGTGATCTAATGACTCCACATCTCAATTCTAGAAACAAAAAATCACTTGGGACAAGGTCAAGATTGTATAGAGGGTATTGAAGAGTGTCCCACTTATACATCATCAATAAAATCCATTGTTTCGCGGCAGTATGCCCTGGTTATGTCGTTCGAAGTATCGGTGTTTACCTTTGCACGTGCTAGAGAAGAGTAATCTGCACTTATCGCGTTACCTTTAGGAACATAGTTGGTAGATATGCTGTCATATAAATTCCAGAAAATGGTGGTCATCATTTTTGAAGCTGAAGACTACTGTTGAAACCTGTTTGGTGAAGCATTTACTCGCTCTGTTGACTCTCTCTTTTTATTGTAGTTTGATTCAGGCTTTGAATGGTAAAGCCATGATTCATCATGTGCTATGGTGCGAAGAAAAGCCCATCTCGCTCTCACACTCGTGCCCAAATTGCCCCGAGCTACTTTTAATATAAGCTCCTCTGACATGCCAAAAATATCAGCAACTACTTGCAATGTGACAGGCCTATCTCTCATTTATATGTCCTTCCATATTATTATTTACGCGGTCACTATGGAAACCTTGTTTCAAATGTCGCTTCTATCAACTCCATACCGTTACCCAGCAATAAAACGTTCTAAGTGATATTAACTAATAGTTAAACCTATTTTGAAGTAGTGTCAAAACGCCAGCAATCATTTCTTCTTCAAGAAGGAGAAGAAAGGTTTTAACAGCACGCTTTTGTCGATAGCTGGTCCATATTACCATTCATACAGACAATGTATAAGTGACCGTTACTAATACATCAAAATGCTCGATTTTCAAAACTAGTATGGATGAAATCTGTCAATTTCTAATTTATATATGCATATGTTTACACCGTCTCTCGCATATATGCCACAGTATTTGACTACCATCTACAGTCCAGACTGCTTGCGACTTTTTTTATAAGTATGCATTAGTGTTATGTCGTTGACAGGGCGCTCTCGTGAGAATTGTATAGCAAATTGCATGTCAGTGGTGACTAACCCCGGTTGTGATAGTCCCGCCAATATTGCCAATGCCTCACTAAACACCCCGCATATAACATTCATTAACATACATGGAGAGTTAGTTGCGCAGACAAACCCTTGTTAACCCTTTCGCTGCCAATGCCAGATCTGTGATTACCTATGCAAACAGTTTGGATGCAGGTGAAACGCCGAGTAACTCGGCGTCTCATCAGGATCCAAACTGTTTGTTACTGTTACTATGTTTTTGAAACAAAAATGAAGAAAATCATAATAATGAAAATTTGTAGCAGACGACAAAGTTAGCAGACGACATAATTTGGCAGCGAAAGGGTTAAAGCAGGTGAATGTGTAAACGGCTCTATAGGTCGTCACAAGCGAGGGTGGTAATTTGATCATTTTAGCTTTGTAAATTATCTGATAACATTATTATCAATTAATTCAATATTCCTGGGCCCGTAATAACATTTTCAGTGTGTAAAGTGTGTATTCATAGCTGTAAAGTGTGAGGCACAACTTATCTGATAACACTTTCATCAGTGAATGTACTACCCCTTTGTGAGTTATAAACTGTTTAGTGTCGCAGCCCTGTAAAATGACAGGCAGAACGTATCTGACAACACTCTTATCAACGAACGCATTACTCCTGGGTGCGCTATAGACTACAGTTGAACTTCGAATCTCGAACTCGGATAGCTCGAACTTCGGGATAACTAGAACTAAAAGTTCGGTCCTTCCAAAATTTGCATTACAGTATGTTCTAAAATGTATCACTACACATATCCAGAAACACATGTGACAGCTTAATTCAGGTCGAATGTAATGATGAAATCTCCTACAGGAAATTTCAGCATTACTTTAGACCTGCATTAAGCTGTGAACTTGAGATATTGGTGAGATTAAAATTGGATGACTCGAACCTCTGTTATTTCGAACCAATTTGTATGGTCCCTAGAAGTTCGAGGTATCGAAGTTCAACTGTATTTAGTCTCGCAGGGTTGTAAGGTTTCAGGTAGACATTATCTCCGTAACAATCTCATCTATTAACGCATTACTTGTGGGAGCGTTACTTCTATTCAGTGGCACAGCGCAGTAAAGTATCAGGCAGATAGTATCCGATCAACGCACTACCAACTCCTGGGCGCCATGTATTACCTATTCAGTGTCACTGTAAAGCGTCAGGCAACAATGTAATAAGACTCTCGCCACTGAACTCCTTACTCCTGGACGCGTTATTACCTATTCAGTGTCGTAATCGCTGTAAAGTGCCAGGCAAAATTGGATTACATTCTCACCAGCAAACCCCTTAACTCCTCAGTGTCACAGTGCAGTAATGTCTCAAGCAGATATCATCCGATAACAGTCTCATCAACGAACCCATTACTCATGAGTATGTTATTATATATTCAGTGTCGTAATCCCTGTAAATTGTCAGACAGAAATTGGATTACACTCTCACTAGCAAACCCTTTACTCCTGGACGCGTTACTACCTATTCAGTGTCGCAGCGCTGTAAAGTGTTAGACGAAAATCTGATAGCACTCTCACTAGTGAACTCATAACTCCTGAGCGAATTATAACCTATTCCACGTCTTAGCGATGCAATATATGTAATTCTAACATGACTCTAAACATACGGCATATAGACAAAGAATACCGAGAAACGTGCTTTAATCCGTGAAAATGAACTGCACACGCGGCATTTCGATCGGCAGTTCCATTTTCCCCACACGCGAAATTTATAAGTACAATTCCTTAAATCACGTGATATTCACAGTCAAATATAATTTCACATTTCTAAATCTGTAAACACGATGGCTTTGGCATAGAGGTGTGCAGACATGATGTGAATGGTATTGTTGTTCGCTTCAATGTGAAAGATGAAACATTTTTACTTGAAATTATTGTTTTCTGTTGAGATTTGGCCCTTTACTCGTACGACATCGTGGATGAAAGTCGTGTAGAGTAAACGTAACAGCAAACATGGCATAAACACTGAAAACGCTTCCGGTTTTGCCGTATTCTCCGGGAAAAGTATTTGTTATTAAAAAAGTTGTTTTAGAATCGAAATAACAAATTCGTAGCTGTGCATTATCGCCCATAAAGGCCTCGTGATCTATTGACTCCACATCTGAACTCTTAACTGTAATGTAATGCATGATAATGCACAACTACGGATGTGTTATTTCTTAATTACATTCTCACCAATGCATTCATTACTTCTGCACCCCTTATATTCTATTCAGTGTTGCAGGGCTGGAAAGTTTCTTGCAGAAATTATCTGGATGGACTCATTACTCATTGGCGCTTTATACCCTGATCAGCGACGTTACGCTGTAAAGTGCAGTGCCAATTCATTTGAGTATTTGAACATATTTTAGGATTAGAAAATCATGTAATGTTATAAATCAAACTGCACCGGATTTGTTATACTGCTTTTTTAAAAACAGAATAGACTATTCATTTTATTCTGTTTATGTAGAGTAACACAAACATCCTAGATTCAAATATTCACTGACTGAAATTCACAAACCCTTTTAAACTATTCACTTAGTTGTGTCTTCTAACATCCAGAGCAACTCAATGACTGTTATGTTAACTTAATATGGCGCCTGAACAATAGATACAACAGAGCAAATTTTTTGTATTTAGCAAAGACATGCCTTTTGACGTTTTTGCAGTCAGAATAGATCCGGATCAGACGGCTGATGTTGGGACCGTCTGATCAAAGACTTCTTTGTTTGCTTATAGAATAATATATATAGGTTATAAACTATCCAAACATATTCAGTTAATTAGCATCAGTGTCGGTTTTTAAGGTAGGTGACATTTAATGAAGCGTGAATGTCCTGTGAGAGCTTTCTGTATGATTTACACACAGCGTTAAGCAGCAACTGCCACAAAGGAACCTCGATTTTTTTGTGTTAAAATTCCGTTTCAGAGGATCATACTCTATATTGTTCATTGACAAATTATTTTACTAAAATCCACTAAATGATATTCATGAAGTCAGGAAGTATTCAATAAATATTCATGAGGTTATTGATTACTCATTTTACTCGTATAGTGTAAAGCACAGCACACGATTTAATGTTATACAGCTGTAACGTTTTCAATGCGAAATGATCAGAGAAACGAGTGGATACTTATCCAATACCATATCAGGCTGAGATTTAACATAACTAGTCACAATCGAATGGAAGGCTATAACAGATATACGTGAGAACAATTTGAGACAGAAACTATTTCTGCATAGTGATCCGATTATGCTACGCCGTTGTAACTACTAATGCAAACAGAAATTATTTCCTATTAGACTGCGTGTGTTAACAGTACCTTAAATTTGTATTATTAAATTAGTAACACATCATGTAATTTAGAACAGAAAAGCAAAGACATTCCCTTGCAGTAATTCTAAGAATTTAGATTGCTATTCCCATGTCTAGTCTAGAACGAAATCAATTTGTAAAATCTAAATCGCGATTACCGCTTAACAATTGAATTTCAACTTGTGCAATGGTTTTCTGTACTGAAATAAGTATACTGTGTATGCTAGAATACATGTGTTGCTGTTTTAGGCTATGTTCATGCTCGGGTTGCCTTCTGCAGCCGAATATGTATTATTTACTAATGACAGAAGCCGGTAGTGATCTACCGCTACTAGTGACAGTATGTCATGCGATTTTTGGACACCACTTCAGCTGACATAAACATGATTGTATTGCAAGTTTTGGTCATAGCCACTGTTGACAAAAGGCTGCAGTGTGAGCTTTGGCCACTGTTACTCATGCCATAAGTCTGTAATGTAAGCTCGGGGTTACAGCTACGGGTGGCATAAGCCTGTAATGTGAGAAACTGATGTCGTAGCATGAAATATGAGTTTAGGTCCCCGCTGCTGTTGCGACTTTGAACTACTGCTATTGAGGATTGTAGCCTGTAATGTGAGTTTAGGTCCCCGCTGCTGTTGCGACTTTGAACTACTGCTATTGAGGATTGTAGCCTGTAATGTGAGTTTAAGTCCCCGCTGCTGTTGCGACTTTGGACTACTGCTATTGATGATTGTAGCCTGTAATGTGAGTTTCAGCTTCCACTACTGATGCCATATGCGTGTAAAGTAACGTTTGTCATTTTCCATTACTAGTGGCATTAGTATGTAATATCAAAGACCTGTGATAACACATAGGTTAGCATACTACTGATTAGGTCTTTGGTAATACGAGTTTGAGCCGCGGTTACAGATGACCGTTGACAATCTTTACTGATGTTGTAAGCCTGTACGATGTAATAGGGTCTAGCGTTTCGCTGAAACTGATATAGGCCAGTACTTGTAGTATGACGCACCGTTACTGATGACATACGTTTGTAATGCGAGTTTAGGTCACCATTTGTGGCTATGGGACTTTGGTCTACGATACCTATAAGACAAACCTGTAATGCGACTTGGATTCCTTGTTACTGATTACACAGCACTATTGTATGGGTTTAAGACACGGTCACTGATGACGCAAGTCTGTAATGCGAGTTTCAGCCATAGTGGCATGCGTTTGTAAATCGGGTTTAGATGGATGGAGATGTGCCCCGTTCTACATCTTATGGGGTTTATATTTCTCAACTTATTCGGTTTGCCGGAGCCTGTTCTTTGCTTGAAGAGTTTAACAGTCGTAATTTAGTTATAACTGATAAACTTCTTAAGCAAGGTTACTGATATCACAAACTGCGGAAAACGTTTTCTAAATTTTATTATCGAAATTTACCACTCATTAGTAAATATAATTGCAATCTACGGACGTTACTGCAACAAGACATTTCTCAACCAGACTTTTATGGGGATGTTATCTACAAACTTAGGAAAATTCGGGGTCATATCCATTTTCATGGTTTGTTTATAAAACTCATTAAAACATTTAAGAAGAAAGGTTATGATCCCATTATATTGCAACGCACTGCATGTTTGGTTATCGACCCTTTTAACAGTCGGTAGCTACGCTTCCCTCTTTGCTTGCGTGATGACAGCCCGGGGGTAGTACTCTATGATGGTATACTCTTAAACTCAGATACGGGATGAGCTTACCAGACTCATGTATTACTTTTTCCCAGTCGTGCCCTTAACGGCTTCCATGCAGGTGCTCTGACTTCAGCAAAGTCATTGAGTACATATTTGACGGATTGACACAGTTATTATGCTATGTTTTACATGTTGTCCTGTGTTCACCGTCGTCTATGTTGTTGGTAAGTCCGGCGGGGATACCTTTATTTACACTATTTGTAAAGCTAGGGTGACTTTGAGAGAAGTGTGAGGTTAGGACGTTCGTAAACCAGTTTAAACCCTAGTGGTGTTTTTGCTACTGATCGTGCCAATGCGGTATTCTCTTTGTCACCCTTCCATTTGTGTGTGTCTATCGGTGTTTTGGTGGTGGTTGCGTCTTGTATATGGCTTCGCCTGCTGGACTTTACTACTTTTCCATGGAATACGAGATGGGCCTCCGTTACTGATGAAATAATTCCATTATGCGAAAGTGGGTAGCCCGAGTTATACTCTGAGTATCAGTTCCCTGTATGCATGATGCTGATATATAGTACACGAGTGTTGTGCGTTCCCACGGCATAAATCAATCTTATAAGATACTGGTATTATTCTCTCCTTGTATCTAGGCCATGACTTATGAAACATCAAAACTAGATATTGCCGTTCTATTTTTATTCTGATAGCGGGGAGTACTGTTCTGCCATCAATTTATGAACTGAATTGATATATCAAAAGCAGTATTAGTTCCAAAGTTGTAGCTCAAAGCACATATGACTGTCTTGGGGAAATCATTGAGAGTTCCGCATGTGAAATGTTTACAATTTTTAAGGTGGTTTGCCTTTGTTGCGTTCAGTTTGTAGATAATGTGTGCCGGGTATAGATATTGGAACTCATTTTGTGAGAAAGAAGCAAGATTATTTGATGAAATACAATTCGTACAATTGGTATTCCAGACACTACTTGTATTTACCCAATTAAGTGTGTGCAGAAATTTGATTTAAACGTCTTTACAATCGACAAAGGTTTATTTTCGAAACACGTTAAAAGAGAAGACCGCTAACAGTAGCAGTCTGACATAATTATGTTTGTACTCTTGCGCATGCGTATGTCGATATTCTTCTAAACATAAACAATTATTTAAGATAAAGTTTCACCTTAGGTTGTTCTCAGATATGAACATAAACACTGCATATCCTTTAACCTGGTGAATAAGTGATTTCACTCCTCCTTGTCGGAATATTAATTAAACAAAATTCTTTATCAACAGTTATTATTGACGAAAATGCGTTATATGACAAACAGTGAAGAACCGGGTCAAAAAGCTCCATCATGTATCCTTTGATCTGGGTCTGCATTGTTTGCAATGTCTTACATATTCGGCAGCACTTTCAGAGCTACGAAAATTTTGTCAATAATTTGTTCGCATCGAACATATCCTGGCATGGGAAAAATAAACATAGACGTTTGTCTGTCTTTGGGTGGTTAATCACTTTTAAATGCATGATACAATTTAAAAGCACTTACAGACAATCGCACACATCAATACACAGACCGATTGTTCTAGAAGTACATTTATCATTGCGCTAAGTAGTACTGGTTCCATGTCTCATGTCAATAATTGCTTGCCATGTAGTTTCATGGGTAACAGGCATGTTTCCAGTACAGTAAACCCCCTCTATATCAAGAATTCTAGTAGGAAGAATTTATATATCTTAAGGCAGGTGGCTTAATGCAGGATGAAAGTCTTGCAGAAAGCTCCTCTGATGAGCTTTCTGTGTGACTTTCACGATGCATTAAGTTGTCACCTGTCTCCAACACCGATATTTATACTAAAAAGAACGTCTGGTTTAGATGGCTTTTGCTGAAATAAGTTACATTTGTCACCCCAAACGCATCATGCAATCCATTTCCACCCCTATCTATTACCATCTTGCATGAATATTCATGGAGCAAAGGGTTAATATAAAGTGCTTGAAATCTTCGATACTTTCTCGGTCTTATTGCTCAAGAGTATGCCACCCCATGTCTGCTTGATTCCCAGTTGCTAAGTACAATGCACCTGTCTATGGTGCCCTTCAAAACCAAGTTCTAATTACGTGTCTGTAAGACAGGTTGTACCTAAATGTACAGTGCTCCCTCCCTACAACGGCCCACTCAATAACGATTCCCTCCTTACAACAACGCATGTCACTGTTTCAGAAACAACAAGGCTCCAGAAACAACTTTTTTCCATCGTATTTTCTTTATGCCTCCATCAAACCCTATGTTATGAGCACTCTTTAGAATCGTCACTTTGTGACGATTCTAAAGAGTGATCACAACATAGACCAATCTTCGTATCCCAAAGGGTGTCGTTGTAGAGAGGGAGCACTGTATGTCAAAAGTAATGCAGAAAACTCCTATAGGAGTTTCTGCCCTACATTAAGCAACCGCCTGCTTTTGTAAAGTCTCTTAATATGTTCAATACACAAATTGCCGCTTAGGATAGGTACTACTATATGAGGGTATAACCCATTCCCAGACGTTACAACTGCCTTCAGGCTGGCTCAAAATCGGACGAATGAGGTATTTGAGAATGAACTCATATTCAGAAGTTTTATAACCTCGATCCTTGGGTCCGATGCTATAACAGGTTTTGTATGAATCTGAATTTATTCTCATTTCTCAACTATCTGATTTCTTCAGGTTGTGAGCAGGTTCAAAATCTGAACAATTAGATACTTGAGAATAAAATCAGACTCAGTCTCAGAAGTTTTACAACTTTGCAAACAGGTATTGTGCTGATTTTTTATTCACAGGTAATTTGATGCTTTCCCTCAAGAGAAATAATGAATATATTCAATTGAATATTTTTAATGATCTTTTGAACAATGGCAAATTTTACTATGGCAAAAATTAGCAAACAAGGTAGACCTGGATCAGAGGAATCCAACGAGAAATAGTGTCTGTAGGGAAATTGTGAAATAATCAGGTGACAAGTAGGAGATCAAATGTGATGTAAAATTTAAATGAAGCTTAAAAACCACTACGGCATTATGTAAGCGTACTCCAATATTACTACCAGTACATGTATATAGTATTTACTGTTTTTACAGGTCTAGTTACACAATAAAGTATACAATGTCAGCCTCTACTAGTTACACAAAGTATATAATATCAGCCTCTACTAGTTACACAATAAAGTATATAATATCAGCCTCTACAAGTTACACAATAAAGTATACAATAATCAGCCTCTACAAGTTACACAATAAAGTATACAATAATCAGCTTCTACAAGTTACACAATAAAGTGTACAATATCAGCCTTTATTATATACATGTCAGTTTCTGCAGTAAAATACGATTATATTCGATTATGCAGTACTACCTCTCAGATAATTTTACGTAATGCACGAGCGTGCAGTACAATATCCGTATTTGCGCGTCGAAAATTTCGCTCGGCAGTAGCCGTGAATTGATGTTCTTTTGTGTTATTTTATTACAGGTATATAATATATGGAATATTACACGAAGTCACTTCGTGTAATATTCCCTATTCATTATATACCTGTCAGCTTCTGCAGTAAAATACGATTGTAGTCGATCGTGCAATACAACCTCTCAGATACGTTTTCCGTATTGCACGAGCGTGCAATACAAGATTCGTAATTGTAAATCAATGCGCCATTCATGAATGGACTATATTTTCTGTTTCTGAATAAAATGAGTTAGAATATTGATGTTCTTTTGCGTTCTTTTATTAAAACGGGTATATAATAAATAGAATATTACACGAAGAGATGATATGAAGGGTCGTATCACATTCGTGGTTGTTTGTACGTGGTATTTGGTATACTACAGCCAATCAACCCACTCATGTGATACAACCCTTCGTGTAACTTCGTGTAATATTCACTATCTATTACCATCTGTGACATTTATTGCGTGGTGTTATATTTCGCCATGATCGCAATTAATCTTCGAGCTATGTGGAGACAATAAAAGTGTTAGTCTCTTTGGAAAATCAATTCATCTTATTCAAAAAGAATATTCATATTTCTAGCATGACTGTGTCATTTGGTTTTTTACATGTGTCATTCGATGTAATATATGAGTCATTTGATGCTACGTATTACATGTATCATGTATCATTTAATGTTTTGCATGTATCGTTTTGACTGATATTGAATTGTTTATAGTTAAGTTACTCTATAATGCATAACTTGTTATCCCCTTACATTAACCCTTTCCCTGTTCTATACAGTAAAACCTCGATTATTCGAATTTTCGGTATAGAAGAATTTAGACCCTTTTAGGCAGGTGGCTGCTTAATGCATGGTGAAAGTCATGCAGAAAGCTCCTAGAGGAGCTTTCTGCATGACTTTCACCATGCATTAAGCTGCCACCTGTCTTAAAGATCGATAATAATACGTATTTTAGTGTTCGAATAACTGTATTTCAATAATTTACTGTATTACAATACCTAAATATCCATGGACAAACTATTTACAAATGAAATATGGAAGGTGGAACATTGAAATCATTTTTAGAAAGTAACGGAAAAGATATTTCAAATTCCATTAGCAAACAGAACAGACCCTGATCAGACGGCTCCTACAGGAGTGTGTGCAAGTGCGTTAAAAGGCGTTAATCAAATAAAGAGCATGGCAACAGTATGTAGCTTAGCTCTTAACGACGTAACCGCGAGCTTAATCGCATTAGCAAACAAGTTGGATCCAGATGAGACGCCGAGTAACTCGGCATCTCATCTGAATCCAAGCTGTTTGATACCTGGTCAAAAGTTTTCCAAAGGCGTGTGTCATGTCGCTTGATCATCGATTTGTCGAAAACTTGATCGAATAGGAGGTAGCCAACCTTGAACAGATCCAAATTTGGACATTGTTTCTTACAAGGATGTAAGGGGTAACCAACCAAGGACACACACTATTGTGTCATAATAAGGATTACAAATGTAAAGATGTATTCATGTGTTGTCATCAAAACATCTTTTCAGTGATAATTATGACTCATCCATCCTGATTTGTAATCAACGTCCGCCGTTGACTTAAATAATAATGATGTGATGTAGTTTTATTTGTTATAATAGAACACGGTCATGGGAAATTGTGGCCATCGGCCATGACAGAATCATATATATATATGAGCCGTCTGATCAGGGTCTGTATCTTTTTTGGTTTGCAAAAGCGTAGAAAGGCGTTTTTATGGAGTAAAGTGTTAACCAAATACAATGCGTTAAAAACCACACTTACGTCATGACGTCACTTTAATACATTCATATTCATGGGGTAAAGGTTAAGTAAACAGAGCAGATCCTTATCTGAACGGGTCAACTCTGTTTCCAAAGGCGTGAAAATGTGTCATTTGACCCGCTAGTCGTAAGCAACATCACAAAAGATTAATCATGCGTTGTCATCAGTCAATTTTTAAGTCAAATGACTCATTCATCCTGATTTGAAACCCACGACCTCCGTTGATTTAAACAATAATCAATGGCGTAACCACTTAGTCCATCAACCATCTCACGTATCAACAACGATCTCCTTCATGTGAAAAGATCCATTACATTTTATCTGTGTTTCTATCTGCATATTACACAATACGGTGCCATGAATGGAATTACGTCCGTGTTGAAATTGATTTTCTTTTTTTTTCAAAATTGGCATGTGGCGTAATATCGAAAACCTTTTATCAAATATCGATGTAAGATTTGGTTTTGTTTGTTAGTTGATTCTGAAATACAGTAGAACATGTTTTACGCGGTTTTTCATTTATTAAACATAGGAGTCTTGCAGAGAGCTCCAAAATAGATTTCTCTATTACTTTTGACCTGCATCAAACTACATCCTGCCTTACAGATCCATAATTAGAGCAGTTTTGTGACCGCTTAACCCTTTCCCTGATGGATATTCGTGTAGGAAATAATAACGTCATGATTATTAATAAGATTATTATTTTTATATGTGCTTATATAAACATTTTGGCTCATGCTAAAGCTATAGAATGAGATCTATATTACACCATAAGCAAACAGAGCAGACCCTGATATGGGTTTACTCTGTCTGCAGGTGCGTCAAAATGCGCTAACATAGGGAAAGGGTTAAGACAGATTCTACTTTAATTACGTCCATATCGTATTTATCATACCACGCCTGTATTTAATGCCCGCGAATATGCTATTTTTCTTGCGTACGTTGATCGAGCCATCTTCACATTGGCATGTGAGGTAAATTTAAGTCAAACTTGCTTTAAGGTGTCTAGAATTTATTGAATGGCATTCAAGTGGTTTACAACATACTGGATGCCTGGTGTGTTATGTTTTCACGTGTTTTAGAACAGATTGGATACCTACTGTGTTACGTTGTACTTAATGTGCTGGAGCCGAGTATATGCGGCCTTTGTAAACAATGTAGATCCTGATCAAATCACTCATGTGGTCATTTGGTCACTGTTTGTCGTACAAATCATTTTCATCAGTGATGAAACGTTTGATACGTATATTTTGTTTAACCAATGAAATCTGTAGGAACCGTCTCATCGGGGTCTGGTTTAGTTATTGATAAAATATAGTAAAACCCCTCTAATGCGACCACATATAATATGTCTAATTCTGGGTGTTAAAAGCAGCTAACAGGAGCTTTCTGCATAACTTTGATTTCAACAGTATTTCATTCAATGAAGAAAAGGATTTGACAACAGGCATAGCCTATATAAGTCCACTCCAGTGGTACAAGGTAATCACATGTCGTGCATGCAAAAATTGTATAAGTACGTACATGCACTACTTAACATGTAAAATAACTATAATCGTTCATGCATATTCAATACCGTAATGACGTAAGGATTAATCGGCATGACCTGGACCCGTCTGCACAATCAATAACGAGACCTAATCCAGATCAGTGACCGTGAAATCGGGGTCCGATAGTACAGATTAAAGAGAATATGTGAAAATAGTGAGATATGTTTCAATGTAAAACATTTGGTTTGTGATTAATATGTATCTGAAAGTTTCCTTATCAATGATAATAATAACATCATTTTTCTTTTTAACAACTATCCGTCAATCAATCAGTCAAATTCCTCAATCAAATATCTTAGTGCTCCAGATATAGGTGTGCACTATATCAATAAGTGCTTCTACAAATCCCCTACTCAGACCACTGCCTCCGAATAATAGTGTGTTTAGAGTTACTTCCCCTAAGTCGGGTATTCTCCTTAATTAATACTGTCAGCATGTTTGAATGATGATCAAACAAAGAAGAAGTGGTGATTATCTGCATAACTTTCGTCCTGCATTAAGCAACCACTCGCTTATGAAGACAGTCATGTTTGTTCATTAAGTGATCGCGTTAGAGGGGTTTTACTGTAATATAGATACGATTCTAAAATGTTCTGCCGTGTCTGAAAATCCCTGCGTTTGTGTGCCTGTATCAAAATCAATCTAATTTATATGCATGGTGTCATTATTTCTTACATAAATATTCATGGAGTAAAGGGTTAACGAATACATGTATTCAGAAAGAGTCAGGTTTAATTCAGAAGATTAATTGTTTAAGTTTTAGATATAGGTATAGATATCATAAACAAAGAAATCAATACATCGGTGTTCAGATCAATGGAATTAGATCGTGTTTGTGTGTGTGTGTGTGGGGGGGGGGGGGGCTTATCCTCACCCTACGTGGAGTGTGTGTGTTGGCGTTAAACCCTACCCTGCCGGGGGAGTGTATGTGTGTGTGTGGGGGGGGGGGGTTTAAACTTATCCCGCCGGGGGAAGTGTGTTTGTGTGTGTGTGGGGGGGGGGGGGGGGACTTAACCTTAACCTTCCGTGAAACAAAAACATAAGGTCTGCTCTTTGGATTGTGTGCTAGCTTTGATAAATTATTTATTGAATGTCAAACACCTTTGGTGCTTTACTTGGCGTCTTTTCTGGATAACCTGTTCTTTATTTCGAATCAGGTAGTGTAACCCCCCCCCCCCCCCTTCCCCTGAACCGGACGTTAAATTTAGCATATATATCGGTCTTGAAGACAGGTGGCAGCTTAATGCAGAGTGAAAGTCGCGCAGAGATTCATCTAAGACTTTCACCCTGCATTTAGCAGTCACCTGTCTAAAAGTAGCTTAATTCTCCTCTATCGGTTTAGAGAAGTTTTACCGACATACTGGTGATAATATTGTATCGAACGTCCATGCATAAATACAGGAAACCACTCTAACCCTTCGCTTGCTATTCACGTCAATATACGTACCTGTAAATAGTTAAAACCCAGATGAGACAGCTCCTGCAGGAGCTGTCTCATCAGGGTCTGCACTATTTACAATCGGTGCAATCTACAGCAGTGATTGCACAGCGAAATACTTGTACACAGTGAAGATATATGTAATTATACAACAGGACATGGGTGAAGAAGGAGACATGTATTTTAAAATTCAGCAAGAGAAGGGTTAAATAGTAATTCTAGTAGATGATAATTTAGATACGTTTATTCAGACGGCTGCTTAATATAGGGTGAAGGTCATGCAGAAAGCTCCCATGGGAGCTTTCTGCATGACTTTCACCCCGCATTAAGCTGTCATCTGTCTACAAGTCCGACATTTATACTAAATTGAACGTCCGGTTTAGAAGGATTTTACTATATGAATTAATTTTCCACTGAGATGAATGAATCGGTGAATTATGAAAAGCGATTATGCAGGTGATAGAGCGTACAAGGTGTATCTTATAAGAGTATGTATGCATTATTGTGTCATATTATAGGCATGTTTGGCAATGTGTGAAAATGGATATATCATTTGCATGTTCCTGAACAGAATTTTATATCTGATGCGTATAACTGAATGCGAACTGTTCATCAGATGACTGAGATGTGCACGTATACAGCTAATTAAGTGTTTCGCCTGATACACAAACATTATATAAACATCATGCACTGCTATTTGGTTATCAACTTATCATGGTTTTATTCACAATGGTGTGAATACTGAATGCACGAAATCCAGTTGGAAAATATGTACGTCAAAACTAGTGAATTTGATATCGCACGTTACATTTGCTTTGTACTTGACTGCCGTTTGTAAACAGGGTATAACCAGTTGAAAAGCTCGAGTAACCCGAAATTTAACCCTTCGCTTGCTATTCACGTCAATATACCTACCTGTAAATAGTGAAGACCCAGATGAGACAGTTCTTGCAGGAGCTGTCTCATCAGGGTCTGCACTATTTACAAGTTGATTGTACAACCAGTGCACTCCACAGCAGTGATTGCACAGCGAAATACTTGTACACAGTGAATATATATGTAATTATACAACAGGGCATGGGTAAAGAAGGAGAAATGTATTTTAAAATTCAGCAAGGGAAGGGTTAATCAGAACCCTATTTGTTTGATACTCGGAAACTGATTGGCGAAAGCTTGGACGAATTGGAAATAAACAAAATTTGAAGTATATTAGAGATTGATCAAGCTTATGTTTTTTCATCAGGATGAGAAATGGTGCGTTAAGCCTTCAACCATTTCCCTTATGTAAGCGCATTTTGACGTATCTGAAAACAGAGTAGACCCAGATCAGATAGCTCCTGTAGCAGCCGTCTGATCAGGGTCTGCTCTGTTTGCTTATGGTGCAATATAGATCTGATTCTACAGCTTCCGTCTGAGGCAAAATGTCATGCGTTTTTATGCAATTATAAAAAAAATAATCTTATTAATATTCATGACGTCATTATTTCTTACATTTCAAATTATTTCAAATGAATATATAACAGGGAAAGGATTACATGTAACCTGTTAGCGTGCTTGCACTGTTTATTCTGCATGCCATTTATATGTAATTCCTCAACAGAAGATGGAACCAGGTTGTCGAGCAGTATGGATCCCGAGTTTATCGGAGTCTGATCTGGATAACAAATATTTGTAAAGGCAATATCGTAGAACCTGTCTTAAGCGGCCATCGGAAAGCTGGTGTAGCTTAATGCGGGTCAAAAGTGATGCAGAAAGTTCCTAAAGTTCCTGTGTTACATTTTCCCTGCATTAACAACCACCTGCTTTTTTAAGACTCATATTTCCAAAACATGAATGGCCGCTTAAGACAGGTTCCATTGTAGCCTCGCTTTTGTCGTGCTAAATGTTAAAACTACAACACTTCTTTCAGTCTACTTATTTTGACGTTGTTGTTTTGTCAGCACGCTGGTTGGTGACTAGATGTAAAATTGGAACGATATAAAAATAAACTTGTCCAGGGACACACTGCAGTATACATCTGTCTGGGATAATTTCGGAACAAACTCAATTTTGCCTTTTGTCGTATAGGATTCCGATAAAAGCGGTAATAAAGAACCAAGAATATTGCGTCCCGTCGAGTTTTATTATTATAGAAACTCACTAAAGCGACTAAAACAGTCGAGTTTTTAACCTTTTTCCTCCTTGAATATTTATGTAAGAAATAATGACACCATGGATACTTATAAGATGCATTGTTCTAATGCCATATGAGAATAAAAAGTGTAGGTCATACAGTAAAAACCTCTCTATAACGGCGACTAAATTGTGTTAATTAGTTGGTATTTAGGGCAGGTGGCTGCTTAAAGCAAGGTGAAAGTAAAACAGAACGCTCCAATAGGAGCGTTCTGTTTTACTTTCACCTTGCTTTAAGCAACCACCTGCCTTTAACACAACATACTTGATGTAATTTAATGGATATAGAGAGGTTTTACTGTAGCATAAACTGTAGAATCATATCTATATTATGACATCAGCAAACAGAGCAGACCCTGACCAGACGGCTCATATTTGGGCCGTCTGGTCTGGGTCTACTCTGTTTGATGTGTCGTAGAAAGGCGCGTTTATGGAGTAAAGAGTTAAAAGCAACATTTACGTAACTCATTTGCCTTATTTCTGTTGTTTGTTACATTTTGTGTTATAACCATGAACACATACAGTTTGAATCCTGATCACAGGTGCGACATTAGCAACGAAACAGGTAATTCAGGAATCAAGTAATGCAGACTGTATCTGTTGGACATTACTGCAAAACGTTTTTGACCTGCGTTAATTTATCTCTTGTCTTTAAGAATCACAATTAAACGTCGATTGCATGAGTTTTCCTGTATTTACATATAGCATTTGCATTTACAGTAAACCATCTCTAAACTTTAATACAACAGAATAAAGGTATTTTGGGACAGGTGTCTGCTTAATGCACGATGAAAGCTTCGGGAGATTTCTGTATCATTGTCACCTTGCATTAAGCAGCCACCTGTCTTTCCTCCATAAGTGTGCCTTTATACGCCTTTGCAAACAGAGTAGACCCAGATCAGACGGCTGCTATTGATATAACATAGCTATGATTATACAGATTTTGCCATGGCTAAACGTTCCTGTGTCAATGTTCTGTTTTAACAAATTAATCCCATTAATATTCATGTCATCATTATTTCTCACCTGAATATTCATGGAGGAAAGAAGGGTTAATGACCAACATTGATGCTAATTTGAACGCCCGGTTTAGAGAGGTTTTACTGTTTATTAATGTTTACTGTCGCAAGTTCGTGTAAACATTCGCGGAAATAATAGACATAAACTTATCAGATATACATGAGTATTCCATTATTATATAGATAATGATACATATAAAGCTGAACATCATAGAAAACCTGCCGCATTTTTATTACTTCACTATTATCAACAATCTTTAGCTTAGCCTAAAAACATGATGTTGACAGAAATTACCGTCGTCATATTCCTCGATTAGCAAAGTAGCGCATATTTCTTTTTTTATTTTAAAATCACTATATTATATTCATGTAAAATAGTTTCTCATTAGCAACAGAATTGTTCATGAAGATTGTTAATGATTCGTTTACAATTAGCTAACAGTTCGTCAACGTTTGCGACGGTAGGACACATACAGTAGAAGTGGTACATTTCCATTACAAGGGGTATAGATCCGGGTCTTTAGGTTATGGGGTAGCTTAATGCAGACCGAAAGTAATGGAGAAACCTCCTATTGGATGGTTCTGTATTATCTTTGTCCTACCTTAAGAAACCACCAGTCCCGCTATAAGACTTGTATGTTTTCAATAAATGAACGATCGCTTAACCCCTTACTGTTTGCTTCGTTGCCTGGATAAACATTTCTAAAACCGTTTCAAACCACACTTTAACCCATTCCCTCATAGGCTATTTTTAGATACAACCTCTTTGAATAAATCTACCGAAAAAGAGCATTAACTAGAGAAAAGGAAAATTTTAGATTGTGTTCAGTTTGAAACCATTGTGATAAAAAGAGCATTTGCTCCAAAGAAGCAAATGCTCTATTTATCACAATATTTTCATAAAGTGACTTTTACAGAGTCGTCAAAAGTCGTCAATATGAAGGAAAGGGTTAACTATGCAAGACGTGTTGTCCGGAGGTAAAGTCGCTTCCTGTCTTGAATAACTTGTTTTTGAAAGTTGCTACAAATCTCTCTGAGTACGTTAAAATGTATACAACAACAACCAGGTACTATACACGCCATCCTGTATAATGTAAGACTTAAAAAAAATTCAGTCATCAAACAATGTCATTCAAATTGATTGTCACTTATAAGTGTATTACCTTATCCAATTTAATATTTACTCCACCGAGATGCATTTGCTAACAGAGTAGACGAACTTAATATTGCTCGTGTAAGAGACGGCTCACTCACGTCTACTCTGCTTACCTATGTAGGAGCTTTCAGCATTATTTAGACCTGTGAAAAGCTGATACATGTGTTTCGAGATACATGTAAAACCCCTCTAAACCGGAATTCTATTAGAAAAGAATTTAGATATTTTTAGGCTGATTCATGCTGGGTGAAAGCCATGCAGAAAGTTCCTCTAGGAGCTTTCTGCATGACTTTCACCCTGCGTGAAGCTGCCACCTGTTTCCAAGACCGATATTTATACCAAATGTAACGTCCGGTTTAGAGGTTTTTTTTGCATGTATCTTCAGCGATACATGTTGGGGCAAATCTGTATTGTAAGGTTTATGAAGGATTGTACTTAACTCATTATCTCTTAGGCTAATTTTAGACCCAGCCTCTTTGAAATAATCTACCAAAAAGGAGCATTAATTAGAGAAAAGGAAAAATGTAGAATTCTGTAGTTTGAAACCATTGTGATAAATAGAGCATTTGCTCCTATAGGAGCAAATGCTCTATTTATCACAATGGTTTCACAATGTGAATTTTATAGAGACGCAAAAATGCGTCACTAGGGGGTAATGTGTTAATGTTCGAGTTATATCGACGCTCAACTGTATGTTCATCTGCATCATTTCTTACCATGACATTAATCAAGTTAATGGTTAACCCTTTCCCTCATATAAACGTGTTTTAAGCGTTAGCAAATAGAGTAGACCAAGATCAGACGGCTCGTATAGGAGACGTCTGATCAGGGTCTACTCTGTTTGCTAATGGTATTAGATATATCTGTTTCTATACTTCGTAAAATGGTTACAATGTTCCATCTTCAATATTTCATTGTAATTATATTGTCCAGGTATTGAAATTTGTAATAAACATAGAACAGGGAAATGGTTAAGAATAACTGTCCGTTTATTCTGTAGATGTCTTATCGGTTATTTCGATTCTAGTAATGTTCTTTTTATAACAACAAATGCGGTTTTTCATTAAGAATATAAGGACATAATGTTGGTCATTAGTACTGGCCGCTTACTGAGTCAAAGTAACAAACGTAGCGATTACAAACACCGACTTCATAAATGGTTTTGATCAACCTAAGATTAAAAGGTCAATTGTTATGATACAGCTTGTAATCGGCGCAGGTAGCCGACATAAAGTCCAGGACTGCCAAATCGGCATACAATATAAGCCACTAGTAATTCTTAAGTGGTGTGGACAAATCACATGACGATGACCAAACGTATTGCGATTTTTATTATACTGGTAATTAGCAGTTACCCACGGTTTGTTATTGACTGGACAAAAGTAGATAATTCTCTCCTTAAAGTACCAAGCTAATAAGATTAGTGGGGTTAAGCCAATAAATATTTCTAAACCTGAAATAAAAATTGCAATTTAACCATTAACTAGAATGCAAGGAAAGAGTGCAACATTCTTTGTAAACAGTCCATACCCAGACCAGATAGCTCCACCACGTGTAGTCTGGTCAGGGTCCGCACTGTTTGTGCTTCAACGATCTCTATTAAATACAAGCCTTTCAAACAGTTTGGACACTATCACTAACCACTGGTGATCACCCACTTGCTGAAAAGGGGTACCACTCGAACGAAACCAATTTCGAAAGTTAATTTCCTTACACCACGTGCATTATGTGGACAATATTTAGTTGCGATATTTGGCAAATTAAGTAAAACCCTGCTAATACGACCACCTAAAAGAGGTATAATTATATGTGCTAGATGCAGGTGGTAGCTTCATGCAGGACGAAAGTAATGCAGGAAGCTCCTAGAGGAGCTTTCTGCATTACTTTTGTCCTGCATTAAGCAACCACCTGCTTATAACGACACCCATGTTTATTCATTAAGTGGTCGCATTAGAGGAGTTTACTGTAGTCAATAATATGATCGAAATACTACTACTATTGTCTAATAATTTGGTCATAGCGGTCTGCATTGCAATATAATTATACATGTAGTTGCTTTTATTTGCAAACAGAATAGAACCAGATCAGCTAATTCACACTACAGTCCTCTGGGCAGGGTCTGCACAGTGTATCATTCAAAATCAAGCACATGTGTATATATATGACTTCGTGATACACTTTGCGAACGGATTCAGGCGTCGATATGTGAGATGCCAACGCTTAACCCTCTCCCTCATCCAAACGCCCCTTAACATCTTGGTAAACAGAGTAGATCAAGATCTGACAGCTCTAGTAGGATCCGTCTGATCACGTTCTGCTCTAATTACCTATGGAATAATATAGAACAGATTCTACAGTTGCCGAAATGGCCAAAACGTCACTTATTTAAATGTCATTTTAAAAATACAATGAATAGTCTTGAAGAGATATGTTCGTGCATACTTATGCTTGGTGTAAAGTGTTAAACGTAAATATAGCTTTGAAACTCATAAGTACATGTATGAGGCACGAGTTCAGTGAATGCGGACTGCTCCGAGATAGCAGAACCCGAAGATATCAATGTTTTACTAATGATTACAAATCGAAGATAATCTAGTTGATACGTTCATGTAAGTGAACGTTTAGCAGATGGCAAAATCACATTTAACCTATTCCTCCATGAATGTTTATGTAAGAAATAATGATACCATAAATATTAATTAGATAAATTTGTTATAATAGGATATGGACATAGGAATTATTGGCACTGACAGAAACTGTAGGACCATATCTATATCATATCATAAGCAAGCAGGGTAGACTCTGATCAGACGGCTCCTATAGAAGCCGTCTGATCTGGGTCTGCTATGTTTGCAAAGGCATAGGAACGTATATTTATGGAGTAAAGGGTTCACTGCATGTCAGCCACGGACTCTCCTGCCATTTAAGACCTGTTCAAACAGTTAGGGTCCAGATCAGGTCCATAAATCGCGCGTTGCAATAACTATATAGATACAGCAGGACATTCCTGAACGAGAATGAAGCGCAACACTTTCCCTGTTGAATAGTCACGTAAGTAATCAAAGCACTGAAAGTGCTGTTAGCAAGTGACTTTAGCAAAGACTGCTATGTATTGGTATTAAATAGTTATTTTCTTTTTTTTCCAAGTATTTCTGTTGAGGGTTTGGTGCGAGACTGCTATAATGTTACATGTTATAATGCTATATATGTTACAATGGTTTGCACCAAACCCTTGCTATGATGCGCTAATTTGTATACAGGTTTGTTCAGTTGGTTGCACCATAGAGATTGTTGATCATGTTATTGGGGGTTTTGAGAATAATTTGATAAGACATGTTTATCCTGAACTTCGAGTAGAGGAATGAAATAAGTACAAGGTAGTTGCATTTTGTGTAAAACATTTATTGGAAAAGTTCAGCAATGAATTGGCAAAACTCCATGATAACACAA